>CM035431.1:67576836-67761836 GCA_020310875.1 Ceratopteris richardii
AAGGGAATAGGCGCTCCAATTGCGTTTATAGGCACTAGAAGATGCATCCTATATATTGTAGAAAGAATTTAAGAAATTATCAATCATTTATTATTCATGCCACATGGATAATGGGAATTACATCTATCATCTCAATGACAAAATTGAAGAAATACCTGAGATAAAACTCGTAACACAAAAGAAGCCATATATGGATGGCCATAACCATCGTGTTGCCACGAGTCCAATGGTTGGGATGTCACCTCTTTGTGCATGGACGTGCTACATGCATATGCAATGCCGATGTTCCCCATGTAGCCTGTAAACTCTCGATCAAAATGTAACTGCTCATCCGGAGGCATAACACATTGCATATACTCATCTTTCATCTATCGAAGTAAAACCTTTGACCATAAAAATGGACTCTTGAAATATGGATACAAGAGTGCCGCAAACCCGTGTATGGGCCTAGACAAATAGGTCCACCTGTAATCCAGTAGTCAAATATATCCTCCTTCTTGTAAGTGTAATGGAAGGAAATTAGTGCCAAGTGGAAACTTGCAAGTGCTTATTGCTTAATCACTAGTGCATGAAACATGTTTAAAAGGCTAAAGCAAAATAAAAAACCATAAATATAAAATTCAAATATAAACATAGCTATTTAGTATTAGCATGGAACATCAATACACAATGCACATACCTCTCTCGACACAATGTTGTAGATCGTGCAATGACGTGTCTCATCTGCATGTAGAAGTGATAAATAAGCCCGAGTGTGGAACCTTCCTTGTCCACTATCCGTAGAAGTGTAGATGCTCCTCAATACTGGCAAAATGCATCTAATCTCTGTCCAAAAGTCCTCATCAAGCACCTTCCTTTGCACATAGCGTGCAATCTCTATTTGAGTTTGTGGTAATGCTGTCCATCTCCTATCTATAATAGTCATGCGCAAAGCATCCACGACTTGCTGTAGTCTACATAACACTAGATACATATAGCCAAAGTGTGTCTCGGTGGGACAAATCATCTCTATGCTGTTGTTTGCTCGAAAAATGGATAGAGCTTGATGATTTTTTTGTATGAAGATCACAATACGTTCAACATCATTCAATATAGGCTCAATCCATGGAAGCTTGCCCATGTCTTCCATCAGCAAATCAATGCACATGGGGTCCACACTATACTAGGGAATTCTTGTTGCACTAATTCTCCCATTCTCTTGCAATTGGATGCATTATCTGTGATGACTTGTGCCACATTTTTCGGACCAACATCAATAATAGCACTCTTAATGTGCTTAAATATGAATTCCCTTGTGATACGAACACCTGCTTTACTAGCATCCATTGCACGAAGAAAATACGTACCTAAACAAGAAGAGACAAGGACGTTGATTATATGGAGACGGTGTGTATCACTTCATCCATCCGATATAATGGAGCACCCATATGTCATCCAACTTGGTTTGATGGGATCTAAAAGCACTTCAATCCGTTCCTTTTCTTCGTCTAGCATGGTCGTACGTAATCTTTTGTAGTCCACACCATACCGGTCATCACAAGGACCCACCTGTGCAATGGATTTCACCATTCTCCTCCATGCGTCAGTACGCACCACATTGAAAGAGAGATTGCACTCAAGAATGCATCTCTCTATCCGTATCTCTGTAACTTTTTGGCATTGCCTCTGAATTGCGGAGAATAAAAATGCAGAGTCGAGTTCATGTCTAGGTCGTTGTGAAGGCGGCGTGGTGATGGACTCCTCTTCTACACTACGAGTCCGAGTAGCAGTAGCACTATGGCACTCCATCATCTCGATATCGGCTGAAGCCGAATCACGACGACGTGCACTACGAGCATCTTTTGCCAAAGCATGCTCACATCTTATGATTTCAGCAACCTCTGGAGGAACTTTGTCACATGAAGAAATACCCATTCCTCCCAACCCGAATACATGACGTATAAGTCGTGTAGTAGTGGTAGTGAACAACTTAGTGCAATACTTGCACGTCCACTTAGGAGTGCCATAGCCCCAGGCATAGTTGAAAAAAATGCGTTTTTTTATCAAAAATAAAAAACGTTTAGTACTTAAAAACGTAGTAAACGTTTTTTTACGTTTTTTATCACAGTTTGGAGCATAAAAACGTTTTTTATTACTTTGGGGCCATAAAAATACTTTTTTTCACTTTGGACCATTGATATCAATGTTTTATGGTTCATTTAATTGATGTTTCATGGTCCATGGATTAATAAATTATATTTGAACTTCAATGTTATAGCTTATTGAATGAGCAACAACTTACATGTCAGGATAATCATTTATCTATTTTTCCCTTTTAATGTAATCACATGTATGTGATCACTATCCCATATGAATCATGGTACATATTGAAATTGGAATTCATCATTCAATCTTAAGTTTTTAGCTTTTAATCTCATGTCTTCTAAGTCTATAGACCTTAAAACCATGACATTGCATACCTACGGGTCGACACCCATAGGCCGCAACATGTATTATCTTCTATAAGGTAGTAGTCTTTAAATCAATTTTTTTGTGTGTTTTTAGCATTACATAGGTAAAGGAATGTTAGATGTGCATTACTCATGGATTATTAAAAACAAAAATTAGAAAATGTTGCAAAGAAATATAATACTTGTTTTTTATTTCCTTGTTTTTAGTACTCTACGTACTAAATGTTTTAAAACCCGTTTTTAAAACTCGTTTTTAAAACTCTCGTTGAACTATGGCCCGAGGTACTTTGACAATTAGCCAAAGAATGGCTAATGGTTTGAGGCATGTTGAATGATGATGCAAGACTAGGGTTGATGTGAGACACGGTGATATATGGGCTGAAATATGCAAAGGTGAGGTGATGTATGGTCTGGAATGTGCAAAAGGATGTGATATATGAGCTAAAATATTCAAAGATGAAAGGACTGAAATTTGAATGAATGGGCTGAATGGGCTGCCTTAAAACTCCTAAGTCTCAATCAACCTCTATGCTCTCGAGTCTCATGAATGCTCATTGCTCATTGCTAACTTCTAAGTACTTGAAAGTTCATGCTCAACACAACTCAAGTACTTCGTATGCTAAGTTTTTAACTCGGGCTGCTAGTATGCTACTCTGGCAGCAGGCTGCTAAGTTCTAACTCGGGAGTCGGACGCTGAGTGAACACTGAAGAGTACGAATTCTCAACAGGCTGAAGAGTGAGTGCGGATCCCTGAAGAGTGAGTGATTCGTGAGGGCTGAAGAGTGAGTGACTCGTGAGACTCTCATGCTCGGATGGCTGGACTTTGGAGCAACCGTTTCGAAAAAGTATGATGCAGCTGAATAGGGCACATTCTTCAAGATAACAGCAAGACTCGTCACTCAATAATTTTAATCATCAAAAGCTGAACGAACCGAACGAATCCGGTTCGAACGGTATGCTATGAACCTGAAAACGAACCGAATGCATTCGGTTCGCGTACCGAATCTACCGATACACACACACATACATACATACATACATACACACACACACACACACACACACACACACACACACACACACACACACACACACACACACATATATAGATCTAGATCTAGATCTAGATCTATATCTATATCTATATCTATATCTATATCTATATCTATATCTATCTCTCTCTCTCTCTCTCCATATATATATATATATATATATATATATATATATATATATATATATATATATATATATATATATATATATATATATATATATATATATATATATATATATATATATATATGTATGTGTGTGTGTATGTATGTATGTATGTATATATGTGTGTGTGTATATATATGTACATATATATATATATATATATATATATATATATATATATATATATATATATATATATATATATATATATATATATATATATATATATATATATATATACATATATACATATATACACACACACACGTGTGTATGTGTTTAGTTGATGTTGTTGTGTTTAAAAGTATTTTAAATGATTGTTTTTTTAATTTTTAATTTATTTGTTTTTTATTTATCTGTTTATTATTTTATTATCCTTTTTTAATTGGCTTTTCTATTTGTTTGTACTTTTCATGACTTACATCGATCTTATTTTTTGTGTAGCCTCTTGCTTTGGGTGTTGATTTTTTCTCGTTTTTGTGTTTGTGCTCTTCATCTTGAGCTCGTAATTTGTATAACTTTGAACTTATGAAGGTATATATACCCTTCCAAGCTTAAGCTCTTATTTGTTTCCATCAAGATCCAGTCTGTATAATTTATTTTCCTATTCGCCAATAATGCAGGGTGAACTTGGGACCATTATATGGTAATAATGAATTTCACCAAGGACTAGAAGGAATTCATGTGTGTCCAAGGACTTTTAAGTGAGTCCCTACTTTACAGTTTCTGCTCTACCTGTGTTATTGATTTAATGGCAGGTGAGACACTGTGCCTCTGCCATGATGATCATCTTCCCGTTGGGGGTCATATGTGCATTCACTCTGTTGAAAATTCAGAAAGTTCATGTGTGTGTCACCTTTTTATCTCTTTCGTTTGATCCTTCAGTGTATGTGTAAAGTCTGTTCTTCAGAATTTCGATGGTTATTTCTTGAACTCCATGTTGGGGCCTTTAGTTGAGTGTATTTATATTATATCAATATAATGAATTGGATCGTGTGCCTTTCTGATTGCATGCTTTACAGCCCCTGTGATTGACAGGTCCCGACTCCAGGATTACGTGCTATACAAGCTTTTTACAGAAGTTCCTCAAGAGCCATTTTGTATCATTTATTTCCATGCCCAAGCAAAGTGGAGTGAAAATTGCCCGGGGATATTCAACTTGAGATCTATATACGAGGCCATACCCCAGGATTTTCGACAGAGATTGGAAGCAATATACGTTGTCCATCCAGGAGCATTTTCAAGGATGATTTTGGCGACTTTTGGACGGTTGTTAAGTGACGGGTAAGCTCTCTCTCTCTCTCTCTCTCTCTCTCTCTCTCTCTCTCTCTCTCCCCCCCCCCTTCCCCCTTTTTCCCCCCCCTCTCCTCCCTCCATTTATCACATGTGCACATTTATGTGTGCTCTAATACTCGCCAGTTGAAGTTGGGTCTGCCATTTCTCTAGGAAGGCCTGTGTACAAGAGGGTTATTCTTATGTATTTTCCATTGTCAAGCTTAGCTAACAGCGTAACTAATCAGTTGGTTCTCTAAGAGATCTGTGAAAGCTCTCTGCTCAGATTAATTTCATGATGTTCAATTTCCTGTCTAGAGATGATTGCATAATTTTTTGAGATCGAGTTTTATTTGTCCACTTTTATGCAGTAAAATATGGAGAAGTTTATGATGTCCTATGAATGTATTTTGCCATCTGGATCTTAAGCCGGTTGTTCATCTCATGAGACATTAAGTTGTGCAATCACAAGCTAATGACATATAGGCATTTGGCGCAGCTGTGTGATCGTTTGGTGTTGATGGGTCCACGTGATAGTTATAAAGAGAAATTTTGAGTACTGAGTATGTACATTTGAAATACAGGCTTTACGATAAGGTTAAATACATCAGCCGATTGGAGTTTCTATGGTATGATGTGAGGATGGGGCAGGTCGAAGTTCCCGAATTCGTATGCAAGCATGACAACCTGCTTGAGGAAAGGCCATTAATGGATTACTGGATTGAGACAGATCCATTTGGTACTCTATCATCATCTGCTATCAATCATTGCAGCCTTTCGGAGTATAGCACTGTCATGTGAAGGCCATCAATCGTACATCCCTATCTTGATAGATATATGTGCATTTGTACATTCTGACATGGTCACTCAAAAGTAGGTGCACAGAGCATCATCCATAATTACAGGCTTGGAAAGTAATTCTGATATATGACTTAAAGAACGTCAACAGAACTACAATCTGTCTACAAGCTGTAGTTCCTAAGCATTGTCACACATAGCACTACATGCCTTGTTCATCATAAGAAGTGTGTATCGTTTGTAAGTAATCATATATCCATACATGCAAGCTGTTTAATGTGGATAATCTGATTCTCTGATGGCCGTTTGGATTCTAATATAGTGGGTTTCACATTGGTTGATGTCTTATCAAGTGGTTTCCAAACAGTGGTGGTTCATAGATCCCGTCAATCTCCTATTCGCATAGTCCTGTTTCCTGAAACACTTCTAGCAAGTTTTGAAGGCATAAAGAATCACTAGATGTATAGGAATATGCTACTGTGAAAATGGTGACCATTATGAACAGCTACCAAAAGCTTAAATAACAAAACCACCTTATGATGAATATAGCTTCCTGCTCATGTTTTGGCTTTGTTTAAGTTGGGCATGTAGCAAATATGTAAGAAACCTCAACTTCTGTTTGTTACCAGGAAATGACATTATTCTTTTCAGATTGGATTGGGTAATTTCAAATTGTTAAATTAATGAATGAGACAGCAGAGTGCAATGCAGAAGATACGAAAGGATTACTAGTGGGGCAGAATTCATGCAGTTAAATATTTGGAGCATATTACTTACCAATTTAGCCCCATATCAAAAGGAAGAGCAAACTTCGCAGACAATGAATGATGAAACTTAGATGAAAATGACATTTATTGGGAAATTGCATGGGCTTTATGTTGCTGTCTTATCTGTTTTATCTAAACCATCAGCTGAATCTTCTAAAGTTCATCTGAGAACCTGATTATAATGAAGTGACAAGGCATGCTCCAGTTATGCAGATTAGCTCAAAACTAGTCTCTCTTTTCTGTATCTGAATTCATGGCATTCTCTCTCTGTCTCTGTCTCTGTCTCTCTCCTTGTCATTTTATTTATTTCATTTCTCATTATATGCAGTCACCTAACATAAAACACTGGAAAAAACCTAGCTGCTGATCTTCCAGACATTTAGACAAGACAGGAGGCCATATGTGCTTATGTTAGCAGGGGATCTTGTAGAGGTGGTTGGATCATATGTTACTTTGGAGTTATGTTTACTACACGAATGAGTTTTTTTCACTAAGACAAAGGAATCTAGAAAAAGATTGATGAGAAGTTATGCCTTGCTCTGGAAAGGTAGTGCCACTAGGCTTTTGTTCTAGGGGCCCTATAATAAGGGATGGCTATTTGACATGCTCATTACTCCACTTATGCTCCTTATGTATACAGCAACAGTCTGGGCACTAGGCCTCCAATCATGTATTTTTTCATAGTTAGTTTGGACTATTGGTCATACTGGTATCTTGAGTGATTCATGATACCACATATCATTGAATCTGTATTCACCATTCTCCTTGTATTGGTGGAATTAGTCTTTGAAACACCAGGATTCATCCACACCATGTGATTGATCTAGATAGAACCTTAGGGGTCTCTGAAAACTTTTAGATTGAAGGCATAGGAGATCATGGTATAGTGAGATGGCGGTTTGGCTCTTTGAGCATGGTTTAGGCATCGATCATTTCTGAACATATGACTGTACCAGGGCATCGATGAGTATACTTTTGACATGGTAGGTAGAAGAAAGTGATGAGACAACACATGAAAGATATGCACCAGAGACGGATCAGTTTGATATGAGCCTTTTCCACGAAGGTGCAATGTATCAGTGTGTTTTATGTAGATAATGGAGCTTGGGTGCATAAATGATCTTGATTATCTTGATGCATACTTTCCATATGCATTGAGTTGCCATCAAACAGTCCTAACTCTCCTCGCACCAATTGCATGTCAGTGCTGGAGTTTCTTCAATCAAGCCCTTAGAATACAAAAAGGCGAGGTCACAAAAGAGGACAATTGTGATGAAGGTGGTACAAGATATTTATTTCTACTAAAGGTTTTTGGAGGAAAAGCAAGCAAAATACTATTATTTTATAAAAGTAAATCAATAAATGTAGAAGGCCAATTTTTATTACTATTAAAAATTATAATTCTAGAAACTTCAAGTTCTCTAATTTTGGAAACACTAAAATTTGAAAAGCTCAAAAAAAAAAGACAAGCTCAAATTAATAGTTTTAAGACCACTTAGATAACTTGTAATGAAGGTAAACGCATGAAGCTCTCCAAAAGACTCTTAACTTCAATTGAGAGTTTGTGAAGGTTGATTTGAAATGATTGGGATGAGGAATGGTTAAGTGTGGATTTGCACTAAACAAAGACACCAACATTGTTAAATCAAAGTTCAACATGGAAAACAATGATTAGCAATGGAGGACATTTTGTAATTCCAGACCCAGAAATTAAGCCTTTTTTTATATGAATGTTGTTCATGAGGATAGAGGCAAAATGTGTCATGATTGCCTTTTGTTATATGAATGTTGTTCATGAGGATAGAGGCAAAATGTCTAGACTCGTGATTGAACCAATAGTGACTTGGACTTGAACTATAACATCTTAAAATATCAACATATTCAACATTTGCATCAGCTTTTTTGTGTTTTTCATAGACCTTGATTTCTCTTAATTATTTTTGGATTAATGATTGAATATAATTCAACAACATATTGAAAATATGGAAATAATTGTAACAAAGGGTTCAAGTCCTTTATGAAGCTGTGGGTCATCACATATCTTATATGGATAAACTTTGTGATTCCATTGAAATTGGTAAAGAAACATTGGAGTTCTATTCTTTCATATTTATGAATAATTTTCTTTCAAAATTAATAAAGAAGTAGATACCAGCAAGATTGTCCCTCTTGGAGCTGATCATAGGAATGGAATGAGATGGAGAATGATGGCTTCATTTGTTGTGTTTTCTCTTTGCTGGCATACTTGATGCTAGATTTTATTCACCCAAATTCTTACATACACAAAAGGTAAGTGTACACGAGGGTATGTTGTATGAAAGTTGTGAATAAAGTTGACTTCATGTAGACAAATTTGAGATATCAAAAGCTCTTTGAAGCTAGGGTGAATACCATGTATAAAAGATGAGGTTTGATGAACACACATTGAAGTAAACTAGGAGTGATCTTGGGAGGAAACATGAATTAAAAATCCTATCCAAGTTTCTCTAGGTAATCAAGCTTGTAAAAGGTGAGATAAAATCAAAGTTTTCTTCTTAGGTCTCTTTGATTCTTGGATTGAATTCGTGTAGTGAGGCTATTTTGATAGGTTATTCATACTTGATGTTTTCAAGTAAGAAGCAAGCGAAAAGTGAGTGTTGCATGTGTACATGTCTCAAGGAAATCTCTTTGTCTAATATTATTATTATTATTTTTTTAAAACCATCTCTCCTTCTTTCTTGTGTACACAAGATTATACCAAATTCCAACTAGATAGATTGACCTTCCTTCATGCTACATCATATTGTGTATATATTTCATTTTGAGTATGAGATTTAAAAGGGAAAAAATACCTCTATATCTATGTTTTCACTTCTATCTCTCTCTCTCTCTCGCTCTCTCTCTTTCCTTGCCCCCGTCTCCCCCACCTTTCCCTTACAACTTTTTTTTCTCCTTATAATGTAAGAAAAATAGTGTCACTTTCACAATCAACAGTTTCATGTTTTGATTGCAAGTGCATAGTAAACTACAATAGATATCATTGCAATAAGTTGGTTACAACCACCCACATGGCATTCATATTTCACATCAATAGCTAGATTCATGCATCTTCATTAGTTGTCATATTACAACAATGCATAATTTTCATGGATATATTTTGGGATCTCTATACTAGAGGTAGATTCACACAGCTTCACATACATGAAATTGAAAAAAGGATGAGTGGCATTTATGACACAATTTGAGGAGGATGTAATCGATCAAATTGTGAAAGGTTGTGGAGAAGAAAGTTTAATTGGTTTCAATGGTGGATTTCCGACATTAGAAAAGTTTATACAAATGATGAAAGCTAAGATCAATCAATGCACCATTGTCTTTTCTACATATATCTACAAGTTTTGCTAGCATTCTAACAATGCATGGTGTGTTTTCTTCATGAAGTTGTATATGTGGATATTTATAAATCTATGGGAAGAAATGTGTATGTAAGAAGTGATCCTAACCTTATGCACTAATGCATGGTCATCAAGTGGTCTTGTCTTTGAATTGTCCATTGGTAAGTATGACCTTCTTAAGGGCATATATGCATGTATTTGATGATTGTGTGGGAAAATGTGAAGTGTAAGGGTATGGGAAACCATCTGAATTTCCCTTTGCACACATGAAAATGGAAAATTAAAAACCGCTTATCAACATGAAAATGCTACATATGTCAAACCACAATGAAACCCCAACAATACTAGGTTCTTTCCAAATCTATTGACAATATTTATGTAGCGCAAGTCATTTGGATTGGAATAAGTGCATGGTATGCAAGAAATTAAAAACAAAAGCATTAAATGTTGGAGTTCAAGATATGCGGAATAAATAACACAAGGAAGAAGGGAAGGTTGGAGAGCAACACAATACAAAATGTATTACCAAGTGAAATTTAAAAAGATAAGTGAATTTTTACAGCTGTAGAAATATATACAAGTCGGGGAAAAAACTTTCCTAAAGAGGGAAAAAAGTGCCTTGATGGTCTTAAGTGTGTTCACACACATCATTACTGAAATATATGAACAAATCCCCCTTGGGAGTGATGTGGTGAACAAGCAGTTGGCACTCATGTACAAGGAAGTGGCAAGCTATGTGGAAAGAAATCAATCCACAGAATGCAGTAAGTCCAAAGCTTTGCAGAAAGCTTCAAAATTCACCCTAGGTAGAACCTTTGTGAAAATTCTACAAAATTATCCTGTGTGGGAACATAAATCAAACTGATCTCTCCAGTAGAAAACCTCTCCCTGACATAATGATAGTGCACCTCAATGTGTGAGCATGGAAGATAGGGATCCTTGTAACTGTCGATGCACTTTGTTTATTAGTAAAGATGGTGGTGGCAGAAGATTCACCAACACCCAGATCAACCAAAAGGCATCTGAGCCAGACACAATCAAGATTTTCTATGAAAGATGCCCCATACTCAACCTCATATCTAGAAGTGTTCACTGTAGGTCGCTTCTTGATCAATCAAGATATTAATGAGCTACAAAGCTTTAAATGGAAACCACTCCTAGATACACGAGTGTCATAGAAACCAATGCAGTATGAGTAAAAAAAAAGCATATAAATGTGACAGTAATGATCCCCCCTTGGGATAAAATAATCCAAGTAGTTGAGTACCACTCAAGTAGCAAAAGAAGTGCTTAACTGCCTGTGAATCTTGACACTTGGGCAATGCATAAACCCGCTCATTTGAGAGAGAGCAAAGTGAACATCAAGCCGAGTTATGCATAAGTAAATCAAACATCCAAGTTATGCATAAGTAAATCAAGCATCCAACATCGTGTTTATAGAGAACAACATTAAATGCATCTCCAACATCGTGAAGGCTCAACCATAAACATGTTTCCATAGGAGTGGTAATAGGTTTGCAATCTTCAAGGCCAAAATATTGCAATAATGTGTCTATATATTTTGTTTGACACAAAGCTATTCCCCCATCAACTTGCATAAATTAAATGTCCAAATAATGATGTAAATGACCCAAATATGACATCTCAAAAGAGGCATGCAAATCAACCTTAGATTCAGCAATATGTTTCTCATTAGGACCATGAGCAACATATCCTCAACATATACAACAATGATAAGAAGTACATCATCTTTATACTTAACATATAAGGTGCTCTTAGTTGGAATGTTTTCAAAACCATGTAATGTAACTGTGCATGTATCTCCACATACCTAACAGATGGTGCTTGCTCCAAACCATATAATGCCTTTTCCAACCTATACACCTTGTTTTCATGCCTTTTCTGCACAAAACCATGTGGTAGAAATTTATATGTTTCTTCATGTAAATCATCATTCAAAAATGCAAATTTAATGTCCATTTGGTGTGCATTCTAACCATGATTACTTGCTAGTGCATAAATGCTACAAATAGTTGTCATATGACATATGGAGGGAGATATCTTATCAAAATCAATGCCTCTATCTTTAGTGTAATCTTTTGAAGCAAGTCTAGCCTTATACCTATTAATTGTTCCATCATGGTGATGTTTTAGCTTCACACAATCAATGCCTCTTATCTTTAGTATAATCTTTTGAAGCAAGTCTAGCCTTATACCTATTAATTGTTCCATCACTTGACATATGGAGGGAGATATCTTATCAAAATCAATGCCTCTATCTTTAGTATAATCTTTTGAAGCAAGTCTAGCCTTATACCTATTAATTGTTCCACACAATCATTTAGGCATAGATTTTGCTGCTTCTATGTTCGCCCTTTCATCAACAAATGCATCATGTAAATCTTTATCAGAAATGGAATGATATGCATCATCATTTGGAATTTGTAGAGATTGCGAAATTGCCTCATTTGGATCAACACTTGATTGTGCAACCTATAAAAAAGGCAGCAAAGTGTCATACACATCCTTCGTTTGGACTTTGCTTTTAATGGATAAAACTATGCATGCCTAGAAAATTCATCAATGAAGTCATGAAGTATAGTTGGTTCCAAATGAAGGTGTCTGTAATGCAACTCTAACTGAACTATCTTTTGGGAAGGAGGAATGCTTCATTTTTCCCAAAATATAGCTACATGTTTAGAAGATGCCTCAACTTTTGGCAGAGATGATACTATCTTAGATTTTTGCAGGTAAACCAAGCTAGCAGAAGTCAAATGACCAGAGCATGCATGCCAAAGCTTTGCATCTAAGATAGCCTAAGAATCATGAACTACATAAGTTGAGTCATTCACATATTTTTTTTTGCATAATCTATGAGCTTATATAGCCAACGACATAGAATGCTAGAAACAAGACTAACATCATCATTTGAGGGATCATGAATTGTACATATGTCATTAATAAATTTGATAACCAAGTCAATCTTGGCTAATACTAAAATTGATAACAAGCTTTTCTTGATCGATGGTGCATATAAGGCATCTCACAATGTGAAAGAAATGCCATAAAAAATAGTCAGAATGATCTTTCCAACTCTCATTAGATAATAAGAGGAGTTGTTACCACATGTGACAATATTTCTTGTAGGGGCAGGCTCAAGTGAAGTGAAGAAATTGTAGTGTGATGTAATATGTTTGGTTGCACCACTATTAGAGTGTTACACATCTGAGTTTGTTTCAGATATACATTGCTCACGTGAAGATGTGTCATAACTACAGAAATTAGTAAATGCTGATTCTTCATTTTGAATTAGATTAGCAGACTCTATTTTGGGTGTAGAGGCTTCCACAACAACCATTTTGGCCTCTTTCTTCTTTGCCTCCTTTGTAACCAGTTTAGCATAACTCTTAAAATTTCAAAGTTCAAACTTCATTGAACATTGAACATATTATATTTTTGACTTGTCATTCTAAATTAAAAAACAATCAATTGTCTGTTAGTGTATGATCAATGTCTACCCCTCATGATTGTATGCACAGTTTATAAGGCCCCCATTATGAGGAGAAGCCAAGCGTGCATTACCCAATCGATGGGAATCCCAACTTGCATGTTGGATGAAGGTCATATTGGACCATGTAAGGTATTGTAAGGAAAGGGAGTTACCAGGGTCCCCAATTGTGGAGTGCGAGGCAGTGGGCAACAACCCCGGTTGGGGGGTCCAAGGGGGCCAGCGGGCCCCCTGGTGGAGGTCTGACCGTAGCGCCCCGGATGCGACAGTAAAGGGAATATTCCATGGAATATTCCCTGTCAGAGTCAGAAATCATTTATATTTGTTAGGTCGGTTCAACCGGCCTAAGCTGTGTATGGCAATTAGGTGGGCAATGGCCACCCACACTCTATCGCCCATGTATAGCTGTCCACAGAAGGCCACCTATGATCCTATATATACATGACTTTTGCACTACCTGAGACATCGAATTGAGCCAGCATACCTCTACCTTGTATCTCCATATCTAGAGTTGTTTAAATCACCATTTAAGCTCTACCTTGAGAGCGCACGGGTGGACAATGCCATCATCTTTGTACTTGCTGTTAGTAGAAAATTGTTGAGATTCTCTTATATTTGCTATCTTCTCTACTATTGCTCCTGTGTTATATTGCGTAACTATTGTCTTACATGGTATCAGAGCCGTAAGGTTTGAATAGCTTGAGAAGTATCACTATCTTAGCCTACTAGCGGACTAGAATATCAGTAGATTATTCGAGTGATTACATAATGGCTTCATCATCAAACACTGGTCTTGGTGCTTCAGCTAATGTTAATGCTGCACCTATTCGAATTCGCCGGCCTGCATTCACTGAAGGGAAGCTGGATGGAACCAACTATACACTCTGGAAGTTCAAAATTTTTGCAATTTTGGACTCCTATGAATTACTTGATACTATCATGGGACCGATGGGATTGGATCCAGAGCCTATACCAGTTGAAGATCCAACAAATTCAAGATTGATGATTCGGCCAGATCCAGATCTTCTACGAGCTTGGAAGAGGCGGAATGCTGATGCATTATGTGCAATTGTCACTAGTGTAAGTGATTCTGTGCTTACTTTAGTTCAACATACTACTAATGCACATGAGGCTTGGGGCATATTGGCTCGTCAATATGAGACCAAGAACCACACTAGGATACAAAATTTAGAAAATCAGTTGGCAAATGAAAAGCATTCTGATTCTGAAAAGGCTTAAGATTTTATCAAACGAATAAAACATCTTCAAGATCAATTGGCTGCAGTTGGTGTTGTTATAACACCAGAAGAGCTGGCTCGAAGATGTGTACGTGTTCTTCCAGCAAAGTATGATGGATTAGTAACAACCCTTAACACTCAGGTAAGACCAACTCCGCTCACATTTGAAGAGTTTTGTGCTATGCTTTTAGAAGAAGAGATGCGGTTGAAGAATCGGCAAAGTACAAGTGATGCTGCATTCTCAGCAAATGCAAAAGGTAAAGGCTCTTCTGATGGATCAAAGAAGAAGCCAAAGAAGAAAAAGTTCATAGGAAGTTGCTTCTATTGTGAAAAGAAAGGCCATGCCATCAAGGATTGCAGAAAGAAGCAAGCTGATGAACGGAATGGGACTGTAAAATCATCGTGGAAGAACAAAGAGTCTGCAAACAACACAGAGCTGGAACTATAGGTAGTTATTGAAGAGGTATGCTCATCTGCTCAAGCTCGTGTTGATGAACCATGGATTTTAGATAGTGGAGCTTCTCGCCACATGACCAGTAAAAAGGATTGGTATATTTCCCTAGTGTCTCTACGTGAATCCATCAATGTAGTGGTAGGAAATGACTCCAAGTGTCCAGCAGAAGGAACTGGAACCATCTCTTTTATCACTTCTCCAAGTGTTGAGAAAAAGTTATCTGATGTTCTCTATGTATCTACACTTAAAAGAAATTTGTTGTCAGTTTTTGCAATAACAGATCGTGGACTCGAAGTTCACCTCAATAAGAGTGGTGCAGAAATCATGGATTCATCAGGTAATGTAGTAGGTAAAGGCATAAGATGTGATAACTTGTATGAGTTAAGTGCCTTAACTGCTACAGAAGATAAAGATGTAAGCAGGTTATGGCACCAATGATTTGGACATCTAGGATTTGTAGTTTTGAAGGAGATGCAAAGAACAGGGATGGTTGCTCATTTGCCTGCATTTTCAGAGTTGCAGGAACCTTGTGAAGCTTGTATGATGGGCAAGCAACAATGAAAGGCATTTCCAAGAGAGACCAGCAGTCGATCTCAAGCTCCTCTAGAGTTGGTACATGCTGATCTCTGCGGTAAAATGTCTACACATGCTTCATGAGGATCTTTCTACTTTTTGCTGTTAGTCGACGATTATAGTAGAAAGATGTGGGTTTATTTCATTCGAGAGAAGGCTAATGCTTTTGAAAAATTTAAAACGTGGCATAAGTATGTGGAAAATGAATCAGGAAGGAAACTGAAGAAATTCAAAACAGATAGAGGAGGTGAATTCTTGTCAACAGAATTCAACAATTACTGTAAGGAGCATGGTGTGAAAAGGCAACTTACCACAGTTCATACACCTCAACAAAATGGTGTTGTTGAGCATAGGAACAGAACAATAGTTGAAATGGCTCGTTGTATGTTAAATGCTCAAGACATGCCTGATTCATTCTGGGCAGAAGTAGTCAATACAACAGTCTACATCCTCAATCGAAGCTACACAAAAGCACTGAAGGGGATGAATCCTCAAGAAGCATACTCTAGTAAAAAGCCTTTAGTTTTGCATTTCAAAATTTTTGGTTGTTTTTGTTATGCACATATTCCTGATTCAAAAAGATCAAAGTTGGATTCAAAAAGCAAAAAGTGTGTCTTCCTAGGATATAGTGAAGAGTCTAAAGCATACAGGTTGTGGGATCCTAAGGCAAGGAAGATTTTTGTCAGTCGAGATGCGGTGTTTGATGAACGACCACACTTAGTAGAAGATAAAGGTAAATCTACTATCTCATCAAATGGAGAAATATCTCACCTTGTGCCTATTGAAAGACATGTTAAAGTTGAGGAGGAGGAAACATCTGATGGAGAAATTTCCTCAATAAAAAACCAACCAGTTGTAGCTGCACAGTATAAGCCACTACCAAAGTGGGCACAACAGCTCTTTCATGATCACAATCCACATGTAGATGTACCAGAATCATCCTCGGATGGATTACGAAGATCAAAGAGAATAGAGGAGCAAAGAAGAGCCTCAGAACACATTGCTAACATGGCTCTAATGGCATATATCATGGGCTCGATAAAGAAACCTACCACCATTGAAGAAGCCCTTGATGATCCAGGTTGGAGAGCGGCAATGCAGTCTGAGTATGATAGTATACTAAAAGATGATACATGGGATCTAGTCGACTTGCCGCCAAAGAAGAAGGTAATAGGTACTAAATGGATTTGGAAAGCTAAGTATAAAGCAGATGGAACATTAGAAAAGTATAAGGCAAGATTAGTTGCACAGGGTTTTTCATAGATCAAAGGATTTGATGTTCAAGAAACTTTTGC
Organism: Ceratopteris richardii; assembly: GCA_020310875.1. NCBI lineage: Eukaryota > Viridiplantae > Streptophyta > Polypodiopsida > Polypodiales > Pteridaceae > Ceratopteris > Ceratopteris richardii. Next base: position 67,593,784 of record CM035431.1, read on the forward strand.
ACCAACAACATGCATGACAACTATTCGGACGATACTTGCAGTAGCTGCACAAAAGGCCTGGCCTATTTTCTAGATGGATATCAAATCTGCATTTTTGAATGGTCACCTCAAGGAGGAGGTGTATGTATCCCAACCACCAGATTTTGAGGTGCCCAATTCATAAAATAAAGTTTGTAGGTTGAAGAAAGCTTTGTATGGACTTAAGCAAGCTCCACGGGCTTGGTACCAACGGATATATATGTTTTTCAAAAATATGGGTTTTGAAGGAAGTACTTCTGATGCTAACTTGTATGTAACGAAAAGGGATAGCAAGCTAGTTGTTGTCATTGTATATGTAGATGATTTGATCATTACAGGAGATAATCAGGAACTCATCAATCAAACTCGGATTAGCTTGGGAACTGAGTTTGAAATGATAGACTTAGATCTACTCCATTTTTGTCTGGGAATTGAAGTATGGCAAAGGAAGGATGGCATTTTCATCTCACAACAAAAATATACCAAAGAAATTCTCAAGGCGTTTGGAATGATGGACTGCAAATCAACTAGCACACCTATGGAGGTAAATCATAAGCTATCTATGGATGATGACATGCCTGATGTAGATGCTAAGAAGTATAGGAAGCTTGTTGGAAGTCTTATTTTTCTGTGCAACACTAGACCAGACATTTGCTATGCTGTTGGAGTGTTAAACAGGTTTTCCAACAAACCTAAGAAGAGTCATTGGAATGCTGGAATGCAAATTCTAAGGTACATTGCAGGAACCTTGGATTTTGGTATTTTTTATACCACAAGTGATACACTCCAAGGATATTGTGTTTCAGATTGGGCCGGAGATTGTGATTCTAGAAAATCAGTTTCTGGATATTGTTTCTCACTTGGTTCATGAATATTTTCTTGGGTAAGTAGGAAGCAACCAACTCTCGCACTCTCCTCCACTAAAGCAGAGTACAAAGCAGCTTGTTTTTCTTCTTGTGAGGCAGTCTGGTTAAGGAGAATTCTTGCAGATCTAGGATTTCCATCAATTATGGTGACTGTACTCAAGTGTGATAATCAAAGTTGTATGGCTATTGCAAAGAACCCAGTATTTCATGCTCGCACCAAGCACATAGAAGTACAGTACCATTACATTCGTGAGCTAATTGAAGATGAAATTGTGGAGCTAGAATATTGCCCAACAGAGGCAAATTGTGCTGACATATTCACTAAAGCACTTGGAAGAGAGCAACTCAACAGGCATCTTCAACAGATGGGCATAGGACCGAAACCTACTTGATTTTTCATCAGTAAACATTGAGGGGGGGTGTTAGTATATGATCAATGTCTACCCCTCATGATTGTATGCACATTTTGTAAGGCCCCCATTATGAGGAGAAGCCAAGCATGCATTACCCAATTGATGGGAATCCCAACTTGCATGTTGGATGAAGGTCATTTTGGACCATGTAAGGTATTGTAAGGAAAGGGAGTTACCAGGGTCCCCAATTATGGGGTGTGGGGCAGCAGGGAGCAGCCCCAGCTGAGGGGTCCAAGGGGGCCATCGGACCCCCTTGTGGGGATCCGGCGACAGCGCCCCGACGTGACGGTAAAGGGAATTTTCCATGGAATATTCCGTGTCGGAGTCAGAACCATTTATATTTGTTAGATCGGTTCAACCGGCCTAAGTCGTGTATGGCAATTATGCATTTCACCATCCAAAAAGTCTGTGGTTTGTCATCCTTTACCATTGGAATAAGTTCTATTGGAAGAGCATCTATTGGCACTAATGCAAACTCTAAAATATTTTCTTCCCTATAGTTTGACATATGAATGCAAAAAACATTCCCTTTGAGATTCAGATAATCTCTAACGATCCATCCTCCTAATTGATGCTTACTCATCATCCTCATGGTGAAGCATCAACTAAGAGTTTGGTACCCCAATTGGTTAGATATCTCCCTATCTCATAAGAACCCTAAAGATAAGAGTCATAACTCTACTCCCAGTCTCACTAATATCAATAACTAAATCATCTCATCTAGTCAAAGACCATTACTGGAAATAAACATAGCTACTTGTCTCTAGAGTCTCCATGTGAGACTCAATATAACCATCATGATTAACTGATCTCCCTCTTGTCTTTGATAGAAGAGTGCCACTTCCATCTAGACAACCAAAATAAGAAAGTGAAACTCTCTCTCTGTCTCTCTCTTTAATCTCCTCTAAGGAAAAGAGCTCTAGTAGTGGAATCTATTCCCCTTTATCTTTCCCTTTGAAAGAGATTCTTTTGAATCTAATTGCTCTATTGATCTATAACTGAGAACATGCTCATAAGTTCTCCATGTTTTTTCTTCTAAAATAGTGGAGAATCAAACTCCCATGTGAAGGAAAATTACATTGAAAAGTAGAGTAAATGAATTCCTTCTGGAATATGGACTAAGAGATGTTTTCTAACTCTTCTCTCTAAATGAAAACATACTCAATTCTTCACCTATGAAGAAATCATATTTTCCTTTCTTTTTTCTCTTCAAGGAAGAGAGGCTAAAGTGGGATTTCTAAGCTAATTCCCTCTTTCTTCTTTTCTTAAAAGAGAAACTTGTGAATTCATTTAGTCATCTCTTCCATAACTAATACACAATACCTCATTACATACATGCGTATGAAGATGGAGAACAAATATCCCCTAACTAATCAAGGTATATGTAGTGAAGAGTGGAGAAAATAGATTCCTTATAAGGGTCAAAGCCCTCTGCTAAAATGATCAACAAATGATATGAAATGATACCATAAACACATATGTATTTAGATTAAAAAATTATGTCTGCCAACCATTCTCTATACATGGATTTATACGATCCAATCAACCTAATGGAGTTATCCTTCGTGAAAACCTCAAAATGAGTATGTGATACTAATGGTGACAAAATCACATATCACATTCTCTACTAGAAGAATAAATCTTCCCTAAACTATGAAAGATAACTCCTAATCCTAAGGGGATGTCTACTAAGAGCTCTCCTCTGGCCAAGTGAGACATGATGCCATGAATGTTGAGTCCTTTTCTCCCTGGCCATAGAAGAAGAGTGCTCAAAGGGAAGTTGTTTACATAGTCCCATACTAGTGGAACCTTCTTCTAATTCATGGTGTCATAACTATACTAAACCAAATATATATTCCACATATATTTAATGGATCCCATATCCTAAAATCATGTCGGTGGACTCAAATGAGTCCCATATCCTCGAACTAGTTAGTTTGGTTCTAATCAACATGTGACAATAGATATCCCTTTCCTATTCCAAACTAACTTGGTCCTAGGTACTAAGACTAAGTCCAAGTACTTTTCTGTAGATCCCGATATACATATATATATGTACCCCAAATATTCTTCACTGAGGGATCTATGCTCTAAGTCATAGAGCTAGTGCCATGCCTCTGGCCTTCCTAAGCATCACTCGAGTCACATAAGCACCCGTTGATGCTTTCTCATGAAACCCATGTCTGTGATCCTATCTTATTGGTTTCCTTAGTAGTGTAGTAGAAATGCTTCACTACTTAGTCAAGTGATGTGCATGAGTGAAACTAGTCACTCTTTGGGTATTCTTCATAATACCTCATAGTCTCCTAATCATCATGTGAGACTCTTTTGAAGATAAATAAATCTTCACTATATTGGAGATTCTCATAAATGTATCTCCCATGCCTGTATGCAACTTTTGATAACCTATAGGATTGCTTGTGCACACTCATAATGATGAAGTTGTAGCTCCTTCTCCTTAATAATCCTATGGTCTAAATCCATAAGGATTATGTGGAGGGATCCTATTACTAATGAAGTTGCCTTATCTATAATGCTTTGATGGTGCTAATTCCATCACGTATATGCATATAAGCATGCTAAAAACTTATTGATGTTTGCAAAGAAGGCAACATTCTGACCTAAAGGTAAGTGCGTATATAATGCCATGGGGTGGGAAAAATTTTGACAGCATTTTCCCAAGGAAATGGAGTCCCAAAAATTTTTAACCATAAGCTCAATGGCACACAGGCCATCCAACAACATAGGGCTTGGAAAGCCCATGGCATGCATCTCATATACTCATACATGGACTCCATAACCTGCAAAAATGTAAAAGCAAACGTTAGCAATAATCTCTTTGTTGCATAACCATGTAGTTCCTGCAACCATCTTTCTTGCAAACAATAAAAAAGTGTACTCCTAGCACATTGATCCATACTTTTAGAATTTAATCAATGATCAACATTTGATGTATGCATTCCAATCTATGCATGTACATACAAACCATGCCATAACATAAAGTAAAATGCCTGAGAATATAAACCATATGTCCCTGAATGGTTTGATATCGAAATTGCATGCATTCAATCCTTTTTGATGAGCCTTGGGACCTCTGCACCTTCCTCTTCAGGTGCAAATATAAACTTTGAAGTGTTCAAAAACATCGGATCACTTCCCAAAACATAAAGCATGGTCAAATGATTACCAAAATAATGCAAATTTATAAAAAAAATGCATATAATCCTTCTTTAGACCTGCAAAAACTTTTTTAAGACCTGTAAATAATCATAAAATGAGATATATATCATGCGCAAGTGGGTCGAAGTGAAATTACTTCAATCACCTTCCCAGTTTGAAAGATATGGCTCTCGGAATGTAGTTGTAGAAAATTGTTCAGACTTTGCAAACCTGCACATACCTACAAAAATACATAATTTCCAAAATTTCTTTTCATAAATGAAATCAAACCTTGTTCTCTTCGAAGGGAGCCATAACACAGTTTTCTAGCCCAAGATATGCCCTTTCCAAGCGTGACATGCCAAACTAGTGGACTGGTGGATGGGCTAGAAAAAGTGTGAAAATGTGATTTTTGGAGTGCCCAAAAGCATTCTTCCATCAGGAAAATCTTAGAATTCTCTCCATAACCTCAGAGAGTAGTATATGAAGATGCTTGGATATATTTTCATCTTTCCAAATCCTCCCTTTGCGCATGCTAATTTGCTCCCCAAAAGAGGCCTAAATCAAAATTTTTACTTTCTTGAAAAAGTGAGATGGGAGATTTTAGCAAGCTTTTAATCCACTCTTAGTGTGGATTTTTCTTGGATTTTCTCTTTTTCATGGTAATACATACATCATAATTCATGTATATATGCACTAATCCATGGGAAGATTCTTAAATGATCTCCTTTCTTACTCCCAAAAGTGAAGTTTGGCAAAATTTAACATCTGAATTTTTTCCAAAAAGTGTGGAAAGGGCATTTTTGAGGAAGTGAAATTCCTCCTTAAATTATTATTTTGATGAATCTAATGATTCCATTATGAAGTCCATATGCTATACTCTCAGTATATATACTTTTTCCCGTCCATCCATAGCTAGTGCACCTATTTTTCCCTCTTCTAAAATTGGAATTTCTTAGATTTAGGTGATGATTTTTTTTCTCAAACATTGATGGAAGAGGGTCTTGTGGAGTTTCAAAATCCCATCATACTAAGCCAATCTTTAAATTTCTTAATTGTATATGAAAGTCCATACACTATACTATATGTGTGCATGGTCTTTTCCATAAATCTATGAAAAATCCTGCTTCATTTTCCTTTCCTCAAATGACTACTTATCAAAAAAAGGACCTAAAATTTATGTGATGATCATGAAAGTAGGCTATTTTGGAGGTGTGTACAACTTATGCTTTCTCATAATTTGAAAGAATCCTTGACTCTAGATGAGAGTATATACTCCATACTCTCCATATACATGATTTCCCTCTAAAAACTTGGCCCTTAAACCCTTAATTTTTCTTCTCTCAAAGTGGAATTTTATCTTTTAATTCCTAGAAATAACAAAAATTTCATACCTGTGTGAAAACTAGGGAGCTTGAATTCCCTCCAATATTCACACAATCCCTTGGATGGTTCTACCAAGCGGAGCTCCTTCTCCACTTTGGGCAAGCCGATGGGCATGAATTCCTCTATGTCACTTAGAGAGAATGCATTCACACTATAGACAAGATAATCCTTCTTCGACTATACATAGCTAAGGAAGATACCATTATTATCTTTTGAACCAAGAAGGACCTCATGGAAGGATTTTTATGCCTCTGATTTGCTTTGTAGGTGCAAGTTGATGGCCACCTCCATCTCTATCATGGTCAAATATTGCTACCCAAAAGACTACTTATATCCTTAGGTGTTGGCTTCTTGGATAGAATGGCTGCCTCCCATGGATGTGGCGTGGGTTCAAGTCCCCTGCCCTGCAGCGTATTCAGGTGGCTCCATAATGTCTAAAGCCTACTTTGATACCAGTATTATGAAAACTCTTTTGTCACCTGATGGGTAGCTCATCGCCATGAAGGACTCACACAGGGATGCACTGTTTCAAACCGCCCGACCATGCCCGAGCTTCCTTTCGCGTGAGTCTCTTGTGTGAGACTCCTTTTTGATACTCTACCATATATGTGTGTACTCCCATATGATGCCATGTGGCATCCTTCTCAAAAGGAGTTTCACACTCAATAAAAATATCATGTGACAACTATAGAATGTAAACTCACTCGTGATCATAGTACTGAGAAGTGATGCATCTATGTCTCAAAGGAACATGCTCCCTTAGCACACCACCAAATTATTGTACATATTTCTCTTTCTCATGTCTGTCCATCCATCACACATGATTGTGCATCCATGCTTTACCCATGTCTCCTTCATGGGCTCAGAATCTCTCTCTAATGCTTTCTTTTTACTTTTGAGATCTGTTGTCCTCAATTTTTCATAGTTAGGCCCTTGCCACTGGTACCCTAACAAAGATGATTTCTCGATGGCATTCCTCCACGATGGTGTCTGTGCAACATTGTAATACAACCCACATTGTATAAAATACTTCATGATGGCTTGTATGGCTTTTTGTTTATGTTGTTCTTGCAAGCTAGCACATATGGAGATAAATCCTGTAGGAGTTCGAGGTCTGCACATGCACACGAACAACACAAGGAAGAAGAAAAAGATTGTAGCACAACACTACACTGAATGACTTACCAAATGAAATGTACAAAGATAAGTGACCCATTAGGTTTATATTCATATATACAAGCTGGGGAAAACAACCTCCTAAAGAGGGAAAAATGTACCTTGGCAGTCCTAAGTGTGTTCACACATCATTACCAAAGTATATCAATAAATCCCTCATTGGAGTGATGCGGTGAATAGCAACTAGCACTCATGCATAAGATAGTGGCAAGCTATGTGGACAAAGATGAATCCACTAGAAGAAAGTAAGCCTAAATCTTCACAGAAAGCCTCAAAATTCTCCCTAGGAAGAGCCTTTGTGAAAAGGTTTGCAATGTTATCTTGTGTAGGCACATATGCCGAATTGATCTCTCTAGCAGAAAACCTCTTCGTGACATGATGATAATACACCTCAATGTGCTTTGTGTGAGCATGGAACACAGGGTTGCTCACAAATGCTAATGCGCTCTGACTATCAGTGAAGATGATGATGGCAGAAGACTAAACAACACCCAAATCAGCCAAAAGGCATCTGTGCCACACACACTCAAGAGTCACTGTGAAAGCTATCCTAGTGACTCAACCTCACATTGTCAATTAGAAGTGGCCACCGCCTACTGCTTCTTGATCAAGCAAGATATGCATGAATACCAAGCATGAAGCAAAAACCATTAGTGGACACACGAGTATTATAGCAAGGAGGCCAATCCGACTTAGAAATATCATGTAGTTCTAGTAGTAATGATCCCCCCTTTGGGATAAAACAACCCAAGTACCGGGGTACCACTCAAGTAGCAAAAGATGCGCTCAACCGCCTACCAATGCTTGACACCTAGGCAATGCATAAACTTGTTCATATGAGAGAGAACAAATTGAATATCAGACGGAGTTATACATAAGTAAATCAAGCATCCAACAACTTGCTGATAGAGAACAATATCAAATGCGTCTCCAACATTTGTTTCCATAGGAGTGGAAATAGTTTTGCAATCTTCAAGGCCAAAATGCTACAATAATATATATATATATATATATTTCCCCATCAACTTGCATAAATGAAATGCCCAAATAATGACGCAAATGCCCCAAATATGACATCTTAAAAGAGGCATAAAAATCATCCTTAAATTCAGCAATATACTTCTCATTAGGACCAAGGAGCCGCACTTCATCAACATACACAACAATGATAAAAAAGACATCATCTGCATGGTTAACATATAAGGTGCTCTCAGTTGGATTGCTCTCAAAACCATATGCAAACAAGTAGGCATGCATCTTTTCATCCCAAGCACGTGGTGCTTGATTCAAACCATATAATGCCTTTTCCAACCTGCACACTTTGTTTTCATGCCCTTTTTGCATAAAACCACGAGGCTGAAATATATATATTTCTTCATGTAAGTCACTATTCAGAAATGTAGTTTGAATGTCCAACTAATGTATGTTCCAACCATGATGAGTTGCAAGTGCACAGATCCTACGAACGGTGATCATTTGGGAAGTGGGTGCAAAGGTCTCATCAAAACCAATGCCTCTCTCTTGAGCATAACCTTTTGCAACTGTCTAGCCTTATACCTATCAACTATTCCATCAAGATTACATTTCAGCTTGTATATGCATTTAGTGCCAATGGCCTTTTTGCTAGAAGGCAAATCACATAAAGACTATGTACCATTCTTCATAATAGCATTGTATTCTAATTGCATATCAGCCATCTAGTTTTATGAATTTTGTGCTTCCTCAAAAGAAACAAGCTCATTCTCATCACAAAGACTAGAGGCAACCATCACATAGCAATTTGATACAAAGGAAGCACTATGAGAGCTTGAACGAGTACAATATGATAGAGGTGCATCTAATTTGCTATCTCTTAAAGTCTACACAAGCCATTTAGGCATAGCTTTTGCCTCCTCTATATTAGTTCTCTCATCAACAAGTGCATTATGTAAATCTGCATTAGAAATGTGATGATTTTCATCATCATGTGGAACTTGTAAAGGTTGAGAAATTGCCTCATTTGGACCAACACTTGATTATCCACATAAAAAGAGGCAAGAAAGTGTCATATACATCTTTGAAGTTAATCGATGTCTCTTTAGTACATGAACGTAATGACTAAATTGCATCTTCCACAAAAACAATATCATGGCTAACCAAAATATGTTTAGTGTGTGGATTATATAGATTATAGCCTTCGCTTTTAGAACTATACCCAACAAAAATGCATTTCACTACTTTATCATTCAATTTCCTACGTTGTTGCTAAGACATTAATGCATATGCCAGACAAGCAAAGATACATAGGTGAGCAACAGATGGCTTGCGAACATGCCAAGCCTCCTATGGAGTGATAGATTGTAGTGCTTTGGTGGGACACCTATTAAGTGGATATGCTACACACATAACAACCTCAAGCGAGAATCTATGTGATAAATCCTGACTTTTGATCATACACCTTGCCACCTCCATGAGAGACTTGTTCTTTCTTTCTACAACATTTTTTGAGATGTATACAACATTGTACACTGCTGTTTTATCTGACGCTCAATGAGAAATGCATTAAAATTAGAAGACACATATTCGCCACCTCGATTAGAATGGAGGGTGCCTAGTTTCCATGCTGAGAGATTTTCAACCATAACAAAAAACAATTTGAAGCATGCAAACAATTCAAAATTTTCTTTTAATGGATAAAACCAGGTCTGGAAAAGTCATCAATGAACATCGTGAAGTAAAGGTAGTTCCCAAAAGAAGATGTTTGCATAGCCAGAGAAATCACCACGAATAAGCTGCAGTTTATGAGCAGTTCCAATTGAACCATCTTTAGGGAAGGAAGGACACTACATTTTTCCCAAAATACACCTTCGCATACATGTTACAAGGTGCCTCAAGTTTGGACTATCAGATTTCAGTAGGCATAACAAACTAGCATAATTCAGATGACCAAAGCATGCATGCCAAAGCTTTGCATTTGAGATAACGTGAGAATCTTGAACTGCACAAATTGAATCATTCATAGATTTTGCATAGTCTATGAGCTTATACAAACCATTACATAAAATTCTAGAAGCAATAATGACATCACCATGTGAAAGATCATGAATCGTACAGCTATCATCAACAATTTTGACAACCAAGCCAATCTTGGCTAATGCTGAAACTAACAACAGTTTTTCCTTGATCCCTACTACATACAGTGCATCTGAAAATGTGAAAGAACTATCATTACTAGTGGTCAAAATGATATTACCAACTCCCATTACAGGATATGAGGAGTTTTTTGTGCATGTGATAATATTCCCTGTAGGGGCAAGTTGAAGTGAACTAAAGAAACTGCACCATGAGGATATATGTTTAGCTGCCCCACTGTTAAAGTAACAAACATCTCAGTCTACTATAGACATACACTTCTCATGAGAAGATGGTTCACAACGGCACACAGTAAATGCCCATTCTTCATTTTGCACAAGATAAGGAGGCTCCATTTTTGGTTCTATGTGGACTGATCTTCCTACAACAAAACAAAGGCCAATTCCTCAAATGTTAAGGCATTTGGATTGCGTTTCATCATCAATGGAAGAGTAGAAGCAAATCTCTGATGTGAATTTGGAAGACCATTAAGAACAGTGTGCACAAGTGAACTATCTAGTAAGACTTCATCAACAACAATCAATTGTTCCTTCAAATCTTTGATATTTGTCAAAAAAATGTACATAGAATCTCCTTCATTCATATGCTCACTCCTCAACAGTTTAAGAGGTAAGCAACATGAGCCTCATTCTTTGCCTAGATCCCAAGCATCCTTTGTTTTTTTGCAAGAGCGAGTATGAGGAATAATGGCACATTTGACAAACAAGTCTATCAATGCATGTGCTTGAGCATCTCTACCATCCCAATGAAGTTTCTTTGTAGTAGGTGCAATAGGAACCACAACACGAGTAGGAATCTGATGATCACCATCTTCAACTCCATCCACATCACCTTCAATAACTGTATTTGCACGTATAGTAGGGCATTTTCCAATACACTGAACAATATTCTACAATCCTTTTGCCATAGATACATGATGCATCCTATATGCCCATAACGGGTAATTGTTACCATCTAACTTGTCTTCAACAACCACATAAGTAATACATCATTGCTTTCAGCCATGGCCACTAAGTAAATACCCCGATGCAATAAAAACAAATCTATCTCAAAAAGTTGAATAAAACCACCCTATCAAGATATGTTAGATCTGTAGCAGACTTTGAGGCACTTGTACTAGCAAACTAGCACACACACACACACACATACATACATACATACATACATACATACATACATACATACACACACACACACACACACACACACACACACACACACACATATATATATATATATATATATATATATATATATATATATATATATATATATATATATATATATATATATATATATATATATATATATATATATATATATATATATATATATATATATATATATATATATATATATATATATATATATATATATATATATATATATGTGTGTGTGTGTGTGTGTGTGTGTGTGTTTGGCACAAAATGATAAAATTGCCTACACAAGCATTGCAATAGTGCATTGGGAGGTCGAAAAGAGCCTAGATCAAAATTTTGATGCCGTAGATTGAAGCTGTTTTGTAATTTCCTTGAGTATGCTCATCAATTTTTGTGTAATTATGAGACTTTGATCAGAGGGCCGTTGATGATGCCCTTGATGAAGAGGTGACCTTGTTTGATACCAATTGTTGGATTTCGAGGTCTCTGTAAGCACAGGAACAAAACAAGGAAGAAGAAGAAGCTTGGAGCACAATACTACACTGAATGAATTACCAAGTGAAATATACAATGATAAGTGACCCATTAGGGTATATAAACCTTGACTTCTTAGATCCTCCTCCTTAATTTTCTTGATGATGCTAAGGGTAGTTGATAATGCACCCTTTCGATTGCTTGCTCTTTTAGAAGAAATTGTAAAAATGCTCCTTTTTAAAATTTTCACATCTAGTAAGATCAAATTGATCCCTAAAATTCTTTTAGACCTTCTCTTCTACCTTCTTGTACTTCCCTATGAAATTTTAGGGTAGTTTTGGTGAGGTACATGAAGGTCATTGAATGGCAGCAAGAGAAAATAAAATAGACCGAGTATTGAATACATCGACTTTATGCACAAAGTTGAACTTATGCATAAATTCAATGACTTTATGCCTTGCATGAGATATAATCCTTGCATTCATGCAAATATTGTCTTGATCGTTGTTTTCATCTATGTTTGAAAAAGGTACAAGGAACAAGAAAGATGGTGAGGGAGTTGAGGACTAACCTCCATCATTGCTTAACCATATTCAAAGGGCAAGACATAAAAATTCTAGGATCAAGGCAAAGAGAATAGATTCTCATGAGGAAACCTCTAAAATAACGTCTTTTTTGAAACCCATTAGATCTGTTTGGGACCCTGTAATATAGCATTTTTTTTGAGGTTGCAAATATTTGTCGCATACTTTTCATAGGGAGCACTATTCTCTTTTGATAGAAAGGACTTTAGGATGAGTGGATCAATAAATAATGATGATCGATTCAAACATCCTCAAATATTGAAGATGACCAAGGATTTTGCAAAATTGACTTTCTCACTATTGTGAAGCATTGTTTTTTTTCCAAACGAGAGATCAATACTTCTCTATCTCCATAGCATTGAAGACCAGATGTCATTTAATTAAGGGATTCATATGGTACATGGCTACCATTTATTTTTTTATTTCTTATGTTTGGTTTATCCTATGTCTTTTATTGATTCATGATTAAGTGTAGGATAAGAAAAATTTAAATCATACTCTTGGTCATAATTTTTTCAATGCTATTGAGTGTATCACTGTAGTATACTATGATGAGGTTAGCCAAACTAGAGTCAGAGAGCATTGCCATGAGAATGGGATTCCAAATATATTGATGTTCTCTACAATGACCAAGAAGCTTATACATGTGATAGAGGAATATTGTCAACCTCTATCAAAATCCCACTTCCTCTCTCTCTCTCTCTCTCTCTTTCTCTCTCGAGATCTACTTAGTCCACACTATTTTCTTTTATTCCAAGTCTAAACCATACTATATTCACTTCTTTCATCTCTGGATTACTTTTTTGCATATCATTGAATGAGTTTCTTCTTGTTTTGAAAGTTGTAACAATAGTGTATCCATTCGGAAAGCTGGACACAAAGCAGTTATAGGAAGTTTTTAGTCTCTGTTCTCCACCCTTGTGGCATAATCATTCCTGGCAAGCTTAGTTCCTTCATGATCAAAATCCACTAACCCATGGCCGAGTGGGGAAGAACCACAGGAAATAGTATTGGCTCTCTATAATTGCCGAATGAGTTGTACATATGTGTAAATAACCTTTAAAATTGAAGGGCATTGTTGATTTTCAAAATACAATGCTTCTCTTATATCATCTACAAGTGGTTTGGAGAAATTTCAATACAAAGAATCGTTTGTAAACTATGTTTGTTGGTTGATGGGACCAACTATCTAAGCTTGATGGGACCAACTATCTAATGTGGTCTTACATGATGAAGCATGTTCTTGTTGCAAAATAACTTTGGAACATAGTGGTAGATGTAGATCGAAGACCCGCAAGTTCTTCTACTTCATAGTCTACTGTCACAAATGAAGCTTCTTCTTCAACTACAGTGGTTTCTCCTTCTCCACCTACACAAAAGCAGCTTAGATGGGATGGAAAAGATGCTCAATCTCATGCATTGATTGCGCTTTCTATGAAGCGTCCTATAGTTCCACACGTTCTGTCATGTTCTACATCAAGACATGCATGGAACCCTCTTGCTTCTTTGTATGTCATGCGTAATGAAGCATGTAGTGCATACTTGAGGAAGACACTTGAGGATGTATGTATGGCTAAAAATGAGTCGGTGGATGTGTATGTGACACAGATCAAAGACTTGAAAGAGCAATTGGCAAACATAGATGAAATTATTCCGGATGCATCACTGATTTCTACATTGTTGAAAGGATTACCAGAATCTTTTCAAAGCTTTGCTACTACACTCCATTTGGTTGCAAAAGGGAATCCTAATATGTATGCATTTGATGAGGTTGTGTCTCTTCTTTTGCAAGAAGATCAATAAAGAGTGAATAGGAGTGGTTTGATTGAGGGAACGCAATCACTTGCAATCTCACAAAAGGGGAAAAGCAAGTATGGTTCAACTTTGGGTTCATCAAAGCCAAAGACTCAACCTTCCTCTTCCACTCATTCCTCTAATGATGGTGATTTCCAAAAGAAGAAGAGATGCAAATATTTACGAAAGGCTAGTGATACTATTTATGAGTGTAGAAAGCTTGCTAAATGCAATGAAAAAAGGAAGGAATCTGGCATGTCTATTGTTGAAAATTCAGCAAATGCAAAAAATGATGAAGCTAACATGGCTCAAGATTTTCGGGCATGTGTTGTTACATGTCATTATGATGCATCTTTGCATTCTAAATGTATGGTTGTGAGTGAGGTTGATTCGGATTGGTTCTTTGATAGTGGTTCTTCATAGCACATAACTTCATGCAAAAGGTTTTTTGTATCTTTGAAAGATGCACCTAAAGGAGGAAATGTGGCGTGTGCAAACAATGCCTCTTATCCTATCATTGGAGTAGGAGAAATTGAGCTTATGGCTGCAAATGGAGGTGTGATTCTCTTGAAAAATGCATTGTATGTATTTTTCAAGAAGAACTTAATTTCAATTCCGTTGATTGCCAAAGCTGGACTTCTGTACACTATTGATGATAAGTGCATGGTTCATGATTTCAACAATGGAGATATTATTGTGATGTCTGATACATTGTGTAATGGTTTGTATTGCATGGATACATACAAGAGGGCTGTCTCAAATGCCTTGGTTGTTCATACTTCTTTACTGGCTGAAATGGAGCTTTTGCATGCTCGTTTTGGTCCTTGAACTTCAATAGTTTGCTTTACTTGCAAAAGAAGGATAGGGTTATTGGTTTGTCTACACTTGATTCCATTGAAAAGCACGCATGTGAAGGTTTCATTCTTGAAAAAATGCATCATGATTCTTTTCCAAAAGATAGTCATACACACACTACAAGAAAATTGTAGCTTGTTCATAGTGATGTATGTGGTCCCATCAAGACTCCATCTTTTGGGAAGCATGTATATTTTGTTACCTTCATTGATGATGCTACTTGCCATACATGGGTGTATCCTATGAAAGCAAAGAATGAGGTATTTTCTTTCTTCAAAGAATTTTTAGCTATGGCTGAAAATTTTTCTTCACAAAAGCTTTTGACACTATACACAGATCATGGTGGTGAATACATGCCATATGAGTTTAGTGCTTTTCTTTGTGAAAGAGGTATTTCACACCAATGTACGGTTCCATATACAACTCAACAAAATGGTGTTGCGGAGCATAAAAATAGAACTCTACTTGAAATGGCATGATGTATGGTTAAAGGAAAGCACCTTCCTGACAAGTTTTGGATCAAAGCGGTCATGTGTGCAAACTATGTGTTGAATCGCTACCCTACAAAAGCATTGAGAGTCATCACTCCTTATGAGGCTTGGAACATACATAAGCCCATGATTAATCATATGCATGGGTTTGGTTGTTTGGCATATGCTCTTGTGCCATCACAACAATATCAGAAACTTAATGAGAAGGCAAAGAAATGTATATTTGTTGGTTATAGTGCTAAAAGTAAGGGATATTACTTGTATCATCCATTGACAAACACAATTATTGTGAGTCGAGATGTGGTATTTGCTGAAAATTCAGTTTTCCCTCTACTTGAATGCAAAACACAGCCAAAAATTAGCTCATAAGATGTGTTCAATACACTCATGCCTTTGTTCCAAAATGGTGCGCTTGACTATCGCCATGTAGACCAGCCAACTGAGGCTCAAAGGGCTGAAAAATTCCAACAAAATAGAACCGAAAATGCAGAGAATTTCCAGCCAAACATGGCTGAAAATTTTCAGCCAAAAAATGTCGAAACCATTGGAAATTTCCAGCCACATATGGCTGAACATTTGTGTCAAAATATGGCTGAAAATGAGCATGAAATTCAGCCCACACATGATGTAGATGTTGATGATGTATTGGATAATGAATGCATGTCTATCAAGAGTGCACAAACTATGCCCAAATGGCTGAAACAAACTTTGCAAGATAGCAAATTGAGTGCACCTTTACTTGGTAGAACAAGATCAAGCTCTCACCATGCATCAAGTAATTTTGTGGATTATTCTCTTATTGCAATATGTAATGAAAAGCCACTTTCTTTTGAAGATGCATGTGATGTCCACAATGGATGAGTGCTATGCAATCAGAAATGGATTCCATACATAGGAATGGTACTTGGGAGTTATGTGAATTGCCAAAAGAAAAGAATGCCATTGGTACAAAGTGGGTTTACAAGATTTAAGAGAAAGTTTGAATGTAGCATTGATCGCTACAAAGCTAGATTGGTTGCCAAAGGATATGTGCAACAATATGGCATTGACTATGAGGAAACTTTTGCACCTACTTCACGCATGACTACCATTCGTACCATGGTTGCATTGGTTGCGCAGAAGTGCATCAGTTGGACATACAAAAAACCTTTTTGAATGGTAATTTGCAAGAAGAGGTCTATGTGAAACAACCTCCTAGATTTGCTATGAAAGGGAAGAGCATATGGTTTGTCACTTGCATAAAGCATTGTATGGTCTCAAGCGAGCTCTACATGCATGCTATGACAAAATCCATAAGCACTTTATTGCTCTTGGCTTCACATGTAGTCCAATTGAAAGCACGCTCTATGTATGCAAAGATGGGGCTGATCTTACAATGCTTGTTCTTTATGTCGATGACATACTCTTGACTCAGTCATGTGATGCAAAACTTGACATTCTTATGGCTGATTTGTAGCATACTTTTGATGTCACTTATCTTGGTCTTTTGAGCTACTATCTTGGCATCTAGTTTGTACCCATTGAGGGGGAATTGTTATGCATAAAGAAAAGTATGTTGAAAAACTACTTCAATGTTTTGACTTTGAGGATTGCAAGCCAGTTTCCACACCAGTTGAGACAGGATTTAGATTCTCAGTTGAGGATTCCAGTGATTTATTTGAGACTTCTCTTTATCAAAAAGTTGTGGGATGTCTTTTATATGCATGCAACACAAGGCCGGATATACAGTATGCACTTTCCTAGTTGAGCCGATTCATGCATAGCCCTCACACTAAGCATTGGAAAGCGGTAAAACGTGTGTTTAGATATCTCAGAGAAACTTTGAGCTTAGATCTATTTTATGATAGAGATATTAAGCCATGCTTGCATGCTTTTATAGATAGTGATTGAGCTGGTTGTTATTATTGGAAAATCAAGTTTACACTATGCTTGAGGTGGATTTGGTCTACATCAAAGGCTATCACATCGAAAGAATATCCGTTGGAGAGTTCTTTTTCTTATGCTCACTTATTGTATTTTTTAAAAAAGATTTTCCATGGATATTTTACCATTGTAAAAGCTTTGAGCTTTACACATGTAAAAGTAGAAAGATAGAGCCCAAATCTCATGAATTTCTGGTGGTTGAATTGCATTCAATCAAGCAATCAATCACCTAAAAGTAGATCAAACTAAATCTTCACTTTTCCTAAATTATAGGAAAGTGAATTGATTCCCTCCAACAACCATTCCCACCTTCATTTGAATTCAAAATCCACTTGTAGAACTTGTTGAGCACTTCTAGAATCTAAATAAAGACTTGAAATCACTTGTACAATATATGGAAGCAATATACATACACTTGTGACCATCATTGTCTTGCTCCTTCAATTTTCTGCACCATCTTCTTCACCAATAGCAATCTTGTAGAGGTTGCTGTTCTCTCTCTAGGGCTCCAAATTTGATGACACATGGTTCATTGGAAAGGTATTAGTGTCTAGTTTATTCGTATAAATTTTCATAGCATTTGGTTGATAAATTGGGAGAAATACCAGTTTTTCTGTCTCGGAGCCAATCTCTGTGTATTCCTGAAAAATAGGAGGTACCATTATTGAGTGTGTGATTCATTCCTATAACATATTTTGCTTATTCATTATACTTTTGAGCAGTATATACACTCAGATCTATGTGTATCACTCCCATAAAAGGATTTTTTCTAATTGTAATCACGCTGGTCGCTATGAGCATTTGAAGTTCATTGTCTCAACTCTTTCTTGTTTTGTATCAACTCTTTCTTGTTGATGCTCCAAAGTACATAGTGCATTTCGTTGCACTTATCGCATGCTTATAAGGTCTATTTGAGTCTCCATAAGCTCAAGGGCTCGTCTTGTGCCGGTTGGCTGGATCAAACTTTGTCGCTTTGAAACGCACTTTTCTACCTCCTACAAGCTTCTGCAAGTTCTTTCAGTGGTATTAGAGCTAGATCAAGATGGGTGACAACTTTCCCTCAATGATCAAGAACCTTGATCGACACAGCTATGCAACTTGGCAAATTAGAATGGAGGCCTATTTGCAAGGTAGAAATCTTTATGGAATTGTAGTAGGTGATGAAGCTATGCCTATTCCAAGATCCAAAGGAGGACCTACACAAGAGGGGACAGATAAGCTCACACTTTGGTGCACAAGGGATGCTCAACAAGGTCGTACATAATAAACTCTATCTCTGACTTTCTATTACCACATATTAGAGGATGCAAGACATCTCAAGAGACTTGAGATGACCTTGAGACTTTCTTTTCTGCTAGTACCAAAGCAAGAAAGAATCATCTGTGGAATGAGTTCAACCAAATGAAGAAGACACCTAAGAAAACCATCATGGAGTATGTTACCAAGGTTAAGGAGGTTGCGGATCATTTAGCATCCATTGGAGAGCTGATTCAAGAAGAGGTAATCATGAGGCAAATTCTCAATGGCATTCAAAGTGATAAGCAATGGCAATCCTTCACGATGGCTTATGATCTCATCATGGATGTGTAGACTCCATACTTCAACAGCTTTCTTAGAAAACTCTTCAATCAAGAGGCCAACAATATCATAAAGGAAGATAACTCCTATCATGGTATTTCAACTAGTGCTCTATATGCAAATAAGAAGGATAAGAAGCAAAAAGGCAAGAAGAATGAAGAAGATGAAGAAGAGACTTCCCAAGCTAACTTTGCAAGCAAAAGAAAGTGGAAAGGGAAGAAGAAAGGACCAAAGCAAGACAAAGCCAAAGGTCAGAATGTTCAACCTTGTGCCATCTGTGATAAGACCAACCTCACCACTCAAAATTGTTGGTTCAATGGGAAGACCGAGAAAGGAAGTGGAAGAGGTGGATATGGCAACAATAAAGGAGAAGGTTGTTTCTCAACAATAAAAATAGAGGCTATAATAGAAGGGACTACAACAATTATTCAGAAGATCAACCACATGAAGACTCATTGCTTCTCATGAATCTAAGCCACAAAGAAGGTAAAGAAGATGATAATTTTTTCTACGTAATTCAAGATGTTCGAATCATGTTGCAGGAAACATTGCTCTTCTATCTGATTTGGAAAGTCCAAAGCATAGACATGAAGTGCAAATAGGGGATGACACATAGCACAATGTGGAGAATATTGGTATTATCAAAGCTTCCAATGGCAGGATAAACATTATGAGTAAGGTTCTCTATGTACCCACTATCACTAAAAACCTAATAAGTGTAGGCCAAATAGTTGAAAAAGGCTTGCAAGTTAGGTTCACCCAACATGGAGATTTTATGGAAGATCCATGTCAAGGCTTCAAGAAGATAGCCAGAGGTGAGAAGCATGGTAGGCTCTTTACTTTTGAAGTAGGAGAAACGAGGAACATAGCTCTATTCACTTTTGGGTCTCAAACCCTAAGTGAGCCTGAAGTGTGGCATAAGAGACTTGCTCATGTGAATGAAAGAACCTTGAAGGATATATGCAGGGATCAAAGTGTTCTAGGACTGCCGAACATATCAAAGCAACACATGATCAACATGTGTGATGCATGTCAGATTGGGAAGGCACAAAGACAACCATTCAACCACAAAGGCTATATCCACAACAACTTATTGGACTTAGTACATACAAATGTATGGGGACCAAGTCAAGAAGCTTTTATCGGTAGGATCAAGGTACTATGTCTCATTTATTGATTACCATAGTAGATGGAATGTTCCATACTTTATCAAGGGTAAGAATGAAGTGTTTGATTGCTTCAAAATGTATCTAGTGCATGTGGAGAATCATATAGGTAGATCACTTAAGAAGCTCAGATCTGATGTAGGGGGCGAATACTTTTCCAAAGATTTTAATGAGTTATTGCATGATAAAGGCATCAAAAGGGAAGTGACTACCAGGTACTCTCCTCAAATAAATGGAATTGCAAAGAGGAGAAACAAGATATTGGTTGGATCAGCCCAAACAATGCATGAAGAGAAGAAGTTGCCACATTATCTATGGGTAGAAGCTATTTCAATCGCTGTGTACCTTGTCAATAGACTACCATCCAAATCTCTTCAAGGTATGACTCCTTATGAAGCATGTCATGGAAGAAAACCTAGTCTTGGACATTGCAAGGTTTTTGGTTGTTTAGCTTATGTTCATATCCCCATTTGATAGATCATGAACTATATATCTGTCATAAACAAATTTCACAACCAAGCCAATCTTGGCTAAAGCTAAAACTCATAATAGATTCTTCTTAATCCCTAGCGCAAATAAAATATCTAACAATGTAAAAGAACTACCATCAAGAGTAGTCAGAATAATCTTACCAACTCCCATGATAGGATAAGAGGAGTTGTTGGTGCATGTGATAGTATCCCTGTAGGGATAGGCTCGACTGAAGTGAAGAAACTATGCTACGAGGTAATATGTTTGGTTGCCCCACTATGAAAATACCAAACATCTGAGTCTACTGTAGACATACACTATTCAAGAGAAGATGGGTCAAAACTGCAAACAGTAGTAAACACCCATTCTTCATTCTGCACTAGATTAGCAGACTCTGTTTTCGGTGTAGAGGTCTCTACAACAACCATTCAAGCATCTTTTTTCTTTGCCTCTTGCAGCCAATATTGGACAATTCTTTATGACATGATCATTTGCTTTACATTACTTGCAAAAAAATTTCAGCTTTTCTGTTTTCTTGTCGTCTCTATCATCCTTCTTTGATTGTGCAGAATTAGTAGATTTCTACTTACTAGTAGAAGAGCTCCATTTACCTTTGCCCTTTTGACTAGCCAAGAAAGCTTGATCTACAACATGCATAATGGACGTATTCTGCCTAGACTCATCTTCCTGCAACAGAACAGAGACTAACTCCTCAAATGTTAAGGCATTTAGATTGCCTTTCATCATCAAACAAAGAGTAGAAGAAAAACTCTGATATGAATTAGGAAGACCATTCAGAACAGTTTGCACAAGTGAACTGTAAGGCAAGACTTCATCAACTAAAATCAACTGTTCCTTCAAATCTTTGATCTTTGTTAGAAAACTGTCTATGGAATCTCGTTCACTCATGTGCTCACTCTTCAACTATTTTTGGAGGTAAGCAACACGAGCCTCATTCCTTGCTTGGTATAAAGTGGTAAGTGTATCCAAAGCATCCTTAGCTGTTCTATAAGAGCGAATGTGAGGAATAATGGCACGTTTGATAGACAAGGCTATCAATGCATATGCATGAGCATCTTTGCCATCCCAATGAGTTTTCTCTGCAGTAGGTGCAGGAAAAACTATAAGACGAACAAGAATCTGTAGAATATCACCATCTTGGACACCATCTGCATCAACTTCAATATCTATATTTACAGGTGTAATAGGACGTTTTTCAACACCCTGCACAATATTCCACATACCTTTTGTGACTAATGCATGATGCATCATATAAGCCCATAATGGGTAATTTTTACCATCCAACTTATCCTCAATAGCCAACATACAGAATACATCACTGCTTTCAACCATGGCCACTGACTAAAATACCTTGATGCAAAAAAAAAATTGTATCTCAAAAAGTTGAACAGAACTACCCCATCAAATTCTGCTAAACCTGTAGCAAACTTTGAGATGCTTATACTGGTAAACCGAAACTTGTACATATCTTTGGCACAAAATGATAAAAAATCCTACACAAGCACTATGATAGTGCGTTTGGAGGTCGAAACGAGTTCAGATCGCGATTTCGACACCACAGAGCAAAGCAGTTTTGATCTGCTAATCACCTTAAGTATGGTCACCAAATTTCATGTGATTATGAGACTGTGACTGGAGGGGTGTCGACGATGCCCTAAATGAAGCGGCAACCTACTTTGATACCAATTGTTGGAGCTTGAGGTTTGCAGAAGCACGCAAATAGCACAAGGAAGAAGAAGAAGCTTGGAGCACAACACAGAATAGTGAATGTATTACCACTAGAATGTACAAAGATAACTGACCCATTAGGGCAATAGGCGTATATACAAGCTGGGGGAGAAAACCTCGTAAAGAGGGAAAAACGTGCCCCAGTGGTCCTAGTGTGTTCACACACATCACTACCTAAATATATCAACAAGATGTTCTACACATGTCTCAAATTCACTTGTTAGATATGTTCCAGGTTTGGATTTTGTTATTCTAACAGATGCTGGTGAGACTTCTAGCTATAAAGAGGCCATGCGAGAAAGGATCATGTCAAGTGGGAGCATGCCATTAGGAGTATATTGGATTCTATTCACAAGAATGGTACTTAGTGTCCCAGTTCGCTGGCCTAGTGGTTGGGCCTCTCGCCTCTTGAGGCGGGGGCGAGGGTTCAATCCCTCGCAGCAACATGTAAGGGACATGTAATCCGGAAAGATGTTGCATTGTGGCTGAGTGCCACCGTTTGTCTATCCCTGCGGTAGTGTTGACCGCCGTTTAACCCAGTCATGTAAACCCCTATTCTTGTGGGATAAGGGGGGTCCCAGCTTTGACAGGTCGTTTTTCTAATAAACTAAATACTTCAAGATGCCCTATCTTGGCTGATATGTAGCCTAAGGCTAGTTGGATGGTTACCTCATATTCGTACATCCAATCTTGACCTAACACTAGTTCTTCTAATAGATCTTGATCGTGGCGCACTAATAGTTTTTGTTGCATTGTGTTATTTCCTAGGTGCAATGATAAGGTTATTTCACTGATGCATTCTGTGATATTATCTCCTATTCCAATCAGATATGCTTTGGTTGGATGTAGTTGGGCTTTGAACTGATGAGTCAAAGAGGATCTGATGTAGTTGATAGATGCTCATGTGTCAATGAGGGCATCTGCCAAGTGGTACTCCTTTGTTCCCATGCCTAAGTTCAAATATGGTTGTTGCACTTGATGTCCTAGGGTTTCTGAGGCTCTAAAGTTAGCCATTGGGATGGGCTCCTCTCCTAGCCGATATCTTTCATCCCTCTCTCTCATCCACTCTTTTCGTTTCCTTATTCATTCTAGGGCTTCCTATCATGCTTACTCGTGTATTTTTTCGTCTTCTTCTCATCTACTCCTTGTTGCTAGAAGTCTTGACATCATCTCCTTTGTTAATGGCTCTAAATACTTCTTCACTTGACAACCACTTATATAGTTTCGTAGTACTTCTCCATCTAGGGTTGCTAGATTGATGGCTCCGCTATTTGATATGCGATTGATCACCAAGGGACCATATCCTCTTTTTTGCAGCTTCTTTGCATGTTGATTTAAAGTATATACCATGACTAAATCTCCTTCTTTCAAACCTTTATCCTTGATATGAGCATCAAAGTATGCTTGTTGTTGCCTTTTTGAAGCATAAATGCCTGCTGTCACTTGTAATCTAGTTTCATGTAGCTTATCGAATTGGTCCAATTGATTAGATAACTCATGTCCAGTCCATTCGTAGTTCGAGGCTACTCTAAGAGTAGGAACTAGGAAATCAATTGGTAAGATGGCATTCTGGTCATACACTAGATTAAAAGGAGTAGTTCCTATGGCTGTTTTATATGCTACTCTGAATTCCCATAAAGCATGGTGCAACTGCTTATCCCAGTTAGATCTTCCATTATTAATGATTTTCATAAGCATTGTACATAAGGTCTTATTAGAACTTTTAGCCTATCCATTGGCTTGTGGGTGATAGCGAGATGATTTCTTGTGAATTACCAAGAATTCATTCATCAAGACTTCTATTACTTCATTCACAAAGTGTGTGCCTCTATCACTCACTATTTCTATTGGCAATCCAAATCCAGTGAATAAGTTCTCAAAGAGAAACTTAGCCGTGGTCCTTGCATCGTTCTTCGTTGTTGCCTTGGCTTCTACCCATTTGGTCAAATAATCAGTTGTGACAATTATATACTCGTCATGAGAACTTTTCGTTGGTGGGCTAATAGGCCCTACAAAATCTATTCCCCATTTGGTAAATGCTCTTGCACTTATCATAGGTCTTAATGGCATTTCATCTCTTCTAATAGGATACTTTGTTCATTGGCAAGTATCACACCTTTGGACATATGTGGTTGCATCTTGTTATAGAGTTGGCCACCACAATCTAGCAAAGAGAATCATTTTTGCAGTTTTATTTGTAGAAAAATGTCCTCCTACAGCTCCCGTATGAGCCATTTCCAAAACTGAAACATACTTTTCATGGATTCACATTCTTAATTGGTTGTCCCTTCCTCTCTTGAAAAGTTATGCCTACGAGTGCATAATATTTTCTTTGTTCCTCAAGGGCATGTTTTCTTGCCAAAATACATCCTTCTAGGTACTCTTGTGTTTTCAAGAATTTCACTAGAGACATACTCCAACTAGGTGCTACTGTAGAGTAACACAGAGTAGAGTTGTCTTTAGGTGCTCTTTCCTAACAAATGGGGCATGTCGAGACATAGTTACGTGTATCTCTCTGCAGAGTTGGCCAATATATTCCTAATCTCTTAAGCTCTTGCCAAGTCCCATTAACACTTTGATGAGTTTTCCATTGATTCATGTGTGCTCTCTGAAGCCACATTTTTTGCTCATCTTTTTCCACACACCTCAAAAGTAATCCACTTCAATCTTGGTGATATAAGCTTCCAGCTATGATATGGAGATTTTTAGTTTTCCATAACTCCTGGCTCTTGTTTAAATTGATCCTATGTTGAGATCCATGTGTGAGTATGGGAATCAATTTTTCAGCCCATTGTGGTCATACTTCCAGGTTAAAAAGATAAGTATCCAGAAAATCATCTAGCACTCCTGTAGGAGGTTCTCCATGTGTCATTCTTGATAGGTGGTCAGCACGGATGTGTGTATTTCCTTTTTTGACTACTACTTCAAAATCAAATTCCATTAACAATAGAAACCATCATACTAGTTGTCCGGTATTACAAGGCTTATTAACTAGATGTAATAGAGCCTGATGATCAATGAAAATTTTGAATTTGTTTGCCAATAAGTACTATCTAAATTTCTTCACGTTGTATACCATTCCTAAGCCTTCTCATTCTGTAGTGGCATAATTATGCTCCGCTTGGTTTAATTGTCTACGAGCATAGGCTATGGGGTGGTCTAGCTTTCTGGTAGGTGTTGGCTGTGCTAAGATGCAACCAATGGCAAACTTGGAGGCATCCACATGAATATGAAATGGTTTATTCCAATCTGGTACTTTCAAAATTGGTGTTGAGCTCAAACGACTCTTTAATTCACCGAATGCCTTTTCACATTCTTTTGTCCAAGTAAACTGAGTCAGCAATCCATAAAGAGGCCTCGCAATTATGGCATACATGTGAATGAATCTACGGTAATATCCACAATGTCCCATAAATGCTTGCACTTCTTTAGCGGTCTTTGGTCTTGGCAAATCCAGAATCAATTTGATTTTGTCTTCGTCACTGGACATTCCATTCTTAGAAACAATGTGTCCTAAGATCTTTCCTTGTCGAACCATGATGACACATTTTTCTAGATTAAGGCATACTCTATACTGACGACATTTGGCAAATATTTTTTCTTAGTTCTGGGATGTGCTCTAGTCTTATAGCTGAATAGGTACATAAATCATCCACGTATACCTCCATAATCTTTCTCAAAAATTCTTTGAACACATGGCACATCGGTCTTTCAAAAGTGGCTAGGGAATTAGTTAGACCAAATGGCATAACCCTAAAGGCATAGACTTCCCATTCAATTGCAAAGGTTGTCTTATGTTGGTCTTTAGGAGCAATGGCTACTTGATTATATCCTGAAAAGCCATCAAGGAAGCTATAGGCATCCTTGCCTGCAACCCTTTCCAACAGATGATCAGTGATGGGTAATGGGTAACTATCACGTATGGTGGCTACATTTACATTTTTAAGATTAATGCACAACCTTAATTTTCCATTCTTTTCCGACACTACCACTAATGGTGATACCCATTCCGTGTGTTCAATTTCATAAATGAAGCCCGCATCCAACAATTTATCTATCTGCTCCTTAATCTTTTCGGAATAAACATCATTATAGCTGTATGGTCTTTGTTTGGAGGGCTCGGTGTCTGTTCTCATAGGGATTCGATGAGCACAAATAGAAGGGTCTACACCTTTTAAATCCTTATAAGTCCATGCAAAGACATCTCGATACTCTCTTATAAGTTAGATTAATTCTTGTTCTTCCTCCGGCAAGACATCTTGTCCTATGAAAGTGCATCTCTCTTCTCCTTCTTCAATAGCTACTACAATCTTCTTGGTCTGCTCTTTATTGTCGTATGCTATCCCTGGTTGTGCTTCTCGTTTTGGTATCTGAATAGCAATTTTTCTTTCTTCTACTTCATACTTCTTGAAATGCTCAGGTACCTCGAACTGATCTTGGGGTGTGCTATCTTCTTTTTCTTTTTCCACGTTTGGTTCATTTCTTACAGGTTGTAGCATGTCTTGAGTCAAATCTAGACTAGTTTCAATTTCTTCCTTCTTTTTCCTTTCTTCCTCAATAGGTTCCATTTCTATTTCTATGCTCTCGTAATCTTGATTCCATTCTTTTTCAATTACCTCTCCTTCATTCGCTTCTTGGAGAACAACCATGTATAGATTTACATCATATCCTTCCTCATGTATGCATTCATTCATAGTTATTACTTCTTCATTTATGCATATGTCAAGAGTGGCTAAAATCTCCATCCAACCATGGGGTCGAACTCTTCATCTAAGAATATTTGATGTATGTAAGCAGGATCTTCTATAGGTCTAGACACTCCTTGTCCTGGCTGCCATCTTTGTCTCCTTTCTTCTTCCCTTTTAGCTGCCTTACACATCCATAGGTGACTATCTTCGTTCATCCATGTTTGACTACTTGATTCTACACTATGAATGGATAAATTATCATCTTTCTTGTGTATTGGGTTGCATTGCAGAGGAGGGACATCTTGATAAGTATAAGTATGAATGTTTATCCTAGTTGTCCTTCCTCCATGCTACAAGTATACTACGTGTTTTCCCTAGTCTTGCACTACCTTGAGTTGTCTCATGAAAGGCCTTCCAAGTATCATCTCATAATTGCTAGCCATTTCAAATTGACATATTGCTAAGGTGTGCTTGAATTTGACTCTACAAGTGGTAAATGCTATGTTTTCTAATAATACTAAAGGTCGTTCTGTGTGTCCATCTGCCATTTGAATCTTCATCTTAGTGGGTCGTAGGGCTGGCTTTCCCCGTTTCTCCCATATTTCTTTGGTCGTAATTCCCACTCTAGCTCCCAAATCTAATATGGCTTTAGTGGTATAACCTCTATAAGTGATAGGGAGGCATGTATTTCCTTCATCTCCCTCACTAAAATCTCCAACCTTGTCAATTGGGATTTTAACAGTGGCTACTTCATCTCGCATCTCGCTTTTGTCTGACTTTGTCTCTAATTGCTTGGTGATTTTCTCTCTTAATTGAGGCTTCACTTTCAAGAGTTCTTCTAAAGTCAAACTACATGGTATTTTTACTTTTTTAAGGTGTTGTATTATGTCAGAGGTTTGGATTGATGGGTTCTACTCCTTTCTCCTCATTGAGGGAATACGATATAATTTTGAGTTATGTTCATACTCCCACATATAGTTTGGTAATGCATTCACACTACCTTCATCATCTTTGTTGTCATCAAATTCAAATGATGTTTATGGGTTTAATTTAGGAATTGACAATTCAAGCTCGCCTACTGCTTCTAACTCCTCAAAATGTGGTTCAATTCATTCTGTTTTCTTCCATCTATCTTCTTGGACTCTTGCCCATAAGTCTCTAGGCCATTCCGCATCTACTTCAGGGATTACATATCCTTCTTCTTTGCTTTCATGGCATTTTTCTTCATAGCTCTCGTTTTTCTTTCCTTCCCTAGGATGACTAGGTGCTACACATTCCTAAAATTCTTTTTCGGGAATCCTTGTGCTAACTAGTGGTTGAACAAGTTTTTCTAAAGTTTGCTGAGCCACTTCAATTAACTTCTTACATATTTCTAATCTCTCTTTATCTAAGTCACCTCTTGGGTATTCTCTTTTGTGTTTCTCAATGGATAGGCCTACCTTTATTCATGCTTGATATGCTTTAATCCACATGGCTAAATCTTCTGGCATTGGATCGGCTAAATATGATCCTGCCTCTTGTCTTTGATGTTTCTCTGTCTCTTTGTTAGGTTTTCCTTTAGGATCTTGTTCCTCATCTTGGCTCTGCTTTTTGCTCTCATTCTCTAACTTTTGTTGTGATCTCTTGTGTTTTATCTTTTCTCTATGAGTCTTCCATCTTTGGGTTCATTTAGATTTAGCATTTTTCTTAGACTCTTCAGAATCTCCAACTACTTGTGGTGCTGGGGTGTTCAATGCTTTGTCTTGGTTATCATCTTCTTTGGATTTATACGGGGTCTCTCTTGCTTTTGCCCTAGTTATTGGTTTCAATGACACAATGTACTCCTTATCACTCCTTGATGACTCTACCACTTCTATAACATTTATTTGTGTAGTGGGATTGATTTTATTGGGATTTTTAGAGCAATCCCTAAAAAGGTGTTCCTTGCCACAATCACTAGAGTAGCCTTCCCAAACTTTCTGATGTGGAGGTGGATTGGGTAATGTGCACTCCTTGATAAAGTGATCACCTCCGCATCTATAACATGGTCCGCTAGGGGAAGGTGGTCTACTCATTGGCCTTGGAGGTACTCGTGCTCTAGGAGCAGTGTACATTAGTGACACATAGTCTTGATCATATCCGAGAGAATTATCATAACTATCATATCCATATATATATGGGTCATAGGATTGTCCATACTCAGCCATAGTATTTTCATAGGTGGAATAGCTTCCCTGACTAAGGTCATAAGATTGATCATAAGTCTCAGTACTAGTCAATGGGGTGGATGGTACTATTGCTCTTTCAGGATTCTCTTCAATTTGAGCGATTTTCACTGGGACAACATTTTGTGGGTGAGGTGGTTGTTGTCCTAGTACCGGTTGAGGTTGATTGTATCCTTGATACGCATAAGGCCTTGGTTTAGGTGCTTGCTACTAGAAAGGAGGGTATCTATAGGCTTCTCCTCCTTGATCTCTCGGGGGGTATCCGTAAGGCTAAATGGTGGTTGTGTAGGTCTCGGTTGTTGATTGTAAGGACAATTCTCCGTATTGTGATTTGTGTACCTTTACTCTATGCTATAGTAATGAGTTGGGCCCTGGACGGGTGGTCTATTGTAGGCATATGGAGGTGATGGGACTACTCCCTTATTGCACATGTGAGGAGGATGAGCTCCTCCACAGTGAACACATCTCCTGAGCATAGGCACTCTCAAGGGAGGATTGGGATAATTCCTTTGTCCTTGAACATTTAGCTTCTTAGCCACTAAATCGGCTATCTCTTCTACATTGTTCCTGGGATTTGAAGTAGTGCTAGCACTATCCTAACTCCTAACACTTCCTTGAGGTATTTTTAAGTCTTCTGCCAGATTGTCTTCTAGATCAATGCACTCTTTCATACACTCATTTAAGTTTTGGAATCTCTTCACATATACTAAGGATCTCAAGGACCTATTTACCAATCCTTCCAGAAATACTGAGACCATTTTATGTTGAGTGGGTCTCTCTTCCATAGGGCATCTATCCACATATTGATTAAATCGTCTTGTAGCTAACCTTACTGATTTCATAGGTGACTCCTTGAAACTATGGATTAATGATGAAGAGTTGTTTTTTATTCAAGTCTTAGTGAATTCCTTGATCAATTCCTGATATAATTGTTCCATGTTCTGAAAATTATTGGGCTCTAATGGTTGGAACCATGCTAAGGCCATTTCTATGAGGGTTAGGCCAAATGATTCATACTATACCAAGAAGTCTTCTACTTGTTCAGCTCTCACCACTTGCTTGAATTCAGCAATGTGGTTGTATGGCTCACCAAAACCATCATAGTGGCTTCTCATGCATTTGGCAACTTGAATTGTTCTTAGTCTTCTTCCAAGTTTAGGCGGTCTTGGCATTACAAGGAAAAATAGACTTCCTAAAGGTATACCTACATCTCTAGTGTAACAAACTCGACTTGAGGTCTAACAGGAATGCTTGGTTGAATGTTGATAAAATGAATTTTGATAAGTTCCTTGGGGATTTTGAGAAGTAGTGGCTTGATCCATAGGCGAGAATACAAATATGTTCTGATATCTCAGCCTAGCTCTCTCCAATTTAGTCATGGGCCAATATCTTCTCTAATGCTTGTCTAAGTAAGTGATGTGAGTGGGGTTTTCAGGATCCTGTAACTCATAGATGGTAATTGGGTTTGTCACTTCTTCCCACAACAAAGAGTTGGTTTTAAGCAAATGATCCATTCCGTTCACCATGTAGAAATCCATTAAGGAGTCATTCTGGAGAATTAAGTCTCCTTTCCAAACCCTAATTACAATGGACTTTCCTCTAGAGGTTAACACCTGTTCTTCTTGTCCCCCTTCATTAGGGTTTTGGGCATTATCTTCTTCCCTTTGCTCATTGATGCTCTGTGAGTGCATAAATAATCCCTCTTTTATCCATATAGAATCCTCCCATGTACTTGACTGCTGGTCTAGGCACTATGTCAACATCCCTAGCTTTCTTCAACTTGGCACGGATCTATTTAGTTCATCTATGTAGATGGGTAGGTCATGTTGATTGGTGTTCACATATTCGAAGGAGGTTCTATACTCTCCCTCAATGATAGACATTAGGCCTGCTAGTGGTATAGAGTTGTGCATGTCCTCTGAAGTCATAATGGTTTCTTCTTCAGACTCACTCGAGGTCTCGGAATAATGTGAATGAATACTAGGCTCGGCTACAGTTCCAACAGATGATACCATGCTCCTTCGACTTCCTAGGACTCTTCCTGATCTCAAGTTCATTCACTAATGGCTCTATTTGATTCTGGACCGACCTTGGCTCCAAAACTCTCTCTCGAATTTATAGATAGAATATATATATATATATATATATATATATATATATATATATATATATATATATATATATATATATATATATATATATATATATATATATATATATATATATATATATATATATATATATATATATATATATATATATATATATATATATATATATATATATATATATATATATATTTTTTTAATTTTGGAGTCTCCTTAATGAGGTATCACTTAAGTTCATTGGCACGACACAGGATACTTGCTATTCAGACGACACTCGATACTTAGCTTCCCATGATATCTGGTCTCCATGACACATGATACTTGTGATTCACACGACACCTATGGTTGCCGACACTCAATACTTGGCTTGCTGTCAACACAGAATACCTGGTACCTCATGATGCACGATACCTCTGATTAACGATATACGATACTTGCACAGCCGTGATACTCAACACCTGATGGAAGCAATACACAATGCTTACATCTCCGCGATACACAATATCTAAGGGGTCCCGACACACGACACTTCTAACTCATGGTACACGACAACTAAGCAGTCATGACACGTGATACTTGGATGTCACGACACTCAACCCACTGTCACATGATACCTGGATATCGTGACACTTGGGGAGTGAAAGATATCAGCGAGACATGATATCTAAGCGGTCACGACATGCAATACTTGGATGTCGTGACACTCGCTATCACACGATACTTAGATATTGCAACACACGGGAATTCAAGTATCACGATACTTGAACTCAACCGGTCATGACATTTGGATTTTCTCACACATAAGCAATTATTTTAAAAATCCAAGTTAATGTATGTGCTCTTAGTGCATATTTCCCCTTCTCTAAGTGCCTGTATCACAAGAAATCTCACTCAAACCCATGATACCTCCCTCACGACATCGATCACAGGTCGTCTCACGTTTTCTGCTTATTCAAATTGAACTTTTAGAGCAATAACTTGGTCAGCTCACCTTCACAAAGCTACCCTCAAGCTAACTTAGACCCACACTTGCTTTTTCTAGCTCCAACACCCACGATCTCTCCCATGACACCTGTCACCAGCACTCTCTTGACACTTGCTAGGAAACAAGTGATCTCAAAATGGTTTTTTTTTTTGTTTTTAAGCCTCTCCATGGAATCTCCTTCATTCATGTGCTCACTCTCCAACCGTTCTTGGAGGTAAGCAACATGAGCCTCATTCCTTGCGTGGTATAAAGTGGTAAGTGCATCCCAAGCATCCTTTGGTGTTCTACAAGAGTGAATGTGAGGAATGATGGCATGTTTGATAGATAAGGCTATCAATGCATGTGCCTGAGCATCTTTGCCATCCCAACAAATTTGCTCTATACTAGGTACAACAAGAAGCACAACACGAATAGGAACGTGAAGAATATCGCCATCTTCATCAACTTCAATAATTGTATTTGTAGGTGTAATAGGACGTTTTGCAACACCCTACACAATATTCCACAGTCCTTTTGCAACCAATACATGATGCATCATATAAGCCCATAATGGGTAATTGGTGCCATCCAACTTATCCTCAACGCCCAGCATACAGAATACATCAGTGCTTGCAGCTATGGCCATTGACTAAGATACCCTAATGCAGAAAAATAATTGTATCTCAAAAAGTTGAGCAGAACTACCCTCTGGAGTTCTCCTAAGCCTGTATTAGACTTTGAGATGCTTATATTGGTGAACCAAAACCTGTATATATCTTTGGCACAAAGAGATGAAATTGCCTACATAGGCACTGCAATAGTGCATTCAAAGGCCATAATGAGCTTGTTGCAGAGTAAAGAAGCACCCCCAAAAATTTTCAAATTATGAGCACAATTTTTTTCTTCAAAAGCCTAGGAAAATCCCTTGAAGCTATGTAAATGCACTAGAGGAGTCCTCTAGATGCATAAACCCCAATCATTGTATCATAGTCCATGTATAATATTAGGAAATTAGAGTTAGTCAATAAAAGTGCCGGTCTCTTGTGTGAAAGGACCATTTTTAGGGCACATGTATTTAAGTCACTTTGTGACTCTTGTAAAGGACTTTTTGGCCATTGTAAGAATTGAAGAAGATTTTCGAATTCGCTTCTTTCCTGCTGATTTCCTTCTTCTTCAAGATCTTTTGCTTGTGCATAATGCTTGAAATGTGTGTGTAAGATTGTTGTCTATCCCTTCCCATCACTTTTGAACTATGGTAATGTGTGTGTGAGCCATAACACATTGTGGAGCAAGTATTGGTATTTCCTATCATTCACTATTTTGCTCATAACTTGAAGCATGTTTGTCAAATTCGACTAAAAATATAATCATTAGATGCGTCTCATCAAAGCTTCAAAATCAACCCGCTATTGACCATATTTAGAGTTTAGAGCTGAAAGAAAAGTTTGAATTTGTGCTCACTACTGTAAATGGTATCGCGGCATGCATTTTCAGAGGATTAGTGAGTTGGAGAGGTAGTTGAGACCAGTCTCCTGCATTGTAGCTTAGATACTTCACTTACCATAATGTGTGCACACGTCTTCATTCACTTGGTACATTTGATTCCTCGGATTGATAACTAAACATGTATTAATCCACCACTATATGCACTGGTGGGGCGATTGAGGTACAGTCTCATCGACACAAGTCCCTAAGGCATCACGACTTATGTACACACATTTTTGGTGCCATTGCCAGGGAGAAAAGCCCAACCAAGGTGCCTTCATGATGGCTATAGCTCTAGAGTGAAGGAATCGTACTTCTAGAGGTGAATTCATTCAGTGGCAAGTCATTAAATATTTCAGCACTTATTACTTCACACTTTTGGAGTGGTGTAATGAGCTTTTAGGTTTAGGGCTCGGAGTGAGGAAGTAAGGGAAGAGTTAGGGTTAGGTAGGAGAGAGGAGTAGTGTAAGGAGAAGTAGAACATCTCAAGGAAACCCCAAAAAATTTGTCAAATTTAGTTCAGTTCAGGCACTTGGCAAACCAAGGCCATAAAACCCAAAAAGTTGAGTTCATTCAGTCACTTGGTAGAACAAGTATCGTGGAAGAGCAGTGACTGGTATCATCGAGGTGGTATCATGCCAAGCAAGTTCCTAGTTTTCTTTGTGAGCACAAGGCTTAGTCAAGGCATCCTTGAAGGTGAGTTCTTCAAACATAGTACCTTAAAAACATCACAAAAACATGCACAAACGTGATTAAAGTCGCATCCAGTATCGCGGGGTAGATCAAAAGAGTTTGAAGTAGTTTTTGGGTGACACAAGGGGTTAAGAGTGAAGGGGAGAGAGAAATATATACATTGTACAAAAAAAAAATTAGTTTTAAGCATTTTTGGCTGCACTATCGCGATCGGTTGAGTTTTGGTATCCCGATACCAAAATTCCCTAGTATTGCGATACACGCCCGGTATTGTATCATGCACGCCCACTTGAGGTATTGCGATACCGTCAAGGTATCGTCTATTGTCAAGTGTTGGTATCATGATTGCGGTCCTTTTGATTTGGTATCATATCATGAGGACTAATATCGTATCATGCATAAACATGGTATCGTATCGTTGAAAACGGGTATCGTATCATCTAGAGAACTAACTGGTATCGTATCAACTCCAACTACCAGTATCCAATCGTGAGCAACCTTGGTATCGTATCATGAGTCATTCCAATATCATATCGCTGGTTATCTTAGTATCATATTGTGAGGCAGGTATCCTATCATCTATAGTAGAAGTATCGTATCGTCTGCATCGAGTATCGTATCATGCCACCCGATAGTATCGTATCGTGGTAGACCCTTGGTATCGTATCCTGTCAAGTGTGGTATCATCAGAAGTGGTATCGTCCAGAACAACTCAGAGAAATTGAAGGTAAAATTTGGAGTGATTGAGGAGATAATTAAGGGGAAGAGGAGAGCAGATATAGACCTAAAGGGTGAATGAACTTAAGATCAGGTTAGGTGATAAGTAGTTGGAGAAGCATCAACTCATCAGTAGGAAGTGCAGCACAAGTGAGCTATCACCTGATCTACTCGGACACCTCTAGTGACTCAAAGGAGGAACTACCCATGGCCTTAGAGAACATGCATGGTTCTATTCCTAAAGACAATTTTATGTCAACCGTAGAGGGTGAATACCGCACCTCTTTGCAGTATGTGTCCACTAATTCGCAAGGAACCCCTATTTACCTTGATTGCTTAAAATAGGTCGATCACAAAAATGGTAAACTCTATCGAGTCAGCTTTAGTGCCACGACCCATAGTTAAGTACAAAGGAGGAGTTTACATGGACAAAATAGGCCAAATCTATGTAGTGATGAAAAACCCAGATCAAATCAATGAGAGAGGAGAACTAGAGTGTGTACCTAAGTCACGAGGTCTTAGGGACTTGTGTCAAAGAGACTAAATCTCATTTGCCCCACAAGTGCATATAGTGGTGGATTGACACATGCTTAATTATCAATCCGAAGAACCACATGAACCAAGTGTATGAGGACATGTGCACACGTGATGGAAAGTGAAGTGGTTCAGCTGTAATGCCAGAGA
The DNA here is from genome assembly GCA_020310875.1 of Ceratopteris richardii. Classification (NCBI taxonomy): domain Eukaryota; kingdom Viridiplantae; phylum Streptophyta; class Polypodiopsida; order Polypodiales; family Pteridaceae; genus Ceratopteris; species Ceratopteris richardii. Next base: position 67,629,722 of record CM035431.1, read on the forward strand.
AAAGACTAACCTACCTCTCCAACTCACTCAATCCCTGGAAATGTCTGCCGTGATACCACTTATAGCAGTAAATACAAATTCGAATGTTTCTCCCAACTCTGAACTCCGAATATGGCCAATAGTGGGTTCATTTCAAAGCTCTCAACAAGAGGCACATATTGGTCATATTTACACTTGAAGCTGATAAATGCTCTTCAAGTTATGGCCAAAACAGTGAATGGTAGGAAACACCTACACTCAGTACACAACTTGTATTGGTTCACACACACACTACAGTGGTTCAAAAGTGATGGGGAGGGATAGACAACAGTCCTACACACACATTCCAAGCTTCACACACACACAAAAGATCATAGAAAAGATGCAAATCAGCAGGGAAGAAGCGAATTCGAAATTTCAGCTCTCCTTCTTCACAATGGCAAAAAGTCTTTACAAAGAGTCACAAAGTGACTTATATACATGTGCCCTAAAAATGGTCCTTTCACACATGAGACCGTTACTTTACTGACTAATCTCTAATCTTCCTACTATTTTACAAGAAATATATTACAATGAGTTGGGCTTATGCATCTAGAGGACTCCTCTAGTGCATTTACATAGCTCCGAGGGAATTTTCTAGGATTTTGAAGAAGAAATTTATGCCCATTAATTTGAAAATTTTGGGGCTCCTCTTTTGTGCCTCTTTTCTCTACAACACTCTTCCCCTCTTTGTCTCTGTCGTCCCTTGACAAGCTTTTTGTGGTGATGTGAGTACGTTTGTATGACTTTTTGCTCTCTCTCATTAAGCAAATTGGCTTGATATAACATCAATTCTTTCCATTGGCTCGACTTTACCCCGTCATCTGGTGCCTGTTTATGATCTGCAAAGAAGCTTAATTCATAGGCCACCATTCGTGCGTTGAGGTTAGAAGATATTTTCACAAAAAAATTTGAATCCATTTCAAAAAAACCTATAAAAAATGCCTCTTCAAACCTCTACATGTAAGTACTTGGCAAGAACATAAGTCTTGAATAGATAGCCATGCGTGTTAATCAACTAGGTATGGTTGATAAAAAAAAATGAGGGCATTTGATCCCTGGTTAATGCCGATGAAATTCAGAAATGTATACTGTGCATGCTGAAATACCTTCATTACAGTCAATAACATACTCAAGATTTTATTAGTCATCTTGATTGCTAAATCTGGTACAGCTGCGTATCTGGCAATCCAAAATTCTATTGTTTTTACCATGTACTCTTCGGTTGGTAAGTAATTACGAGGTGGACTTGGTAGTAATAGATAGTTGAGCCATTGATTACTTATGCTTTCCTGGCGTTGTCCTTCCCAAAATTGCGTCTAGGAGCGTTGTCTGGGTACTGGGAAAACTGATGGATTTATTTGAAGTATATAGGGTGCTAATTCCCATTGTACCCATAGCGTAGGATTCTTCTCCAAAAATTTCCTCCTCCAGATAGGATCGGCTTTCTCAAATTCCTCTCGTGTATAGGTAAATGTTTGCATGCTGAACTGTAGGTTGCTATCTGGCTCTTTATTCGTCATGGTCATAATGTACTCTCCTGTTTGTTCCTTGAGTAATCCATATGGTACATTGAAAGGTTTCATTAACTGTTCCAGATTTTTGCTTTCAATCTTTGCTTCTTTCATGACTTTGACTACTTGATCTTCAAAATCTTCAGTAAGCTTGGACACCACTAGTTCCCTCTCATGTCGGCTTCGTTTTGCAATAGCCCGAGTATGCCCTTCAGTGTTGGTCTCAGTTTCCTCCCCAGCAGGGTGAAAAACGGCCGAAAAGGGGCTGTTTGCTAATGAGAGATTAAGGAAATTGACAAATAGCGTCTTTCCACGTGTACAAGAATATAACATTGCTGTCTCTTTTAACCGTATGGAGAATTTCTTTTTTTAATACAATTTTCTTTCAAAGCGCCGCTAAAGTGATGAAGAGTCTCGTATTCAGTGTACAATTTTTCGGTTTGATGCAAAAAAAGATACTTTTGCACACTACACAAAGCATATTCTCGAATTTCCAAGAAGGAATTGATTTTTGAAGATACGAAATATTTTTGGGTTCACAAAATGTCATGATCATTCAACGACAGGGTTAACATCAAATCAAAAGTTTCCACGTGTACAAAGCCTTTTTTTCTATAAATATTGCCAAAATTTGTGAACGTCGGTTTCTCGCTTTGAACATTCTTCTTCTCCTAAGTTCAAATGGCTTCTTCTTCTCGTCGTCCTTCCAATCGCGTAACTTCATGTGAGGTTTACAACAGAAGAGAGGATTCTTTGTGGAAACCTCTTTCTGTGAAAGTAAATGACTGGGTTACTATGCTTCCTAGCTGTAGAGGTGTCCATAAAGTCAAGCGTGCCAAAAGAGACAACACAAGAAACCATTGGAAGGGACGTATTCTCAGTTTCAAATTGAAGAGATGCGGTTGGTTTGCACGAGTACAGCATGTGTACACCGCTAAGGATCTTGTTCTAGAAAATCATCTGCAATTCCCTTCGTACTGTAAGTGAAGTTTGACAATGCTCTTCTATCATTCCAGTTGATTTTGTATAATGAAACATATGTTTTTGTACTGCAGATATCTTTCCTTCCAATATTGTGGAATGGCAACTTGTTGAATGTTTAACAGGAACATTCAGAGTTCTTCATAAGGAATATGCAGAACTCATGTATGCAGAGAAATCTGTTCAATTCTTCAATAGCATAGAGTTATTTGTCCATTATGCAGATTATCAAGTGCCGTCAGGGAGGAGTTCTTATGGAATTCTTGTACACGTACCTAGTCCTTGCATCTCTTCATTAGATTGGGATGCTCCTGATCATTCAACAGTTTCAAGTTTTCTCTGCAAAATTAAATTTGACATCCAGAAGGCAATGTCAGCAGGCCGAATTTCGAGAAGGATAAAGATTCAATGGTTTTTGCCTATTCATGTCTTTGTAGCATGCTTTAAAAACATGTTATTACAGAAAACAAAAACAATGTGGTTGAATAGGAGAGTCCCTATTTCAGAGATTGATGATGTTTTAGGTAGGGAATGGGATAGCAAAGAAGTTCAAAAGCTAGGTGACATTATTTTATGTAAAGTTAGTCCCAATTCTCTTTCAATCTCATATCAGATATGTCGACAATCTCTAGTTCTAGGATATGACTATAGAAGGTGGAAAAAAAAGCTTGGACTTTGGATAGCCTTGGACTCAGAGGAGAGCTGTCCAGAATTTGAGTTAGAAGTATTGATTCATCCAGATTTTCAATCAAGGAAAATAATTGTCACTGCAAATTGGAATCTCAGAAATGTAAGGGAGCTTCTAGAATACCTTGATGAGGTATCATCTCAGTGTAGATTCTCAATTGATGATGCAATAGTTAACATTAGATCAGAGAAATCATTATCTTGCATAAGCTGCCTGCCACCAAGGGTGATTAAGTTCCAACCTTTAAGATTGTAACAAGTTAACCCTGACATTCTTACATAATGTATCTTCATCTAATAGAAGCTTCTATTGATACTTCCATTGAATTTTCTTGGCAGGATGGTTACAAACAATGTGTGTTAAATTATTAATTTTAAATGTCTTAGATATTTTTTAGGTCCTTAATCTCATATTTCCATTGATTTTTTTTTGCAGGAGTGAATTGATGACTAAGAAATAATTATACAGGAACTTGCATAAGTTAATTCTAGATGAAGAAGAGATCTAGAATTGAATATCTAATTTCAATTTAATAATTATAGTCTATCAAAGGTGCACACTAGTCTCAGCTAAATAATTTGATTCTATCCAACTTTTCTGTCCTCAAGTAATGCAAGAGAAATTATCATGGTACACATAACAAGTAATATAAGAGAGTGTGGAGAACTTGGTGCAAATTCCAATCCAAGGTTTGGTATTTCAATATTAGAAGAGCATGTCTTAAGGCATAAAGCAGAGGAGACGAGATAAGTGAAGACGACCGATGCAAGCGACTAGTGCAATCTGAAATTGTCGGATGGCCCTTCTCGCTTACATCGGTCGTGTTAGCAAACTACCGCGAGAGAAATTATCATGGTACAAACGCAAACTACCAAGTAATATAAGAGAGTGTGGAGAACTTGGTGCAAATTCCAATCCAAGGTTTGGTATTTCAATATTAGAAGAGCATGTCTTAAGGCATAAAGCAGAGGAGACGAGATAAGTGAAGACGACCGATGCAAGCGACTAGGGCAATCTGAAATTGTCGGATGGCCCTTATCGCTTACATCGGTCGTGTTAGCAAACTACCGCGAGAGAAATTATCATGGTACAAATGCAAACTACCAAGTAATATAAGAGAGAGTGGAGAACTTGGTGCAAATTCCAATCCAAGGTTTGGTATTTCAATATTAGAAGAGCATGTCTCAAGGCATAAAGCAGAGGAGACGAGATAAGTGAAGACGACCGATGCAAGCGACTAGTGCAATCTGAAATTGTCGGATGGCCCTTTTCGCTTACATCGGTCGTGTTAGCAAACTACCGCGGGAGACTTCAAGAAGTGACCTTGCGTAAAGATTTGACTCACGAGTATAAAAACTAGCAACAGCGATGAAATGGATAATACGACCGATGCAAGCGATAGGGGCAATCCAAGATTCTCCGATTCCCCGTATCGCTTGTATCGGTCGTGTCCTCTTAATTCTTTATGTCCTTCTGTAACTTCTCGAATTTAAACACTTTCCAACAAGAATGAAGTAAAAAACCCACAATGCATTCATAATTGTGACATTAATAAATTTAATTGGACCATCCAATGAACTTTTGTCAAACTCTCAAGAGGTTCAATACAACTGTGACCATCTTCCAGATGAAGATTGGCATAACTACATACAATTTGTTAAAAAATAAATATTCCAACCTCGGTTGGCTTTACAATTGATTTCAATCTAAGACTCAAAAATTGATTTAACCCTTTCTATATTAGAGCCTTGCTTTCTCTGTTGCTTCTGTCCCTTTTTGGAGCTTTCAGCTTGACTCTTTATGTTGTTCATATGCTTTAGTGGTGAGTGAAGAGGAAGCCCTTTCTTTTTATCTTCAGACTGTTTTTTATCAGGTGGAGGGGGTGGAGGTGAGTCTGGATCATGTGGGCAGATTGCATGTTTCATGATACTATTTATTGCTCTCTCTCTGATCAAGATGATCCATGCATCTGGGTAGTCTGATAAATTCAATCCAGGACTGTAGAACCTTCTTTCCAAGAATCTTACAGCATTTGCAATCACTCTCCAGCCACATGATGTTGAGTCTCTCTGCAATGGCACATGAATTTGGCTGTATCCAAATTGCTTTTGTTCATTCATTTTAGCTATTCTTGGAAAATTCTGATCAATATGCATCTTGAGAAGCTTTGCAGCACTGCATTGTAAAGTGAAAATCAAAACGGGGCATGGCTTTAAAATAGAGAACAACAAAATGTATAGTAACTTACACTTTGCAATTCCCATGCTGTGATGGAAGAGAATTGAGGAAAAGAGCTTGATATGCATTGAAGTCCACAATAATCAAACTCCAATGGCCCCTGTCAATGAGTTGCATGTAAATATACTTTCTTAAATGAAACAAATATGTTTCCAAAATGAAGATGAATACTTACTTTTCAATATATGGGTAAATTACACATTCTACTTCTTCTGTAAAACCCCGTAGAAAGGACTTGGCATCTCCATGTTTATGCAAAAAACATTGTGTCACCAGAGGATCTAAAATAAATACTTTTCTTTGAACCGCTTCCTCACATTGTTGAAGAAGAACCCTACAAATCAAGAAATAAAAATGCAGTTAAGGAACTAGAAAATTATGCAAAACAAAAGCATTTTAAGGCCTCTAGATATACCTGAGTGAAATGTTGACCACACTATCTGATATTTCAAGATGAAGCTCCCTCAACATTTTGTTATCTTCAGGTCTAATGTCAAGAAACAATTCACTTTGCCATGGCATTGCAACATTAACTATAACCTGCCCATCTCCTTTCTTGAGGAGCTCTTTATTTGCTTTCTGTAACTTTTGAATCTGGGTTAAGATGGCACTTTCCTCTGTAAATAATCCCTGCTTTTTCCTCTCCTCCTCACTATTTGCTGCAGTTCTAGTCTCATGATCATGAGTGACTTGAGCGTTGATCTCTTCAATGACAACTGTTGTTTTAGGTGCTCGAGCTGGAGGTATATTTAAAATATCGAAGAATTTTTTGTCGTGGTGATCAATAGGAACCAGAGCTTTATCAAACTTATATCTTATTCTTGAAACAATAACATAATCCTTCGCCATTAAAGTTACCCTATGAGAATGAGCAGCACATAAGTAGGCATCATTCATGAAATCAATAGCAAAGTCCTCTGCAGCTTCTTGCAGGCATAGCAGTGCTTGAGTTTGCCACCTCACATTGACAAAGGATGAGGTCTTCATCAAAGAACAGAGGTTGGCTGAGATCTGCTTGACAACTCTCATAAATGGAAGTCTTGGGATCAACAATCCCACAGACTTTTGGGCTCTTCTAATTTCCCTCAAAGACTTAACATGGTAGTTGACCCTTTTTTTTGAAGGCTTGTCTGGCACATTGGCTTGAACCTTCTGGGAATTTTGCTCCTGGACATTTTCCCCTTGGGCATTCTTGTCCTGACCCTCAGGGTACAACTTCCTTGCTGTCTTTTTGGTTCTAGCCATACTCTGCAAAAAATCAATCTTTAGGCAAGGAATTAGGAAAAGTGGAATATTCCACTGTCAAAACTTACTCTCTAAAAGCTATGATCAATGACTCTTTCCACTATCAGAGGCACGACCGATGCAAGCGATAACAGTCATCCGGAAATGCCCGGATGTCCCTGATCGCTTGCATCGGTCGTCTTTAAATTAATCATCAAATATCAATAAATAATGTCTTACAATGCAAAATACTCAATTATCACTAAGATAAAGTTAATTGGAAAACTATAATCAATGACTCTTTCCACTATCAGAGGCACGACCGATGCAAGCGATAGCAGTCATCCGGAAATGCCCGGATGTCCCTGATCGCTTGCATCGGTCGTATTCAAATTTATCATCAAATATCAATGAAATATATCTTACAATTCAAAATACTCAATTATCACTAAGAAAACGATAATTGGAAAACTATAATGAATGACTCTTTCCACTATCAGAGGCACGACCGATGCAAGCGATAGCAGTCATCCGGAAATGCTCGTATGTCCCTGATCGCTTGCATCGGTCGTCTTTAAATTTATCATGAAATATCAATAAAATATATCTTACAATGCAAAATACTCAATTACCACTAAGAAAAAGATAATTGGAAAACTATAATCAATGACTCGTTCCACTGTAAGAGACACGACCGATCCAAGCGATAAGAGTTATCCGTAAATGCCCGGACGTCCCTCATCGCTTGCATCGGTCGTCCCTGAATTCATCATCATATTTCAATAAATAGTAGTTAAAATAAAGGTAACAATGCGTTATACTCAAGCATAGCAAAGGAAACCAAAATTTGCAAGCTATGATCAAGGACTCGATGATATTAAAAAACATGACCGATCCAAGCGATTAGGGTTATCCAAAAATCTCGGATGTCCCTAATCGCTTGCATCGGTCGTGTCCACATTACCTTACGTAGAGAGCGCTCTCTATAGAAATTGTGAAGTAGGCTAAAAACATGGTGGCAATGGAACCTCGACGCTTGGCAAGTGTTGACAGAAAAAAATGAAGGAAATGAATAGGGAAGCTTAAATAGGTCCCAAAACTGAGTTGATCATTGTGCCACGTGGCATGCTCCGATTGGTCCACGTCAGATACCCATTGCGAATTCCAACGTCTTTTGCCACGTGGCATGATTTGATTGATCCACGTCATCTATCCGTTGCATCGGGGAACGTACACTTTACCACGTGGCACTCTATGATTGGTCCACCTCATTCGACCGTTTCTTCCCTCCTCACTAGAGACACGACCGATCCAAGCGATAAGAGTCATCCGTAAATGCCCGGATGTCACTCATCGCTTGCATCGGTCGTCCCTGAATTCATCATCATATTTCAATAAATAGAAGTTAAAATAAAGGTAACAATGCGTTATACTCAAGCAACACAAAAGAAACCAAAATTTGCAAGGTATGATCAAGGAATCGATGCTATTTAAAAAACATGACCGATCCAAGCGATTCGGGTTATCCAAAAATCTCGGATGTCCCTAATCGCTTGCATCGGTCGTGTCCACATTACCTTACGGAGAGAGCGCTCTTTATAGAAATTGTGAAGTAGCCAAAAAACTTGGTGGCAATGGAACCTCCACGCTTGGCAAGTGTTGACAAAAAAAAAAAAGCAAATGAATAGGGAAGCTTAAATAGGTCCCAAAACTGAGTTGACCGTTGTGCCATGTGGCATGCCCCGATTGGTCCACGTCAGATACCCATTGCGAATTCCAACGTCTTTTGCCACGTGGCATGATTTGATTGATCCACGTCATCTATCCGTTGCATCGGGCAACGTACACGTTGCCACGTGGCACTCTATGATTGGTCCACCTCATTCGACCGTTTCTTCCCTCCTCGCCTATAAATACCTATTTCTTCACAAACTCAAACTTTCAACCTTCAGAGAATTTCTCACCTACATGTGTATTTTGCTTTCGTCGCCGACACGACCGATACAAGCGATTTTCGCCGTTTGACCTACGTTGACTCGCTCTAGTCGCTTGCATCGGTTGTGTTCTCCTAATAGACATACAAGAGAAGCTGCAGCTTAGATGGAGGTAATGAATGAGATCCTTAGTGTCTCTCCATCAGAGAAACTTCTTGATTTCATGGTTCAAGAGGGTTTAAGTGTAGATTATTTTCCTGATGCAATGACCATATTCAACCCCGAAATTGATTTTGAAAAACTCTTAGAGAACTCGAAAAGTTTTCTTAAGGATGAGTGGGAGATTTTCTTGGGGTTGGTCGATGGGAGGATCCTTTCTATTTCTCAGAAAACCTATGTCCATCCTCACATCTTTGGGAAGGATCCAATAGATAGGGCTAAAATCACAAGAAAATGCAGAAGGATATCCCCTTTGCCAGGGAAGCTTGATTTATGCCCAGAGCATGAAAAGGACTGCTGCTTGCTCCCTTTAAACATTGCTTTCTTGATATGGCTTGATCATATCTTAGTTGAAAGGGAGGAAAATGTTCATGATGAAGACGAGCCTTGCTTAGAGCTGGCACTTGAGGCTAGCTCAAAAACTATGAAAGGTGTCATGGAGATTGTTGAGGAGATCAATCTCCAAGCAGAAGAAGAGCAGGTCAAAGATTTTGATGTGGCCACTTTTAAAGCAGAGACTGCAATAAGGGAGCCAAGTGAAGAAGTTCAAGTGTCTGAGAAGTCCCTACTTCTCCCAAATCTACCTTTTTACTTTATCTCTGGGAAAGAGTTCATACCTGTATTTTACATTCAGGAACTTTTCAATCTAAGGGAGGACTACTGTCTTGCAGCTATAGCTGAGGCAGAAGAAGTTGCAAGGAGATTCATCAATAAGAAAGGAGAAAGAAGTGAGGAATTTTTGCGTCTTGATTTGGATTTGTCTAATGAAGAATTCAAAGATTCATCACAAGCTCTTTCAAAATGCTTTGAGAAAGCTATCTCAGAGAAGCCAAAACTTGCTGATGAAGAGTTTGATGAGCATCAGAAGCAACTTGGAATATACTCGTTTGGACGTGGCTATTCATTCTTGGATGTCGCTGAGGACAAAGGAACAATTTGTATTGACTCAAAAGAGCTCATTGAGGAGGAAGATGAGGTCAAGGTATGTTGTTTGATATATTCTATCAATTAAAGTTTTTGTCCGAGATCTCTATCTTTAAGTGAGAAAATGACCACGACCGATGCAAGCGATACAACCTAACGGATAATCTCCGTTGGGCCTTATCGCTTGCATCGGTCGTGTTCGGACTTGAAGAGGAAGATGAGGTCAAGTATGTAGTAAAATATATTCTCATGATTTAAAGGAAAAGGAGATGAGATGGGCTTGATGCAAAATCTCTATCTTGTGTCAGTTTGTCCAAGTTCTCCATTAGAAGTGTCAGAAGTCGATCACGACCGATGCAAGCGACAAGGCCCATCAGATATTTTCCGTCGGTCCTCATCGCTTGCATCGGTCGTGTTTGGACTTTAGGAAGATGACGTCAAGGTATGCAGTTAACTATATTCTCAAGAACTTTAGGTTAAGGATATGAGATGGGACCAATGCAAAATCTCTTTCTTGTATCAGATTTGTCCAAGTTCTCCATTCGAAGTGTCAGAAATGGATCACGACCGATGCAAGCGATTAGGCCCATCGGATATTTTCCGCTGGGCCTCATCGCTTGCATCGGTCGTGTTTGGACTTGAGGAAGATGACGTCAAGGTATACAGTTAACTATGTTCTCAAGAACTTTAGGTTAAGGATATGCGATGGGACCAATGCAAAATCTCTTTCTTGTATCAGATTTGTCCAAGTTCTCCATTCGAAGTGTCAAAAATGGATCACGACCGATGCAAGCGATTAGGCCCATCGGATATTTTCCGTTGGGCCTCATCGCTTGCATCGGTCGTGTTTGGACTTTAGGAAGATGACATCAAGGTATACAGTTAACTATGTTCTCAAGATCTTTAGGTTAAGGATATGAGATGGGAACAATGCAAAATCTCTTTCTTGTATCAGATTTGTCCAAGTTCTCCATTCCAAGTGTCAGAAATGGATCACGACCGATGCAAGCGATTAGGCCCATCGGATATTTTCCGCTGGGCCTTATCGCTTGTATCGGTCGTGTCTAGGAGTTGCATGCAGCAATGATTATACATGTCTTGCTTGTGGGAATTCCCCTCATTTATCAAACATTAGATGTTTCTAGGCAGTTTGCAAATAGATATTGATGACGACCGATGCAAGCGATAACGACAATCTGAATTTCTCTGAAGACCCTTATCGCTTGCATCAGTCGTGTCTCTTGCTTTTCTTTCTAATAGTTTCAAGTTACTTCACATGTTTCCTTAAGTGTGCTTGCACTTCATCTAACCATGTTTTTCATTTTTATCACAGTTAACTTTATTGGATGAAGACAATTACCTTGGCAGGGGCAAGGGAACAAGAAAAGCCTTAGAAGAGAAAGGAAAAGCAAAGGTGGATATTCATTCTATTATCCACTATCTTCCAAAGTTGAACCCAGCCACTTTTTGTGTTATTCACAAGCACTATAGTGAGGAGCCAGACTTTGCATTGTTCTGCTTGAGGACTCTATCAAAATACATGGGTTTTACTCCAATACCCTTTAATGCTTTCAGAGTTTTACTGCTTGAAAGAGAAACTGCATTCAGAATTTTTGGATATGCCCCTGGACTCAATGCTTCAAGGGCAGGGTACTTTCTTTGTTATTCAAGCTATGCAATGGCTGCAGGGGTGTCAGATTTAAAAAGCATTGCTGGATACAGGAGAAAAGAGTTCCTGAGATATAGAGGTGATTTGCCAGAGCCAAGCTCTTTCAAAAGGCTCAAGGAATGACTTGATTTTTTCAAATTCTATATCTCAACAAATGTACATATACAGAAATTGCCCAATGTGATATAAGACATTGCAAATTTTTTTGGTGTAATTGTTATTGATTCTCTGGTCAAAGTCATCTGATGGTAGTAGACATATTTTTTTTCAAAGCATAATACATCATGAAATGTACATACATGACATCTTTTATTTCTCAAAGAAATAAAAGACATTGCAAATATTAAAGCTCTATTTGAAATGTGGTCTTTTTCAGTTTGTGATATTGATACATGATTTGTCTGGAGATAGCCATATCCTTCTGATTATATTTGGCATGAGGTCCTTTGTAATTGTCTTCTAAAGAACCAATCAAAAAGCTCTCTGAAGGCATTGCTCTTTGTTACTCCTCCTCCTTTCCTTGTACACCTAAAGAAGCTTGTCCTTGCTTGATAATGAGATTTTTCCATGCCTTGGGTGTTCCACATGGCAAGTGGTTCTTTTTCTGCAAAGAATGCACCATGCACAAGAAGAATATGCTGGAAAGCAGAAGAATTTCATTAGATCTTTATTTCAATTAAAAATAAATAAATTGAATAAAATATCTTTAGAGCTCACCAAGTAGTATGTTATGTCTTTGGCACCCCATGCCTCTATGATGGTTTCTATAAGCTCTGTGGTCGCCTTTCTGAAATCTGTCACATAACTTTTTGATGTTACCTGCTGCCTCATGATCTTTAAAAGATTATCTAGTTTGACCCACACCTCCATTCTCTTTTTTGCTATTTCTGGTTTGCTTTTTACATTAGTCGTGACCTCACAAAATGTTTTCCATGAATTCCACATGGCATTAAGTTGTTTGCCATCATGGTTGCTGAAGAATCTCCTTGCTTTTGCACCTCCCATTGAGACATCCTGTAAAACATCACCTGTATTTTGTGAAAGCTTTGGATCTTTTCTTAGATGAACATCACCACCATGAAACCCCATTTATGAAAGAAGACATTCACATTTTTTTATGCATTCATCTGCAAGAGTTGTAGGCCTGATAGAATATGCATAATCCAAGTGAAGACGGACCAACTTGTCAATGATTCTTAACTCTGCATGTAGTGTACATATGTGTACATTTGTCAATGCTATTGGAAGTCTGGGATCCCAAATCATTGAAGAAGATGAGTAGTTACGAAGAATAACATTTTGTCTAGAAGGAGCCTCTTCACCCTCAGCTCTAGTAATCCATCCATTTGTGCCTGGGCTTTGCATGCAGTACAAGCAAGGGTATTTAGAATTTGCTCCCCCACTTATACCAAACATGCATTTGAGTGTCTTTAGGTCTCCACTCAAATGCCACTCAACTTGAAAGTTTCCGTAGTCTTTGACATTCAACAATTCTCCTGCATGATGCCCTTGGATAACATTTGGAATGTTTGTCTGTGAGAATAACCATTTAAGTGTTTTATGGCTCTCAGATGGAACTTGAGCACAGCCAACCCACCATAACTCCATTTCTGATTGTACTTTGAGAGATGGAGTATCCAATTTCCCAAGGCTATAGTCCAAAGCTTTGTTCATCAGTGCAATGCTTATTCTCTCCATCTTTTGATGTTTTTTAAGCTCAGCTTCATCAAGTTTGATTACAAATTTCAATAGACCAGAAAATTCATGCTCTTTTATATTATAGAACTGAACCATGTATGTTTGAAGTTTTATAACATCTATCCATATGTTGTTAAATGCATTGTAAGTGAAATGTAACTTTTGTTTTCCTACTTCGTAAGGCATGTTACCGTGAATATGTTTATATTCACCAAATACTGATGTGATCTTCTTATTCAAGCAGAGCCGAAACTTTCCTACATGATGGGGTCCAGGCAATCCAAAACTTCTAACTTTGTTAAATTTTAAAAATTCACACCAAACTTTTGAAATTGCTCTATAACCTTTCCTACTCACTCCGACACTATCACAAATATTTTGAATTTGAGATGGTTCTAGTAAAAGATTCATTTCTGTCATGAGTTTTTGAAAAACAAAGCGTTTCAAGTGTGTATTTTCATTTAGTTTCAATAGTCTTAAAACATCATTTTGACTCAAAATTTCATTACAGAAATGTATGCGCTCAAAATTGCTCGACATATTGAAACCTAACACATTTGTCACATGATCTCTAACAATTTTCATTCTTTTCTTTTTCTGGCCAGATTTTTTAGTCAAATCTAAAAAAGGTTTTACTCGTTTTGACCGCATTCTCAAACCTATAGGAGTTTCTTTCATTTTTTTAAAAGACTCTAACTGAGAAGATAAAGTGGATAATTTGTTTTCTAGCTCTCTCATATGTAAATTCTTCTGGTGTAGTGTGTTTTGTAAATAGTTTATGTATTGTACATAATTCCTTGAAATATCCCAGAGCCTTGAACAATAGCCTCGTAAACCATCCTCACCATCTCCCACAAATCTAATCAGATCATGAAGATTATGAAAAGGGGGGTACCTTCCAGTTTGTGGATCAATTGGATAAACAGATCCATCTGTCCATATGTCGATATGTTTCTTGCCTTCCTTTCGCAATCCATCCACTTCAAGAGGATGAAGAGCCCTTCGAAATACGTTTCTTGTCGCCGCATACTCCTGACTAACTGCAATGTTGATATGGAACTTTTTACAATGATTTCGATTGTTTGAAAGCTCAGGGAGAGTATTTGGGTTAACGTTCTCCATGGTCTGCTATGAAAAATGACCAGCAAGTGTCTAAAATGACGTGAAAGGGAGAAACAGGCTTGCTATGAAAAGTAGAGAAAAAAAGCGCAAAACGTGATCAACACACATTATATAGGTCCGTGAACAAGAGGAAAATTCAACTTTTGAGGCGTAAGATATCACACAAACTTCGAGGCGTAAGATATCACACAAACTTTTCATGATTATATGATACGAGTTTCTCTCTCTTCAAAATTTGCATAAGATACGTTTTAAATGAACTTACACGGAATTTCTTAAAGGATTTGACAACTTTAATCCCGATTAAGCACAACTAATTGAAATCCTTACACGGCCCTTTTTGGGCCATTTTTCGCCCTAATGCTTATCGGTGAATGATATATGGGGGGAGAAAGAGGATGTACCTCAGTCTCCTCAGTAGCCGCTGTGGAGTGTGGGACTACTGGTGTCCCCTCTGTTACCTGCTGTGCTAATTGATCTTTCAATTGCCGTATCAATTCATCCTTTTCTTTAATTTCTTCGGTGGCTCTCGTGACTTCTTCTTTGTTCTTGAGGAGCTCCTCTCTTATAGCAGTGAGTTGATTCACATCCTCATTGCATTGTTCAAAATACCAATTTTCTGCTATCTTCCATTTCTTTCAATGTCCATGGTGTCATTCATGTATCTTGTTTCCCATTCTCCTATGACAACTTGCTCTGTTTTTAGCTGATCTTTATACTTTGATATTCGTTCCTCCAATCCTTTTGTGTCTTTCTCTGTCACTTCAGGAGCTTCTATTGGTTGATTGCATAAAAGGGCTGTCATCAGCTCCTTGTTCCTGTTCCGTAGGTTATGTGCTTCATCCATGTATACCTTGATTTGGGACTCAAGGATTTTACTTCTAGAGTTTATTCTTGCCTTTTCTACCTCGTTAGCCTCATACCTTCTTTGTAGCTCTTTCAGTTGTTCTTGCAGCTTCTGATTTTCCATTTCTAGTGTGGTACATTGATGCTTGACCGTGTTGGTCTCTTCCTCCTTCTCTAATATTATCTTTTGTGCTTGAATTAATTTGGTAGATAAATTCTCACCTATTTCTTGGAACTGATTCTTTTCCCTCATTGCTTTGTCGTAATCTACATCAGCCTCAAGCATTAGCTGTTGAGTATCCATAGCCGTTTGTATCATTTGTTGTACTACTGGCTTTAGCTGAGCTACATCCACGTTTAAGCAAGTTTTGGGGATGCTTGGTTCTTCCTCGATTTGTATGTCTTTTCCTTGCTCCACATGTATTGTTTCATTATGTGGTTGCCTTATCTGGAGTTGTACTTCTTGTTCTCTTCATTCCTTTTCCTTATGGATAGATTTGGTGGCACTCCCTTGAAACGTGACATCCATCAGAGAGAGTTCTGCCACTACCCTTATTTGTGTGAAGGGTTCTGGTTCTTCGACTGTGTTTTCTACCTTTTCTTCCTTAGGTATCTTCATTCGGATGTCTCCCGCTAGAATAGTCTCTCTGATCTGGATGTTGGATGCTTCATTCAATTTGATAACGTGGACTCCTTCTTGAGTTGCCTCCTTCCTTGTCGTGTCCTTGATATTATCCATAGGTGTCTGATCCACCTTTGTGCCTTCCATGTCCAAGTCATCGTTTACTTGATTTAACTCCTCCCATTGTCCATCATCCTTTGAAGCACTCCTAATATCCACATTCAACACAGAGGTTTCTTGTTCTTCTTGTGCGTCTGATGATGAGCTTGAGTTCACTAGTCCCAATTCTCTATATCTACGAACCTTTTTCAACCTTTTTCTTTGTTCAGAGTCTTGATAGGCTTGTTGGTAGTGATGCCCTTGCACCGATAGGTTTTCCTGGCCTTCCAGATACTGGTGAGTAGCTTGCATTGATTTAGTTAACTCTTCTTCCATAATAGGTGGATTTTCTTCAAGCCTGGTCCTTGGAAGTACATGTGCCTTCTTTGTAGCTGGGGCTTCCGCTTCTATCTGCATCATTTCCCATAGCCTTTTGGTACCTCTCATTCTTGGTTTGGAGCTTGTTTCAGCTTCTTCCATGATCTTGACTCCTTTCTTCTTCCGTGGAACCATAGCAATCTTTGCATACTTGGCCATTGCTTTTGATGATGGCATTTCTTTCAAGTGTTCTCTAATGCCAAAGCATGATAGATCAATATTGTCAAGGCAATGCTTCCGTTCAAGAACTTCTTATGATTCCACTATTTCTTTGCCTCAAAAAGCCTTTCTTGAATGTATGGAGTCATGTTAACTTGGTTCCCTATTTGTTTGATGGCATGTGAAAGCATTTGAACTATAATCTTCTATGGAGCAGTATATCTATGCATGTTGGGAAAGCAAAAATGCTGATGGATGAGTCTTACTTCCTCTTCTATGTCAATACGATTGATATCGGTGAACATTCTGGTCTTTGATCCCCAGCTTTCCTCTTTTAGAATCGAATTTCCATCCTTTTCCCATCGGAAAGCTTATGTAATTAAGTCGTGGGTGAATTGTATGATGACCCACTCACGTGCTGCATCTAGGACTCTAGCTTCAGGTACTAATGGATCATGTAAAGTAGGTTGTAAAGTGTTCATGACTTGAGTGCATCGCTGGAAATCTGGTTTGTATATCAGGAGTTCAAAGTACTTTTGGATACCGGCTTTCTTCATGATGTCCACCATTGATGGGAGTTCATGCACTACTGTGAAGTCTTGGCACATTATCAGGAATTGGTGGTCCGTGTCCATAAATTTAATTATCACCAAGAACAAGTAGTCCCCTGCAGGTTGATCTTCTCTAAACCAGTGACCTTTTGCCTTAGTCCCGCTTTGTAGAGGGAATTCCAGCATCTCCTCTTGAATGGTTGCTTCAGAGTCCTCAGAAGCCATCTGCACTTTTAATAAGGAGAGCGTCAGCTTTTTATAGAAGACGTCATTAATAATGTGTGTCGTAGTGACATGTGGTTCATTGCATCACTCTGTTTCCCCTTGCATATGTGAGTAAGATCTCTTACCACATATCTTTTCATTTTTATTCCTGAAAGAAAACAAGAATTAGTGTAGCCGAAGCATTTATTTATTTACATAGTAGGTCCATTCCTATGGAAGTAGAATCTATGATCTATTCCCAAGTGGGAAATGTGCACCACTAGTTTTGTTACGTAGATCATGTGCCGAATGCATGGCCTTGTAGTGTGGCCCTGTCATGCATACTTTAGGTGCATTCGAGTCTTCATATGTGTGCAAACGGAATCCTTTTGGTTCTATTGTTCCGGTCCTTGCTATCTCTTGGGTCTCCATATCCATTTTGTAGGTGAAGTGTGAGGCTTCGTCTTCTCTTCGTTTTGTCATGCTCTCGGTTTTTCCTCTTTCTTTCTTGTAGCCTGAGTAGTTGATGTCATGTTCCTCTGGTGCCTTTGGTGAGTCTTGTTTGGCTTTATTTTCCTGCTTTGCTGATGTAATATGTTTTCTTGCTTGTCTATCTCTTGGCTTGCAATCTGTCTGATCCTTTTCCGAATCCATATTTGTTGCCGTGTTTTTTGAGCTTCTACCAATGACTTTGTAAGCCATACTCTCAGAAGTCTCTTCGGTCCCGATTGTAATGAAGCGGATCCTTTGTTATTGCTTGCCTCCATAAGATGAGTGTCATGTATCAGTGTAGACTTCTCTATTTCCCTCATTCGATCCTTGCGAACCCAATGTAGATTGGTACTTCCTGATTGCAATAATCAGATAGTGGACTTCCATGTTGATGATCTGCCTTTGTTGTAGGTGACTTCGGTGGTGTTGTCTTCATCGTTTCTCTTGGATTCACCATTCATGCAGGATGAACCCACCTCGACAACTAAGACATTGGCATTGGTAGTCACTTCTTTCTTGGGATACTCCTTTGGTACAGTTTTGATTGATTTGGTTGTTAATTCCTCTCCTAGGGTTTATTTTTCACACTTGATGGTTTCATGCATGGGATAGTGTCTTTCTCCTAATAGACTAAAGATTTCCTTATGTCCTATTTTGGCTGATATGTATCCCTGAGCTAGGTGAATGCTTACTTCATTCTCAATGATCAAGTCTTGTCCTAGGATCAGGTTCTCTATCAAATCCTCGTCTTTACACACCAGAACTCATTGCTCCATCGTTGAATTTCCTAGGTGGAGGGATATCATGGCTTCTCCAATGCATTCTATGATTTGGTTCCCAATGCCACGCATGTGTGCTTTAGTAGGTGTTATGATCGTCTGAAGATGCACTATGACCGTTCTTTGTATGCAGTTCAGTGCTGCTCCCGAATCTATTAAGGCATCCATTAACTGGTGCTCTGTCATTCCAATCCCTAGGTTTAAGTATGGTTGGGACATGCTGAGGTTGTTTGTGTTGGCCTGGCGAACTTGATAGTTGGCCATGGGAATAGGCTCTTCTCCTTGTAAATACCGTTCATCCCTTTGCCTTACCCACTCTTTCCATTTCTTGATACGCTCGAGGGCTTCTTGCCTTGCCTCTTCTCTAATCCTCTCTTCCTCTCTCTTTCTATTTTGTGGACCTACAGTCTTGCTAACATTTGGTCCATCAATGGCTCCATGTAACGTTTTACTCGACAAACCCTCATGTAATTAGGAAGTACGTCCCCATCTAGGGTAGCTAGGTTAACAGCTCCACTAGTTGAAATCCTATTGATTATTAGAGGTCCATATCCACATTTCTGCAGCTTCTTGGCGTGTTGCTTCAAAGTATATAACAGAACTAAATCTCCTTCTTTTAGTCCTTTATCTTTGATGTGTGCATCATAATATTCTTTTTGTCTTCTCTTTGCCGCATAAATTCCCACAATAGCATGTATCCTTGTCTCGTGTAGATTCCCAATTTGATCTAATTGTTTGGACAATTCATGCCCTATCCATTCTTGCTGTTGCGCTACTCTCAAAGTAGGCACTAAAATATCAATTGGCAAAATTGTGTTTTGCCCATACACTAGGTTAAATGGTGTAGTTCCAATGGTAGTCTTGTAAGCCATGCGAAAGGCCCAAATTGCATGATGCAATTGTTTGTCCCAATCTGACCTTCCACTATTGACTATCTTTGTCAACACAGTACACAACATTGTAGCTCAATGATGAGTAGCACCTCCTTTAATGTCAATCCGGGAAGACGTGAGGATGGTATGAAGACCTCGAGCAAGTGGCGGCACAAGTGCGTGAGTGAGAAGCACACAAGCATGCACACACATACACACACACGCGCACACAAGGCAAGACAAAGAGTGAGAATCAATGGAGCTTTTAGATTACTTTCAAAATGCTCTTACAAGTTCGTTTCAATTACAATCCAACCTCAAAAATGAGCTCTCTAGCTCTTTTTATAGTTTTTGACTAGCTTTTGGCCCTGTCCAGACCTAGTGTCCGGCCTAGTTAAAAATTAGGTTCCAGGGCCAATTTGAGGGCTCAAACGGAGTCTAAAAAATACGAAAATTGATAAGTAGGTACTTCTAAGGCTCCTCAAGCTCAAGGACTCCTTGGCTTGCACAAAATGGAGCTACAAAAATATGAAATGGTATTTACAATGATTGTTAGTGATGAGAATCACTGTTAAAAGATGTAGATTGGAAAAATTGAAGGGCCTATCTGCCAGATTTGCGTCGACTGCTTTGTCTACTTACTCCTTCACCTTGTTCTGACTCTCTCCGTTGGCTTCCTTGTCTAGTCAATCCTTGGGTGCCCTGGCTTCCTTGTCTAGTCAGTCCTTGGGTGCCCATACTGCTCTCAACACCCCCCCCTCTCTCGCGTCTGTCGTCCCTGACAGACCCTTGTTGCTGGGAGTGTTGGATGTAATATTCCACAACCTGAGTGGCAAGTTGATGTTCTTGTAAGCGTAGTCCTCTGGCCAAATCTGTCATCATACGATCCCAATCGATTGGTCCTGGAACGTCCGGATGTGGCAGACGTAACTGATCTGCATGGATCGCTTGTTCTACTGCGAATAGATGTAGCAAATGTGTGGATCTGGGAATGAAAATTTCGGAATTGTATTCCCAGAAGCCCGTAGAGAACATTTCCTCAAATGTTTGCTTGAAGCATGCGGGCAAGTACTTGATTCGTGCATGCCAAGCAAAGATGACAGTGATCGAGGGGTTTGGCTCATGTCGTAGACTAAATCCTTGTTGCCTTGAGCGAATCCAGGGGCGGAGATGTATGGAGCTTGGACATTCCGAAAGGTTTTGAAGACAATGGTCATGAGCTCAAAGATCTTCATACACATTTTCGCCGCGATGTCGGGTACATTATTGAGACGTGTAGACCAGTGTCGAATTGTTGATATCATGTAGGCTACGGTTGGAGGTCCTCGAGGTGGAGCAAAATACGGATAGTTAACCCAAGCCGAGCATTCTTTATTGTTGCGTACCTTGATTGCAAATGCTTGCCAGGATCTGCGACGTACCACTGGACAATAGCATGGATTATATTTGATATAGAGTGGCATGGTAGCCCAGGTACTCATCATCTCTGGGTAATCGGTGAGTAAACGTGCACGCCAATTAGGTTGGAAAATCGAGCCAGCACGTGCATCGGTCGGTAAATCCCCTATCTCAAATTGAGTAGCGAATGTGGGCTCCTTCCCTGTATGTCTTTTGACTTCTGCATTATAATCATGTAGTAAGACAAAATAAGGCATGTATTGCGATTCTGATGTTGTGATTAACCGTTGATGGGATAATTGTTGAAAGTAGGAAGACCGAAGGACCGTTTCTTCCAGATTCGTGAGAGATTGCATTTGCACGGCCACACGATCATCATGTGTCTTACCCACTTTCTCGACCCTTCTGACCCAATCTGGAACTTGAATTTCTAACGTGTCTTGTCCTTCTTCTGTAGTTCGACCACCAGGCGTCGGCATAGGCTCGTAGGGCTCTTCGTAGCTGTCCTCGACGGGGATTTCCACTACTGTTTCAGGTTCTGGTTCTTCAATGGGCGAGGGTGGTCGTTCATATGGTAGGAGGCATGCTTGGAGTTCTGCCACCTGTTTCCGAAGGGTCTCCATTTCTTCTGTAGATTGTTGCAAGATTACCGGCTCCTGTTGAGCAGTGGGTACACTGGCTAACTGTTTCTTTAGATCGGCACATTCAGTCTCTAGTTTTTCATATGACTCCAGGAAATTTGCATGCTCCTCAAGTAGGATGCGGATGTCTTCTGATGGAACTGCTCTATATCTGGTAGGGCTAATGGTTGCTCCTACGGTTCCTTCCATAGCCGCTTCAAAGTTGTCTTGATTTTGTTGTTGAAGTCGTTTGTTCTCTTCTAGTGCTGCGGCCATATGCTTCCTTAATAGCCCAATGTTGCGTCTGAGTGTGGCATTAGATATCATTTGCGCTTGAAGCACTGTTTCTAGTTCCTTGACTGCTTGGTCATCTACAGTTGATGTCTTTGCTTCCAATTCGGAGTGAGCCTGTTGTAGTGTGGTATGCTCGTCTAGGAGCGTCAGGTAGTCAGCTTCAAGAGTGGTGACTCTAGCTTGGAGACGTTGAGATTCTGCCTGGAGGGCAGCATTGCGTTCTTCCAGTTGATGGTAGTCTTGTTGTAGCTGATGTGCACACTGAAGTAATGTGTCGAACGTGCTATTTACATTATGAGATGCAAGGGGAAAAGTTTGAAATGCAGGGGAGGAGGGATTGGGTAGGGGGGTAGTGAATGCTGTGTGTGCCAATGATGTGAGTGGTGAGGTGGGGGGTAGTGGAGGGGGAGAGGGTGGGATTGTGGGGAGAGGTGCTGTGGTGGGTGAAATGTCCATCGGGTCAGACAGAGTGGTGTGTATAGGGGCTACCATGTAGTTGGGTATGGTAGGTGAGGTGAGTGTGGTGTTCGTGTAAATTGATGTCGTTGCGAACAGCGGGGAAAGGTGCCTTTGAAACATTGGAGAGCGGAAGAACTGCTCCACAAAGGACGGGTATTGGGGTGGTGAGGTCCGGTTGAAAGAGGTGTAGGGGCCAGCTGGGAAGTGAGGGTCATGGAATGGAGGTACTCGTATTGGGGGATAGGTCGGGAAACACAGGGTGCCTTCTATGGGTGCTGGGTTTCCAACTACACTTGTAATTATGGGATGGCCAGTCATGGGTTCAGAGGATAGACGGGTCGAAGTGTACAAGGGATTGGTGACGAATGAGAAGAGGGTGTCTTGTGAGGTGGGTTCTCGAAATGAGAATGATGTGAATGAGGATGGATTATAAGTGAAGGTAGAGGTGATGACTGTCGTTTCTTCCAAGGTGGGAGGTGGTGGTGGGGGTGGAGAAGGTGGTGATGAAGGACGCTGGGGTGAGATGGGTGATGTCTGAACGAAGGTTTCAGCGGAGAGGTCAGTGGTGGTTATGGGGGTGGCTGTGGTCTCAATGGGTACTTCTGGTTCTGTGACGGGTATCCTGATAGTCTTACCTGCGCGTGGTAACGTGTCCA
This sequence comes from Ceratopteris richardii, assembly GCA_020310875.1. Classification (NCBI taxonomy): domain Eukaryota; kingdom Viridiplantae; phylum Streptophyta; class Polypodiopsida; order Polypodiales; family Pteridaceae; genus Ceratopteris; species Ceratopteris richardii. Next base: position 67,652,380 of record CM035431.1, read on the forward strand.
CTCTGCGTTTGTCATACCTTACAGACTGGCGGACTGCGGTGTGGACAGCCTCTGGAACTCCTAAAGAGTCTGACACTAATTTGAGGGTGTCAATGAAGTGTTGGTCCACCCCTTCATCTGATAGCATTTCTTGCATCAAAGCTTGACCTGATACCAGAGAGAGTTGATGCCTTTCTTGTACTGCTTTGATAGTGTCGTATAGCCTTCGTAGTTGAGCTGTATATGCAGGTGCACCTACAAGTTCTGGCACTTCTTGTTGTTCCTCTTGGTGCTCTTGATCATACTCCTCCTCATCATCCTCCTGTTCTTCATCTCCGTCATCTTCTTCCTCCACTTCAACAGGTGTGACAGGTGCTTGGGAGGTTGTGGCCTGCGTTTGTACATTTTCCGCTTGTTGTGCCTCTTCTGCCTCCAGCTCTACATCTTGTAATAGTTGTTCGAAGTCTTCATTAGTGAGTTCTTCCAAAGGTGCACCACTAGGAAATTCGAGATCCGTTGGGATGGGAGGAAATATCAAAGTGGAACCATCGGTGCTGCGTCTTGGAAGTCGGAGTGTGAATGGTCGGACTCTTCGGGGTGGTGGTGTGACGTCTGGTGTTAGGGTGGCTCCACGTGGTTGAGCACATGGGACTTGGACCGTGCCTCTCATCTTCTTAGAAGGGGGTCCCGTGGATGTCCTGCCTCGAAACTGCTCTACCCGATTCCACATCAGGGCTCGTTGGATTGGGATGTCATAAGCCAAACACCTATAGATGATTCTTGTCAGAGCACAGCAACCATATAAAACCTGTTTCCGCGGCCAGCGTTTGTGAGCTAAGTGTATCTGATCGATTATCCAGTGGGGTAGGTTGATGGTGAGGTTCTGCGTCTCTGCCAGATACAGGCTAAACCAAATCTTTTTGTGCGGCATGGTGAATCTATCCTGCACCGGGAAAGCAAAGTGTTGCATGCACATGCGAAGGTGTATTGCAATATTAGGCGTCATGGATACCATGTCCTTGAGTTTGGTGAGACTTCGATTCTTCATGTAGTCCGGTACTAGGGTTTCCTTCTCCGGAGGAATATGCATGCCGCGCATATCCAGAGCTTCTCTCACCAAATTGTTTGATAGCCTAAACCTCTTGAGCTCATTCCCCTTTGTCAGAGATGGAATCACAAATGAGCTAGCACCTTTTGGGTTCGGATTTGGAGTCAAGGTGTTGATGAGATAGTAGCATCGCATGAAGTCAGGTTTTGGGAGTCGGGCACTGAAATAGGCACTCAATCCGGCTTTTTCCCATATCGGACGTAGACCTTCCGCATTTTGTAACTTCTCAAATTCTCTTGTAAAGAAATGGTATCTGCCTTGCTTTCCATTGTAGTCCAACTCTGATTCCCATAGATACGTTCCTTCCCCCAAGGGTCCTGCTACCTCGGTAAACCAATGTGAAGTCTTTCCCACGGGCATGGTGTGGCCACGCGGAGGGTCCGCAATAGGTATGATTTTGACGGCCTGCAACTCTTCTGGTCTTTCAACTGTCTCAGGCAAAACGGGTAAACTGTCCAAGTCCACCACTTGCGGGTTTGTTTCTGTGTGAGAGCTAGTTCCTGCTGCCTCTGCCATGTTGAAAATGTCGCAGCTGATTCTGTGAGAATATATGAATAAACGTTAACATTGCAATGGACACATCAATGACATGGTGTCCCTTGTTACAATATTAACTTAAAGTTCTGGAGTGGTTAGGAGTTAATAAGTGCTCGGTGCTGGTGTGTGTAGTTAGGAGTTAGGTAGACCTAAGAGCTAAGCGAAATGATGTGAATTAAGAGTGAAGCGGTTAGTAGGTGGTCATGGATTTACAACAGGGTCAGGGGGTTTGTTACAAGTCTTGGGCTACCAAATGCAGTGGATGGGTTTTACTCGTGGTTCCGTAGAGATTCTCCAGAGCTTTATAGGTGTGTCAGCTTTAACCTGAGGCCTTTTAGGGGCCCATTTACAACTGATTCTGTTCGTGTTCATGTGCCTTGGTGTTGAAAATGAGTGGATGTAGGCTGTGCGAGTGAATGGATCATGCTGTGTAGGGTGTGTTCTTGGTGTAGCTATTTGAGCCCGCAAACAAGCCTTAGGCACCCAAATTTGTCTTGATTGGGGGCCAGCCTTCATCGACCTTTTGGGCACCCAAATAGATTTCACGTTAGCAGAAGAATTTCCGAAAGACTTCTTATTAGTGACGTGTTGTTGGTTACTAATAAGAGGCTTTGCCCGTGCGGTTGGCGTGGGTGCAACCGGGTGTTCGCCTTTTCGCACCCACACTTGGTTCACTTGTTGAGACATTCTACTGCGCAGGTACTTTGGATCCCGGACATAGGTAGTACTCTGCTTCTTCTGCTTTTGATCCACCTTTGGTTGTTGCCTCCTTCTGGCCTTTGGAGAAGAAGGGAGTTCCTTTGCATCCCTGACTCCTTTTTTGCGAATATCATTCCTCTGCAACACATAGTTTTGGACAAGAACAGCATGGTCAACTTCATGTGCACCCCTGGAGGGACCAGGAGTCTGTGCCCTTTCTAGTTCCTTGAGTGCTCCATTATCCAACTCTACCGTAATTCGACTATGATTGACCCATACCTGAAGAAGTCCACTTCTTAGGTTTAAGTTGACTGCTTGGTCATAGATCCAGTCTTGACCCAAGACAAGAGGTTCAGTGAGATCATCATCTTGACACACTAGTGCTTTAACTGTCATTGCCTCATCATGAATGTAGAGGGGAAGTTCCACCTCGCCCATGCAAGGGGTTTCCACGCCTCCCAATCCTATGAGATATGCTTCCACAGGATTGACAGTTAACTGTAACTCTTGACAGTAAGACACTCTAACAGCACTAGTGGCTGCACCTGAGTCAATCAAGGCTTTTACAGTCCTTGCACTCTTTTCTTGTCCTATATCTAGGGTTACGAAAGGACGTCGATCAATTATCCTAGGTGAGCTGGTTCCTGCGACTTCACACATTGCCATATGATATCCTTGATCTGCATAGTCATTTGTCCTAGGCTGCTCTCTACCTTGCCTTCGTAATTTCATCCTTCTGATGCGTTCTAAAGCTTCTGCTTGAGCTTCTTCTCTAATTCGCTTCTCTTCCTCTTTGCGTTTCTTAGCAGTGTTGAGTCGGCTGAGCATTTCCTCCGTGAGGGGTTCCTGATACAACTTGACTCTGCATCCGCTAATATAGTTAGGGAGAACATCGCCCTCTAATGTGGCTAATTGTACTGCTCCACTCATGGAGATCCTATTGATAATCATAGGTCCGTAGCCTCTCTTTTCTAGCTTCCTCGCGTGTTGTTTCAGTGTATAGACTAGGACTAGATCTCCGGCTTTCAAGCCTTTATCCTTCACATGGGCATCGAAGTATGCCTTCTGCCTCTTTTTAGCTGCATATATTCCTGCAGCGGCTCTCAGTCTTGTTTCTCCTAATCGTTCAAGGTCAAAGATCCTAGAGGAAAGCTCATGACCTGTCCATTCATGCTCTTGTGCTACTCTCAATGTAGGGATCAAGAAGTCCAAGGGAAGCACAGCGTTTTGGCCGAATACCATCTGAAAGGGGGTGGCTTGGAGTACCGTTTTGTAGGCAACTCGATATGCCCAAACAGCATGGTGTAGCTGTTTGTCCCAATCAGAGCGTTTAGTGTTCACTAATTTTGTCAGTACATTGCATAAGATCTTATTAGTGCTCTCAGCTTGCCCATTAGCTTGAGGGTGATAAGGGGCAGACTTCTTGTGTATTACCAAGAATTCTTGGAGTAGATTTTCAATCACTTCGTTCAAGAAATGAGTGCCTCTATCACTTACAAGCTCTATAGGTAGCCCGTATCTTGTGAATACATTCTCAAACAAGAATTTGGCAGTTGTTTGAGCATCGTTCTTTGTCGTAGCCTTTACCTCTACCCACTTAGTTAGATAGTCTGTTGCAACAATGATGTATTCCGCATGAGAACCCTTAGCTGGGGGATTAATAGGACCTACGAAGTCTATTCCCCACTTAGAGAATGCACGTCCACCCATCATAGGTTTCAGTGGCATCTCATCTTTGCGTATAGGATACTGAGTCCTTTGACAGACATCACACCGTTTCACATAGGTATGTGCATCCATGTGAAGGGTAGGCCACCAGAACCCCGCAAATAGTATCGCCTTGATCACCCGATCTGGTCCAAAATGTCCTCCTGCTACACCTTGGTGAGCAGTTTCCAAGATCTTAAGATATTCACTCTCATGGACACACAGTCTCAGGTAACCATCCTTACCGCGTTTGTATAGATTATCACCAATGAGTGAGTAATCCAAGGCTTCCTGTGCTAAACTTCTTTTCCTAGCCAGAGTCATGTCTGGAGGGAATGTGTTTGTCCTCAGGAATGATACTAGTGGTTCGCTCCAATCGGGCGCAATGGATACTTGATAGAGAGTGGCATGTTCCACAGGTGGTTTAGTGCAACAGATTGGGCATTCCTTGCACAACTTTTGGACATCCGCTTCCATAGTTGGCCAATGCACTCCGAATCTCTTTAGAGTCTGTAAAGTTCGTTGCTTTGAATGGTGTTGCTCTAACGCACCTACATGTGCTAATTGCAACCATTTAGCGTACTCATCCTCTTCTACACAACAAGCCAAGATCCCTTGATCTGTGTGCTTGTACATGCTTCCTGCCATGATGTGGTACTTTTGGGCTTTTACAACCTCTCTATTCCGTGTGTTTACCACTGGATGGTTAGGCCCGTATGTCAATACTGGTACCAATGGCTTAGCCCACTGCGGTACTACTTCCAAATTAAACAAGTAAGCATCAGAAAGGTCATCTGATACTCCTTGTGGGGCTTCTCCCGATGTGAGCCTAGAAAGATGATCAGCTCTCAAATGGGTCCTCCCTTTTCTTACCACGACCTCAAAATCATATTCCATTAGCAAGAGAAACCATCTTACTAATCTTCCTGTATTGCATGGTTTATTTACGAGGTACAGCAATGCCTAATGATCAGTAAAAAATTTAAACTTATTTGCAAGCAAATAGTGTCTGAATTTCTTAACTGCATATACCATGCCTAAGCCTTCTCTCTCTGTAGTGGTGTAATTTCGTTCAGCTGCATTCAACTGTCTACTGGCATAGGCAATTGGAAGATCCATATTACCTTCACCAGTAGGTTGTGCAAGAACACATCCAATAGCATAATTGGATGCATCCACATGAACATGGAATGGCTTATTCCAATCTGGTGTGGTCAAGATTGGTGCTGAACATAATCTTCGTTTAAGCTCTTGGAAGGAATTCTCACATTCATCCGTCCACTCAAAGTTTGTCAGAAGTCCGTACATGGGCTTTGCAATGACAGCATACATGTGTATAAATCGTCGATAATAACCACAATGCCCCATGAAAGCTTGTACTTCCTTGACATTCTTTGGCCTAGGTAGCTCTGCTATGGCTCTCACTTTTTCTTCGTCGGTAGATATGCCATTCTTTGACACTATGTGTCCTAGAATCTTGCCTTGCCTGACCATAAAAACGCACTTTTCTGGGTTCAGGCAGACTTGGTACTCTCTACATTTGTCAAAGATTTGTTTAAGTTCAGGAATATGGGTTTGTCTAACATTAGAATGAGCACAGAGATCATCAACATAGACTTCTAAACTCTTCCTCAGGAACTCCTTAAACACATGGCACATCAGCCTCTGGAAGGTGGCTGGTGCATTGGTAAGCCCAAATGGCATTACTCTAAAAGCAAAAATGCCCCATTCTGTGGCAAAGGCTGTCTTATGCTGATCCTCTGGAGCTATGGCTACTTGATTGTAGCCCGAAAATCCATCAAGGAAGCTGTACACTTCCTTGCCCGCCACTCTTTCTAAGAGATGTTCTGTGATGGGAAGCGGATAGTTATCCCGAATCGTGGCGGCATTAACCTTTTTCAAGTTAATGCACACACGCAGCTTGCCATTCTTCTTGGGCACCACTACGATGGGGGATACCCATTCAGTGTGCTCAATTTCATAGATAAATCCAGCTTCAACCAGTCTATCTATCTCTTCTTTGATCTTAGCGGCGTAATTATCGTTATATGTATAAGGCTTTTGCTTAGAGGGTTTAGCATCTGCGGTCATGGGAATAGTGTGTGAGCATATGTCCGGGTCAACCCCTTTCAAATCCTTGTAACACCAAGCGAATACATCTCTGTATTCTCTTAGCAAGGCAATCAATTCATGCTCTTCTTCTTCTGTCAGGTCATGGCCTATATACGTGCATCTCTCCTCTCCTTCTTCTATGGCCACTACTATTTTCTTGGTGGTTTCTTTGTTATCATAGGCCTCTCCTGATTGTGCCTCTCGTTTAGGCATTCTTATCATGACTCTCCTATCATCTATCTCATACTTCTTAAAATTTTCGGGGACCTCAAACAAAGATTCTTCCTCTTCTGGTGAGACTTCTTTCTTTCTTCGTTTCTTTCCTTCTTCCTTCGGGGTCATATGTGTTGCTAATCTTACATCATTTGTAACCTCTCCATGCTTCTGAGGTTGAAATTGCACTTCATGGAAATATTCTTCATCTGATGCAAATGGTGGGTCCATAATGATTGACTCTAGATCGGAGTCACTTGCATCCTCAAATGCATCAGGGCTAGGTTCGCATTCTTCTAGAACTGCCTCTCCCATGATTGGCTCTATGGAGAAGACTGAAATATCATAGCCATCCTCATCACAGTGAGGTGTCCATTGTTCTTCGTTGATGGCTACGTCCATTGTTGCTAAGATTTCTGCCCAACCGTGAGGTTCAAATTCTTCGTCTGGAAAAACTACAGGTGCATAGGCTGGGTCTTGGATTGATCTATGGGTTTCTTTCGCACCTACCTCTCTGGCTTTCTCTCTCTTCTCTTCTTCTACTGCTACCTTGCACATCCATAAGTGGGTGTCTTCATGCATCCATGAGGATCCAGACCCTATGGAATGCACCGATTCTATATCATCTTTGGCTCTATGGATGGGATTCCACTGGATAGGAGGTACATCCCTATGAGAGTAATCTTTGAGATTGACTTTGGTTGTAACACCTAAGTGCTGCAGGTACAAAGAATTGGTTCCCCAATCCTGTACCACTTGCAACTGTCGCATAAATGGTCTTCCCAAAATCATCTCATAGGCATGATTTTTGCTGAAGTCACATATAGCAAAACTATGCTCAAACTCGACACCACAAGTGGTGAGAGTTATTCCTTCTAGCAATCCTAGGGGTCTCTCTATGTGACCATCGGCCATTTGCAATTTCATTCTCGTTGGCCTGAGTGCCGGCTTGCCCCAACGCTTCCAAAGGGAAGTGGTGGCAATTGCGACTCCTGCACCTGAGTCTAAAATTGCCTTGGTGGTGTACTCTTGGTAGGTAATGGGAAGATAGGTGTTCCCTTCTTCACCTTCACACATATCTCCTATCTTATCCAAGGGAATTTCTGGCACTGTCCTATGGGATCCTACCCGGGAACGTGGTTTTGCAATTTCAGTTACTTGACTAGCTACATATTTCCGCGCTTCTGGTCTATCCTTGGGCAGTTCTTCCAAAGTGAGATCGCGCTGCACTTTGGTGTTCTTTACTATCTCCGTGTTCCTAGGTATGACTGAATCGTCGTTCCTTACCATGACTGTGGGTGCTCTCATACATGTGGACTTTGCTTCCCATGGGCCTGTGAAGTGGGGTAGCTCCTGTATGGAATTAGACTCAAAGTCCAATCTCTCATGAGACTGAGTACTCTCATGTTCCCCGTAAATGGATGGGATGTCTTGTGGGAATTGATCATGTGCATCGTCCACAAGTTCAAATGGAGGGGCGACCTCACTTTCGTTATCCCATTTGTCTTCTTGAATCTCTCGTAGGAAATCTGGTGCAAACCGATTCATAGAAGAAGAAGTGTCTGGCTCCGTAGAGTTAGGCACATAAGCAACCTGGGAAGGAGGGCTTATTCTATCGTTGGCTCTCTCCTTGCTCTCGTAACTGGCTGGAGCACAAGCTTCTTGGAGGGGATTACTTGTTCTATTACTCTTCCGAGCAGGCTCATACGTTCTCTGAGAAGGAATGTGGGTCACCTGTGAAGGTACGTAAGCTTTCGGGGGAGGCTCATCTGCCTTTTGGGGAGGAAGATAGGCGTCTTGAGGAGGCGTGTGGGCTTCCTGAAGAGGCTGGCTTATCCGTTCTCTTGCCCTTTCCTTTCTTTGAGGGGCAGGTTCCTTCTCGGATTGTGCAATCAGCTTCTCTATTCTTTCCAGCAGTCCATCAAAGTGTAACTGCGTCTTAGCTGAACTAGAAATGTTAAATAGGCGGCTGGCCTCAAACATGGTCTGAGCCAGTTCTACCATTTTGGCACAAATCTTAGTTCGTTCAAGCTCTAGCTCGGCTCTAGGGTAGCATTTTTCATGATCGGTTATGGTTGGCCCTTCTTGGATTCTGGCCTGATATGCTTTAAGCATCATGTTTAGGTCTTCAGGAGTGGGATCTGCTAGGACTGATCCTACTCTAGGGGGTGGTGGGATTTGATGAGGCGGTGGGGAAGGTGGTGGGTCGGATGGAGATGGGAGTGGTGGAGACGGGGTAATGTGAGAGGAAGTTGGAGCTGTGAGTTCAGTTATCCTCGCTTTGGTTTCTCTTATGCTTTCCTCAAGCTCACTCATCTTTTTAGCCCATTGCCTTTTCATTCTTTCTCGACTATCTTTCCACGCTCTAGTCCTTTTCTTTGTCACGCTCTCGGTTTCACTAGCCTCTGGGCCCTTTTCCTGGCTTGCCTCTTGGTTTTGCTGCAATGCCTGAGCTCTAGTAACCACCTGCATTGGTGCAGTGGAAGTGACACTTCCTGAGGCATCCACAACCAACCCAATCACATTGATAGGAGTGATTTTTGGCATGTTATTGGGGTTCTTTGGGCAATCTCGTAAGAGATGCTCTTTTCCACAATCTTGGCAAAAGCCTTGGATCGTCACAGACTGATTTTGTGTAGGTGCAGGTAAGGGACAATCACGAATGAAGTGATCCCCCTGACATCGGTAGCATGGTCCTCTAGGAAAGGGTGGTCGTACCTGCCTAGGTTGAGGCCTAGGGTTGGGGTTTGCATACATGACGTTCGTGTAATCCGATTCCCAACTAGGTTCACTTGGTTCTTCACTATAGTAGGACTCACCATGTTCTGAAGACTGCATGTAGTAAGCCTGGGGACTATCGACATGTGTAGAATCAAAGCTATGGTCACTCGGGTCACTTTCTGAGATCAATGGGGTTACTGGTACTATGGCCCTATTCAGGTTTTCTTCTGCAACAGCATACTTTACTGGAATCACGTTAGCGGGGTTTGGAGGCTGTTGAGCTAGTACCGGTTGGGGTCTCTGTTGGGCCTGATATGGTTGCTGATAGGTTTGTTGGGGTCTAGCATATTGTGGTGGTGGAGGGTACTGGTTCTGGTATCTGCCTTGTTGGTAGGGCTGAGGGTATGGTTGCCTAACTGCCTGCTTGTTGTATGGGCAATCTTGTGCGGTGTGATTGGTGTATCTTCGTTCTATGGTGCAATATTGGCTATTAGGATTGACCTGGGGTTGAGCCATAATGGGACACACGTTTGCCATGTGGTCACCACCGCATGTATAGCACCTCTTCGCTGGGGCAAACCTTGGGATTTGTTTGCTAGTTACACCTAATTTCTGAGCTACCTTTTCGGCAAGTTCCTCAATGGATGTGGATTGCGTGGAAGAGTGACTAGATGCACTATCTGAATCTTTGTAGATTTTGGAAAGCTCTAGCTCTTCCCCTAGGTTATCTTCAATGTCAATGCACATGCGTACACATTCTTCTATGGTCCTAGGGTCCTTCAGATACACATAGGATCTCAATTTCGTACTCAGCAATCCATCAAGGAATAAGGCTACTTGTTTAGCAGATGTGGGTAGTTCCGAAATAGGGCACCTTTCAAGATATTGTCTAAATCTTCTTCCTGCCAATCTGACAGTCTCTTGGGGGGTCTGTTTGAAGCTGTGAATCAATGAGGAGGTATTGTGTCTTATGCCGCTTTTAGAGAACTCTACGATAAATGCCTCTAGGAGTTGGTCTATGCTCCTGAACTGACGCTCGTCTAATGGCTGAAACCATGTAAGTGCTGTGTTCCTAAGGGTTAGACCGAAGGCATTGTACTGTGTGAACAGATCTTCCACTTGTTCAGCTCTCAAGACTTGCTTGAACTCCGCCACATGATCATAGGGATCTCCTGTGCCGTCAAAGTAATTCTTCATGGACTTAACTAGCTGGGTGGGTCTCAAAGTTCTTGTGTGCTCTCTAGGCCTCGGCAGAGGGAATCCATCTACATTTCTTTGGTTCCTGTGGGCTCTATGCATCTCAGGTTCTACCCTATTCGTCTCTGTTCTCGTTCTTTCTCTGCCCACTGGGTTGGCAAAACTTACTTCTGGTCTATCTCTACTTCTGTCTCTTTGCGTACCATGAGCTTGGGAAGTTCCAGCCCCAGGGTGACCATAGGATACATTTGATCTTGGTTGAGGGAAAATAAATTCACCCTTCCAAGTGTAAGCATGCCTATCATTTTCTGTCACCACAAAGATCCGTTCGGAAGCATGATCTAAGTAAGTCACTCTGCCTGGGCTATCCGGATCCTTGAACTCATAGATCATGATATTTCCTATGTCTGTTGGCTGATTAGACTTATACCTCCAAAAGGCTTCATCAATTTCTCGATTGAGGAGCAACTCTATGCTCTTGTTGTCTTGGGGGACCCATTCAGGCGTGATAATCCTAGTGAGAACTGATTTACCTCGAGGGGTTCTAGGTTCCGCACCCATGTTCCCTTGTTCCAAGTCACCTAAGTCCGCTTCTGAGATTACATTGCCAAATTCATCTGTCCTATCTGGATGACTGGTGACTACGTATATGGTTCCTTCCTTGTCTAGGTATGCACCATTTTCAAACTTGACAGCTGGGTGCTCTAGTCCAATGGATTGATCAGGGTTTTTTTTCTGGACCACAGATCTTCCTAGGCCGTCCTCATAGATGCTAGCACCTAGTCGGTTGGTCCTAAGATATTCCAACTGTGTTTTGTAAGGGCCTTCTACCCTGTACAAATAAGGCACTCCTGAACTTCCCGTAGGTCTGTCCAAGCCTTGAGACATTTCTGACTCACTGGTCTCAGAGCTAGGGTAGTATGAGTGGTGGCTTAACTGCTGGGCCCAGGACCTAGCAGTGTGGTTGACACTAGCCTCTGAAGATCTAAGGCTTTGTCTCTTTCTTACTAGGTGTCGTCCTGATCTAAGGTTCATATGCCTAACTGATTAGTCCAATTTTTGCCCAGAGTACAACCTCGTTGCCGATTAATTGGTACCAGTCACTTGGTTCTTTTTAGTTATTTTATCACGTTTGAGTTCTTGTCTGATATCACGTCGTCGGAATACTTGAGTGTTCTTCGTACTTTTAGGTTGATCGTTCCACGTTAGGTTCTTTCCTTTATGTTACCGACCGTACAGAGATTAGATTTTTATCTTGAACTTGAGTTTTTAGGTAGTCTTCAACTTGATGACTGCCTATCGTCGCTCTGACTTACTCCTACCTCTCGTCGTTCTTAGCCTAAGCTATGAATTGACAGAGGGGGTTAAAAGTGTCCAACCTTTTGTTTCCTGCTCGGTTGCCCTTGAGTGCCCAGGAAATGTGTTCCCAAGCTCGCACTTACACTTGCTTAGAACGCCTCTCGATGCTCTGTAAGAGTTTCCAAGTTAGCTTTGAAATTTACATTCCAAAGACAGAACCAATTATTTTCATTCATATAGCACAAACACAAACTTGCATAGTGATTTTCAAGAAAACAATCCTAAGGACCCCTGACTTTGATCCCCCTGGGTATGGTCAACTTCAAAATACCCTATCTAAAAATCAATGCATTATCTTTATAAAAAACAGTTGAGGGCGTGTAGTATATGCTACGAGCTTTCCAACAAGCCCTAGAGCTCAAAAAATGGATCTCGTATGAAAAAGTTGTGACCGTTCAGGGTTCTAGGGTTACGACAGGGTTCAAACAGGATCACTGTGCAACAGGTTTTCCCCAAGTTGTTTTCCTAAGGCTTCCCCATGTGCTCAAGAGCATAATATTTGTGCCCAAAATTAGCCCAACTTTTCAATTAACAAACCCTAAAAATTTGGCTAAAATTGGCTGTCAATCGCGATGGATAGGGCTGTCAATCGCGATGGACACTCAGTCAATCGCGATGGACAGAGAGTTCAGTCGGTCGCGATGGGCACCCAATTCAATCAATCGCGATGGACAGGCAGTCAGTCGCGATGGACAGAGACTTCAGTCAATCGCGATGGACAGGGGGTTGAGTCAATCGCGATGGACAGAGACTTCAGTCAATCGCGATGGACAGAGACTTCAGTCAATCGCGATGGACAGGGGGTTGAGTCAATCGCGATGGACAGGCAGTCAATCGCGATGGACAGAGACTTCAGTCAATCGCGATGGACAGGGGGTTGAGTCAATCGCGATGGACAGAGACTTCAGTCAATCGCGATGGACAGAGACTTCAGTCAATCGCGATGGACAGGGGGTTGAGTCAATCGCGATGGACAGGGGGTTGAGTCAATCGCGATGGACAGGCAGTCAATCGCGATGGACAGAGACTTCAGTCAATCGCGATGGACAGGGGGTTGAGTCAATCGCGATGGACAGGCAGTCGGTCGCGATGGACTGGCAGTCAATCGCGATGGACAGAGCTGTCAATCGCGATGGACTGAAATTTTGCAAGATTTCCAAAAATTTTAGTGGGAATGTGGTGTGCAGGGTCTCTAGTCCACTGTGGTGCACTCAGATTTACCAACAAGTGAAAATTTCTATCAATCGCGATGGACAGAAGGCGGCGACTGCGAGATAGTTTCGTCGAGTTCCGTACCTGCGCGGAAAGCTGGAGATGGTGATGTGACCTGTACCTGCAAGATAGCTCAAGAAACATGCAAAAAACAGCACATGCACTTTCGCTCTCTCGCTCTCTCTCACAAGTGAAATGAGGGAAATGAGGTGGAGGTGGGGATATAGTCAAAAAACTGAAATTTTCGCGATGATGGAGATGGAGGTGGGAGATGGTGATGATGATGATGGTGATGAAGATGGTGAAGAAAGTAAAAGAAAATCGATGAGAGTGAAGAAAATACCTACAACTCCAACGCGTCAACTCTACGTCTTACCATCACACGCTCGTCCTCAAAGCTCGATCCCCGGCAACGGCGCCAAAATTTGGTGTAGCTCAATGATGAGTAGCACCTCCTTTAATGTCAATCCAGGAAGACGTGAGGATGGTATGAAGACCTCGAGCAAGTGGCGGCACAAGTGCGTGAGTGAGAAGCACACAAGCATGCACACACATACACACACACGCGCACACAAGGCAAGACAAAGAGTGAGAATCAATGGAGCTTTTAGATTACTTTCAAAATGCTCTTACAAGTTCGTTTCAATTACAATCCAACCTCAAAAATGAGCTCTCTAGCTCTTTTTATAGTTTTTGACTAGCTTTTGGCCCTGTCCAGACCTAGTGTCCGGCCTAGTTAAAAATTAGGTTCCAGGGCCAATTTGAGGGCTCAAACGGAGTCTAAAAAATACGATTGTTAGTGATGAGAATCACTGTTAAAAGATGTAGATTGGAAAAATTGAAGGGCCTATCTGCCAGATTTGCGTCGACTGCTTTGTCTACTTACTCCTTCACCTTGTTCTGACTCTCTCCGTTGGCTTCCTTGTCTAGTCAATCCTTGGGTGCCCTGGCTTCCTTGTCTAGTCAGTCCTTGGGTGCCCATACTGCTCTCAACAAACATCTTATTGGAACTTTTGGTTTGACCGTTGGCTTGAGGATGATAAGGGGCTGATGTTTTATGGATCACTAAGAACTCATTCATTAAAGACTCTATTACTTCATTAATGAATGCGTTCCTCGATCACTCACTATCTCTATAGGTAATCCAAAGTGAGTAAAGATATGCTCGAAAAGAAACTTAGCTGTGGTGTGAGCATCATTTTTTCTAGTTGCCTTCACCTCTACCCATTTAGTTAGGTAGTCCATTGCTACTATTATGTATTCAGCGTGTGATCCTTTAGCTGGTGGATTAATGGGTCCTATGAAATCAATACCCCATTTGGAAAATGCTCTCATGCAAACCATGGGTCTTAATGGCATGTCATCTTGTCTAATTGGATATTTAGCTCTTTGGCATGTCTCGAAACTTTGTTCATAGGTGTCTGCATCCATATGTAGAGTTGGCCACCACAAGCCCACAAAGAGGATCATTTTTACAATTCTTTCAGCCGATAAATGTCCTTCGGCAGCACCTGCATGTGCCATTTCTAATATAGGTAGGTACTCTCCTTCATGTACACATATTCGTAATTGATTATCCTTTCCTCTCTTGAATAATTGTCTTCCCATGATAACATAATTGTTGGGGTTCGAATTCAACACATCAACTACTTGACTCTGGTAAACCAAGTTCTCAGCACTAATCTACTACACACAGAGAATTGACTTCTAGCGAATTTCAGATCTATCACTGCTCTGCGGAGACAGAGTATAATTTTAAAGATTATAACCCCCAATAGACAAAGTTTTACGCTTGCGCTGAATAGATTTAGGCAAAAATCATCATTACAAGTCTTCTAAAATAGACCTTACAAGATAGAAAGAGTTCATGAGAACATTTGGGTAATGCAAACAGTAAATCATTACATGATTGATTCGGCTTGGCTCAAATATGTATCTGCGCTATTACAAGAATGAAGAATCTCTCTTCTGTTTCTTCTACTTCTTCTTTTTTCTTCCGCTCCTGCTTTCTTCTTCTCTCTCCTTCTTTTTTACTCGCGTGAACCAAAACATAACTACTCACTTCTTGCAAATTCGGCACTCAATTAAAATATAACTGCCTGTTAAAAATCCTAATAAGCAACATCCAAGTTAGAAGAAATCTGATTCAGCAACAATCTGATTGAGTATTCTCCAAATTAGCAGAGTTTCAAAATTCAAATTCACTATATATCTTTAGGATTGCTTTACCCTCAACACCTGGCACTGCCCGGTGGGGGATTTTCAACAAAAATCTAACTCGAATTTACAATCCCTTGATCAAATAATATTATCTGCATTGACTGCGTAAGTTCTTCAACTTCCACTTCTCCAACCTTTCGACTCTGTAGCATATTGAAATCCTCTTCAGAACAATCCTGCTTTTCTTGAAAGTCCCTATCAATACTGAATTGTTGCTTTTCAATTATCGTATCCACGTTTTCTTCTAGATTCTTCTGTAACAAGTGTTCTTGTAAGTCTTTACTTATTTGTGCATGTTCTTCAATTTTCTTCTCTTGTTTTTCAATAATATGGAGTAAATCTTTTTCATACTTTGACACAAAGCATGCATGCACCTGCTCATTCTGAATCCTGAACATACTTTGCCAACAACTCTGAAACACAGTCCAAATATCTTGAATATACTTATGCGGCTGCTCCTTTAATAATCCAATATCTGACCCTGTCATTAATACTGCATCCAGCTCCACAACTTTGTTTTTTAACATCTGCTTCTCCAGCACCTGTAATACCTACATCCTAGAGTGAAGAATCACTTGTTCGTTCTGTAGAGTAGCATTAAGTGTTGAAAAATCCATCATCTCTTTTTGAATTTGTTCTTGTATAGACCTCTGCCATTATTCAAATTCTTGCATGGACCGCTTTATTCTGGACAACTCTATTACTTGTTGCATCTTGCTCTGTTGAAATTTCTCTAATGTTTGTGCCTTCTTATTTAGTTCTTCCTGAAGTGTTTCAACCTGCCTCTGTAAAGACTGATAATCCTCCATGTTAATAGATACTTTTGTCTGTTCGTACCTAGTTAATTTCTCCTCTTGCAAGACTAAAAAATTGGAAATTTCTTGCAACCTTTCCTTCATTCCTAGTACATCATACCCTGTATTCCTTATTGATTGGTGCATAACATCCTCTGGCAACTTATCCCCTACTGCTTGCAGTTGTTCTTCCAATCTTCTCTTTTTAGACAACTTAAAAACCTTTCCTAGTACTTTTGGGTGCTCATCTTCATCTACCACCTGCAGGATATTATCCTCCTTTATCACTGCTTTTCCTAAATTAGTTTGAATTATCTACATAACTGGCTCCAATTCGGCACTTTGGTCTTGTACAGTATAACCTGCTTTCAAAAGATCCTTACACGTCTCTAAAGGTCTGTCCACCTCTCTCATAGCTAGTTGTTCCTGATTTTTACCCATCAGCTCGTCACTATGAATGTTTATCTCCTTTGTCCATGACAACTTTTGACTGTCCACCAGCTGCAAAAACTCGAACAATGCTGCCAAATATGCTGACATCCTACTATTCGATTGCGTTTTATGTCTATCCCCTACAAATATCTCACTGTGCATGTGATCATGCAACCAATGAGCCCAATTGACCTGTCCACTTGCTTTTGCATAAGCCAAAGGTGCAAAATTTTCTTTGGACATGTAATCATATTTGATGATGAAACACAACCTCTCCAAGTACCATTTTAACTGCTCCCTTCGAACATAACCTGCATTCTTCATCATATAATATTGTCGTCCCCCTTCCTTGGACCCAAAGTCTTTCTTCAAGACGTCCTCAGAACACTTTGGAATGACCACATCGTTGTAAATAGGTAACTTAAATATTTTTGCAACTAGTTCAGGTGAAAATTTTACCTTTGTCCATGACAACTTCTGACTGTCCACCAGCTTCTGACTGTTTATCTCCTTTGTCCATGACAACTTCTGACTGTCCACCAGCTGCACAAACTCGAACAATGCCGCCAAATATGCTGACATCCTACTATTCGATTACGTTTTACGTCTATCCCCTACAAATATCTCACTGTGCATGTGATCATGCAACCAATGAGCCCAACTGACCTGTCCACTTGCTTGTGCATAAGCCAAAGATGCAAAATTTTCTTTGGACATGTAATCATATTTGATGATGAAACACAACCTCTCCAAGTACCATTTTAACTGCTCCCTTCGAACATAACCTGCATTCTTCATCATATAATATTGTCATCCCCCTTCCTTGGACCCAAAGTCTTTCTTCAAGACGTCCTCAGAACACTTTGGAATGACCACATCATTGTAAATAGGTAACTTAAATATTCTTGCAACTAGTTCAGGTGAAAATTTTACCTGTAATGCCAACTGACCTTTTGTTTTTTTGATGATCTCCATCTGACTCTTTGCATAGTAGTTGCATCTCCATCTCGCCCATGGCAAAGTAGCAAATTGAAATAAACCGATCTTACGAAGCCAATTCTCATTTGTGGTGGACTGTGTATCAATTTCCACCTTGAATTCTGTAAATGGTTCCATGAGAGTTTGCACAAATTTGGTAGTCACTGATGGTGTCGATATCTCCTCCTCGTCATCCTGAAGCAAGCTATTACTTTCCTCAGTTGTGGTTTCTTCTTTGCACAACACATCTTCTCTCTTTCTCATACGTCCCCGCATGACTTCTGGTTCATGCACCAACACAATAGACACAGGAAGAAACATTACTTTCAGGGCCATAAAATAGGACTGAGAACACAAGTTCTGCGAGTGAGAATGTTCTACTTGCCACTGACGGAAATGTTTGACATACTTACTCACATACCAGTTCATGCCATTCAATAATATTTTAGTATGGTTCACTTTAAAAATCATTAGCAACCTATTTCCTTGCATTACCATAACACGCCTAAAAGATCTTTTACGCGTGCCTTGATAATCATTAAAACTAATGCGCACCTCAAGAATACCAAACTGATATTTAAATTCATTAACACTCCCTTTTCTGGTGCACGACCTCCCCACCACAACATTCCGACTAACCTTACTTTACAAGATAATATCTGGCTGAGCACTATCTTTCTGTTCATGTTCCCCCTGATACACCTGTTTGTCATATCTCTGACCACTTGCAACCCTTGATGTACCTGTCTCCGGAACTTCATTACTTGCTGCCTCGGAATATCCCTTTGAATTTGCAATCCGATCCAGTAATACCTCCTTCTCAATTTTTGGCTGTGGAATAACCCTTAGCAAAATGTTATACTGTAGCTGTGGACATGGAACCCATTGTAATCGTAAGAAAGTACTTAATGTAATTTTGGACCAACAAGAATCAAGAAAACATTTCACCACGGATGAAAATGTAGAGAAATAAGCCTTCTTACTATGATGATCACAAACGTTGTTGATTTGATTTTCAAGATGATGGATCACTTGCACAACATTAGAAGATAACCAATCCAAATAAGGTGGCTTCCCTTGAAGTAGTTTCAACCTAAATCCATTGATTGGTTTGTCCATCCTTGTGCCAAACACATCTGCCACTCAAAAAGTTCCTTGTCCTAAATCCTGCACAATCTGATATGGGCCTTTGTATCTCAATGTAAGCTTTCCTGGATGAGGTCCGAGCTTAGAATTATACACCATCACCCAATCCCCTTCTTTAAATAACTTAAACTTCACATTCTAATTCACCCATGCTTGTCTCTACCTTTGAATTACCTCGGTAATATATGCACTTACCAAACGATCCTCCTCCATCTGAAGAAGATATTTGCTCCTGTGTTTAACCGATAGCTCAGGAGACATCTTTTCTGCTGTGATTCGCAAACTTGGAACTACAAATTCCATAGGTATTATTGCCTCCAAACCATATACCAATCGAAATGGTGTCATTCCTGTTGTCACTTTAAATGTTGTTCTAAATGACCAAAAAGCTGAGTCAAGTAACAAGTCCCAATTTTTTTGATTGTCATGCACTAGCTTTTTAAGAATACGCATTAAGGTTTTATTCGTACTTTCTGGTTGACCATTTGCTTGTGGATGATATGTTGTAGTCTTTTTATGCATTATTAAATGAATTCTTGTTAACTCTGAAATCACCTCATTAAGGAACTGAGTACCTCTATCACTTACCAACTCAATCGGACACCCAAACCTGGTCATAATATTATGATAAAGAAATTTCGCCACACTTGCTGCCTTATTATCCTTCAATGCCACTGCTTCCACCCATTTCGTACAATAGTCTATTGCTACAAGGATATATCTACTTCCCCGCTGAGTAGTAGGTTTAATGGGCCCCACAAAATCCATGCCCCATTTCTGGAAGGGATCCAATGGTAAAACTGGATGATCAGACATCTGATTTGAATTATTAGGTTGGCCCAACTTTTGGCAAATCACACATCCTTTAGCATACTCATGCACATCCTTTAAAACAGTCGGCCGCCATAACTCAGCTTGTAAAACTTTCCTCCCTGTAATATCCCCCGACAAATGACCTCCTACTAGACCTGAATGTGCTTCATGTAACAGAGCTGGTTGTTCAAATTCTGGTACACACTTCCTTATGACCTGATCCACCCGTTTTTGTATAATGCCCCAGTTATAACCAAATACGGCCTACTTTTAAGTGCAAACTTCTTCCTTTGATCAAGTGTAAAGTATTGTGGTAATGAACCATCAGTTAAAAAAGCTAATAATTGGTCATACCAAGAATATGCTTCCACCACTTGTGCATTAAACAACTCAGCATCCGGAAATTCATCACTTACACCTGTAGGTGCTTCTCCTGAATCCAATCTACTAAAGTAATATGCCATTGCATGGTCTTTTCCTGGAGTATGCATAATCACAAAATCAAATTCCTGTAATAAAAGCATCCACCTGGCTAATCATCTTGTTAATAAGGGTTTCTTGATTAAATAGACCAAAGCCTGATGATCCACATGAAAAACAACCTTATTGCCCAACAAATAATGTCCAAACTTGTTAAGAGCATATACCATTGCCAAAGCTTCCCTCTCCGTCATCGGGTAGTTCCTTTCAGCCGCACACAATACTCTACTAGCATAATAGACGGGTCTATATCATCCTTTCTCTTTCTGCTGCATCAAAATTGCTCCTACAGCCACATCCGATGCATCAACAAATATGTGAAATGGCAATGACCAATCGGGTGGTTGCAAAATTGGTGCTACCGACACCATCTTCTTTAACAATTGAAATGTTTTCTCTTGAGCATCTACCCATAAAAATGGAACATCCTTTATGGTCAAGTGCGTAAGTGGTAGAGAAATATTTGCTAAATATCGTAAATATCTAGCATGCCACTTAATCTGACCAACAAACTGCATTACTTCTTTCACGTTGGTCGGTGCTTTAGCTTTGCTAATAGCTTCAATCTTCTTAACATCAATAGCCATCCCTTCTTGCGAAATGACATGGCCCAATAACCACTTCTGACTACAATAACACTTTTAAACGGATTCAACACCATCCTAAACTGTCGACATCTGTCAAAACATGATTTCAGGTGCAGTAGATGTTGTACCTTCTTACCAAAGACCGAGAAATCATCTATGTTGAGAAAGGGGAGCAACGGACCCTAACCGCCTCGCACGGAAGCGAGAAGCTTCTCCAAGTTGGGGCAAAGAATGAGAGGAGAGGCTCACCCACGCTCATGGAGCAATGGCAACAATGGCCAACGTCACAAAGAGCAAAGGGGAACATCCTCCCAACCATGCACACACACACACATGCAAACCCATACACCAAGACCAACGCCATTGCACACAAGGATTTGGATGAAACCAAATGACACCTTCTTCCATTACCAAAATGGAGGCCAAGGCCATGGCCAAGGGACCTCCCTTTTACAAAATGAGCTCCTCCTTATATAAGAGAAGAGGAGGAATCCGTTGAATACAAGTGGCCAAGGGCTTCATTAACTAAGATATTCTAAAAAAGGTAGGTAGTTGGGAAAATAAAAAAGGGAAACTTCTTAGAGAGAGAGAGCTCTTGTACTTATCCAAAAGAGAGCTCTTATTTCTAAAATAAGGCAAAAACTAAAAAAGAAGCCTTTAACAAAAAAGAAGGGTAAGGTTGAGTTTTTATGGGTTTTCTCACAAAAAGTAAGAGAGAGTTCCTATGAATGAACTTGTATACAAGAGGGAAAAATGGGAAATTTGGGAGACTGTCACACAAGGCCTTGAGCATTCGAGTATCCTTAGCTCCACGGTAGGCCTCCAAGTACTCCATAGCCTTCACAGCTTCATGAGTCCTTCATATCCTCCAAGTAATCCATAGCCTTCATAGCTGCATGGGTTCAAGGTTCCAACACCCTCCCCCACCTAGTCTTTGTCGTCCTCGACAAAGATAAGAGAAGAAGAGCTGAACCATCTCGTAACAGTAGCAAAGCAACTCTGTTTTGGAGAAGAACTTTAGTGGGTCCCGATGACCGCACAAATTGGGGTCATTGAAACCAAATAAGTGTTGCCTCTTTGACAAAAATCCTACAAAACAGAGAAAGAACAAGACAAAGACAAGCTCCAATATGAAAGAGAAAATTTCCTCTTTCACATGGACTTCCTCATCTAAAAAATTAGTCATAAAATTTTAATGAACTATGAAAGGAAATGAGAAGAAGCATAAATGCACCTCTCCTCAAAATACGTATGTGAAACTAATGTGAAGATACAAGAAAAACATAAGAGCTCTAAAAAAGTAGTTCTTACAAGCAAGGCGGTACTCACATTACCAAAAAGACATAAAAGCACATGTTTTCTCCCAATTTCTTTTTAGTCAATGACTTCCCCAAATGTAAAGCCCAAACATATCTTGAAGAGCGCCTTGATTCTTGGTTTGACACAATCCCAAAAGCATGGGCAGTCATAAAAACAAGAACCAAGAGAGGCCTAATGCTAACTAAAATGAAAACATATCCCCACAAAGGTGAAGCAAAAATAATATTTCTCACATACATGAGAAAAATGAATCCATGAAGATCATGCTTGAACTAAACCTTTGACTGCATGAAGATATGCATGGTGAGGCCAACACTGAAGCAAATCCAACATAACTCAATTCACGCCTGTCAAGAAAATATAGTATCTCTCCCCATGGAGTGATCTAAGTAAAATTTAATACATACATGGCCCAAGTGTTATGCAGGTCAAGCAAGCCCAATAGAGAAGGAAACCCTCAAGGATGCATCATGAACCAACTAACAATCCAGAAGGCTACCTTAGTGGTTTGATTTAGATGACATACAACAAACATAAAAGCAAACAAAGATCAAGCATTCTAATGAGTCCCAATGACCATAACCATCCAATGTCTACAAGTGAGTTGGCATTGGACAGTCACAAAAAACCCAAGACAAAATTTTGTGCAACGCAAAAGATCAAATCCATCCTGAAATAGAAAGGATCAGCTCTTTTTTTTTTTGTTTGCAGGTTTCTTAACGTTAACAAGAGCTCCAACATTTTGACAATACAACCCAATGGTGCAAGCTCCAAGATCTAGAAGTAGCAAAGCAAAGACATCCTCGCACATTGGGTAGTCACAAAACTATGAAGCCATACAACTGCAAGTACCCCAAGGGAGTGGTGAGTGCACCCAATTCCATGTACAGCAAAGACATCCTAGCACATCCAAGGATGATGAGAAAAAAAATTCTTTAAGGAAAAAAAAAACATACATACCACTCAAGGAGCTCAAACATCAAGGGAGCATATTAAAAAGTGAACAGAGAGGATTACCTTCCAATGCAATCCAAGAGTGGCCTTGTGTCCCATAGCTTTACACCACTATGGACACAAAGTATGACATCCAAAGGTTGATGGGGGCCTCCAAGAGAAAAGATGCCTGAACCCAAGCCATGAAGCGCATCATCCACAAATTCAAGGTTTCTTGGATAGCAACCCAATCATTAGGGCAATAACAATAGACCAAGAACTACGTTGTGCCTAAGATAGAAGCTCCAAATTGCACATTAGAACCTGTGAAACTTCAAAGTCATGGTCAAGAATTACCTTTAATTTCAGAACCCTAAAGTTAGCAAACATTTCAATCTAACTTTGGTGGCCCATTAGAGAAGGCATTGTCCATGAAAGTAAGTGTATTGGTGACTCGTGTTTGACTATTCCCAATTTGTAATGAGAATCATATGCTTTCAAGACACCAAAGGAGTCAAAACCCATTAATCTTCAAGTGGACAAAAACCCGAAAAACTTCTTTAGCATTGCAAATTTCCAATAAGTGACCCTTGATTTTATCATGCAAATCCTTTCCAAGTCAAAAATGTATTGCAAACATAATGCTTGTGCATGAATGACCATTTGCAGTGGAAAGTTAGATGTGGATCGTTGACTCTTCCTACTTATGCCTCGTATATTTTTGTTCTTTAGGTGTGTTGTGTGCATATGAGCATAAGAGTGATGTGTCTACAGAGCCTTTATGTCATTCCATCATATAAACGTAAACGTAATGAGCATCATTCCTTGACGACGTAAATAACAAAACAAAAGCTCATTCATCAAAGAAGAGTTTTTAGACACGACCCCTATGGGGTAGTCATAACAACTCAAGCCAAGACAAGAGCAACACATGCTGCTAGAACAACCAAACAATAGGAACCAAGTATACAAGTGTAAGGAATACCCAACAAGATTTGCAATTAGTGGTAGGGGGTGTGGACACTATCACATATAAAATGAGGAGTCACATAACCCCAACACCAACAGCAACAAGAACATTGGGCATGATCTCCAAGAAAACAGACATTCAAAACAGTTTACAGACACATTCAGATGCTCATTAGTTGGCATTCATTAATTCCTCATCAAGAAAAGAGTGTCATAAGTTGGCTTGTGTGTGCAGGTAGGAGTTTTGGATACCATTCCTTGATGGTGCAATCACAATTACTCCACCACACTCCCTCAAACACCGAACTGAGACTCGCAAACTTAATTTCAATTTCATGTTGAGAATCGTTCAACACATGTTATGCTCTAGTTAAACACAGTAAAGACACCAGCCATTTAATAGAAATGCACGATTTTCTTCAGTTCAGTGATCATGGGGAATAATTAAAAATTGCTGGTTCTAGACACGAAATGAGAGTTCACACCATAGAAGACAAACGTTTGTGAATGAACTATGTTATATATCTTCTAAATGCAATCTGTACCCATTCACAAGGCCTCTAAAAAAAAAGTCCATCGTTCATGCAATTCTTTCATTTGAGATTTTTACCAAAATCACTTTGCTAACTTTTGCAGAGTAGAGGACCAAGACAATCAATGTGATTGAAGTCAATGTAATGTCACCGAAAGATCTGCAACTTCAGAATTGCATCCGTTTTGTCAGACATTACTGCCTAGGGGCAAGCATGAGACAACAATAAAGAGCTCTTATGACAAAATAGAATCAATGCCGCACCCAATGAACCTGTTTGAGATGTAGACAAGATATGAGGGAGTATTGTAGCACAAAGAAGCGAAAGAAAGGTGGTTGACTGAATGAACAAAAGGATAGCCGAGAGAATCTCCATGCAAATAGCATCGGTTATGCAGACCTCGATAGCTTGTTGCCTCACTTTGGGGCAGATGTCTTGAGGAGGGGGAGAACGCACAGAGTGCACATCTCCAAAAATGGCACTTGATGTAGTGAAGCTTCCATACAATAGGAAGTGGATGAGTCAAACACCTCACAAGGGGATGCCCTACATGATGAAGAATATACCTCACAGATTTTCCTCCACAAACTTTGCACACACCCATCTGCTAAGCTTTTAGAAGTGAATCTAACCACATGAACCTATTGCAGAGATTGACTTTACCTTGATGTCATTGGAATACATGGACCATGAACTAATAAGCACGCTCCACCCGATACGAAGAGAAGAGGAAACAAAGCTCATCTTCCACCCCTGCTGGAGTGCGATGACATATCATCCACAAAATATGGCTAGAACAAGCTAGGCAAGTCGATGGCAGGGAGGGCATCAACAACAAGATGTCAGAGTATTCTTTGCACCCGAGAAACTTCATGCATGAGAGAATAGAACCATAATTATTATCAATAGGCTCCTTCGATGGCTCGATGAGAGCTGTAAAACCAACCTCATATCTGCCTCCCAGAGCACGGGTCAGTGGTCTCGCAATGGACCCAACCTGCCGTCCATTGACAAAAGAATGGCTTGGCGTTTGGAATAGCTCTTGAAGCTTGATGCAGCGATGGCATGGTGCCATGATTTTTGGCAGGGGCACGACAGCGCAGCCTATTGTTACCAGTTCGTGCTGCCCTAATGTCACAGAAATGCAGACGATAGAAGCTCCATCAAGAGCTCGAGCAAGGTTTGAGCATCCATGGCTTACCCATGTAGAATCAGTACTGCCACTCAAGGAGAGCATGGTGCAACTACAAGCTGTAAATCAGAGGGGAGCCAAAGCTCATGCACATGAAACATCGAATCAGAAGAGATGGGAGGCAAAGAGGGAGATTCTCTGAAATGAATACCTGAAGCGGGAAAAAACGAGAGATACTTCGCATTATCTCCTCCATTCTGGAAGTGTAAAAGGGTGCAAATTTCAAAATTTGTGTAAATGTTAAGCTCTATGCACAAAACGACGAGAAAAATCTTCTCACCTACTCCCAAGGCCTGGTGCATCCTGCAAATAGACTTGTCATTCATTAACTACATTAAAGCACACGTCCCTGGCAAAAGGATTCCTCCATGATGTACAAAATTAACTTCAAATGACTTATGAGGGAAATACTAGTCAGTCACACCTAAAATCATGTCGTTCAACAAAGGGATCTATCCCTTTTAACTTTCAAGCTAGATGGGGCCTATGTCGGCACGCATGCAACACTTGGAATTGTGTAGTAGAGTTTATTTGAATTTCAAGCTATAAAGCATTTTTAGAATTTTCTTTCGAGGATGAAAAGAGGTGGGAACAAGAGAGAGAATGCACTCACCATCTCTCTATCCATGGCACCACTCAAATCAAGAAACGATAGAATTTGAAAGTGATGCATATGTGAGTGTGTGGAAATGTGTGTAAGTGTAAGAGAGAAAAGGGAAATAAGAAGGGTGTTCATGTGCAACAAACAAAAAAATGAATTATAAGTACTCAAAAAATTAACAAATGAGAGGTACCCTAGGCTAACCGAAGGCCACACGTATTCATCCTCCTCCAAGTGTCAAGCATCTTATGAAATATGAACATGCAAACTTGGAAAAACCAACGGCTAAAGGCCGATGTCCCCGACAATGGTGCCAAATTGTTGAGAAAGGGGAGCAACGGACCCTAACCGCTTCGCATGGAAGCGAGAAGCTTCTCCAAGTTGGGGCAAAGAATGAGAGGAGAGGCTCACCCACGCTCATGGAGCAATGGCAACAATGGCCAACGTCACAAAGAGCAAAGGGGAACATCCTCCCAACCATGCACACACACACACATGCAAACCCATACACCAAGACCAACGCCATTGCACACAAGGATTTGGATGAAACCAAATGACACCTTCTTCCATTACCAAAATGGAGGCCAAGGCCATGGCCAAGGGACCTCCTTTTTACAAAATGAGCTCCTCCTTATATAAGAGAAGAGGAGGAATCCGTTGAATACAAGTGGCCAAGGGCTTCATTAACTAAGATATTATAAAAAAGGTAGGTAGTTGGGAAAATAAAAAAGGGAATCTTCTTAGAGAGAGAGAGCTCTTGTACGTATCCAAAAGAGAGCTCTTATTTCTAAAATAAGGCAAAAACTCAAAAAGAAGCCTTTTACAAAAAAGAAGGGTAAGGTTGAGTTTTTATGGGTTTTCTCACAAAAAGTAAGAGAGAGTTCCTATGAATGAACTTGTATACAAGAGGGAAAAATGGGAAATTTGGGAGACTGTCACACAAGGCCTTGAGCATTCGAGTATCCTTAGCTCCATGGTAGGCCTCCAAGTACTCCATAGCCTTCACAGCTTCATGAGTCCTTCATATCCTCCAAGTAATCCATAGCCTTCATAGCTGCATGGGTTCAAGGTTCCAACAATCTACAAACACCTGCATAAAATCTTGTAGATAAGGTTCAAACACTTTGTGCACCACGTAACTGAATGATGGCGGTCCATTCTTCAATCCAAAACTCATGACTATAAACACATAAGCACCAAATTCAGTAATAAATGTTGTTTTATGCTGATCCTTGTTGGAGCAGGACAATCAACAATTGGTGATTATATGAAGCTTAGAAATAAAGATATGAAGAAAAGATTGAAGTCCAACTTCATGAAGTGAAGTGAAGGTTCAGGAAGAAAAGTTCTTTAAACATATGTACATTAGTTTTGTAAATGCTTCAAAATACTTGAAGTAATGACAAATCAATACTCATATGTATATATATATATATATATATATATATATATATATATATATATATATATATATATATATATATATATATATATATATATATATATATATATATATATATATATATATATTTATATATATATATATATATATATCCATGTATATGTTCATATTAGAAGTGAGCGATGAAATATAGATGAGAAAGAGATGAATAGATGATGAGTATTGAGTGTATTATCCATCAGATGTATGAAGAGTTGAATATAAAGAATGTTCAGAGAATTGCACGTCGATCTTTTCTCTAGTTCTCCTTTTGTGTTTGATTTTATCAGAAATCCTTTTGTACACACATCTAATTCCATAGTTGATCTATCTATGGTTAAAGTTTAAGAGTCTAATTGCAAACAGGCTGAGAGAATTTTGTGTAGGAACATCTATATGTGAAAAAGTATTGAGTGTCTTCTGAAACATGAGCAATCCCGATGGTCAAAGAAATGGTCAGTTCTTAGTGCACAGTGTAAAGTTTTACACAAATGAGGAGTCAGAATCTAAGTTTGAAGGTAAGCCATCTATGGCTAAAAGAATTCGCTTAAACGGGTTCTAGTTTGGGAGAACTATGTGTTAGAAGTTGCAGGTGTCAAAGTCGACTCTACAAGAAGGCAGTTTCAGACATACGTAGATTGTTTGGATCATTTCTCATAATCTACTTAAGCTTTTGAAGTGTATTAACTTGGACGAAGTGTGCAAACTCTAGACGACGCGTTCTACAAAGTTTCATCAGAAAATTTACACAAATGATTAATCAATAAGAGAGTAATGTGCAACAAACTTTTTTGTGAAATGACTTTCTTCACAGTTAGCTAAAATTTTGATAGTTTGGTACTTGTCTTCCAAAATTGGTTGGAGTTCAAAGTTATTCTTGATATAGAGGTGGTCTAACATCAAGGATAGCTTGTTCTTTTGGAGATTAACACTCTCCATCAGTGGTATCAGAGCAGGTTTTATCACATTGAGGAAAGGAAGACCCCGATTGCTGCAGATATACAAATTTCACATCTTGAAGATTCAAAAGGATAAAGTTTGGAAGAAAGACTGAAGGGAGACGCATAAAGGCTATCAAAAGAACCAGTAGGAGCAAAATTCGAAGCTAAGGTACATTCACTCCTTATAAGGATTAAAGATTTAATAGTACAGGTGAAGAAAGGATGGGAGATAGTCTCCAAATTGAGAAGTTGGATAGAGAGAACTATCCAGCTTGGTCTATGAGAATGGAAGCTCATCTTATGAGCAAAGATCTGATGGGATACATCACAAGAGAGGAAGAAAAGCCAGAGTTCAGAGATCCTAGTGTTCCAACTAGGGAAGAGCTTGCAGATATAAAGATTTGGATGAAGAAGGATGCTCAAGCAAGGAGTATAATCTACATGGCAGTGAATGATTAATTGCTTTCTCATATCAGAGGACTTGAAAGTGCAAGTGACATGTGGAATGCTTTGGAAGAGCATTTTCAGAATACAACCAAATCAAGGAAAGCTTCATTATGGGTAGAGTTTACTACATCTAAGAAGAAGGCTTCACAATCAATATCTGATTATGTGACAAAGATGAAAGACATTGCTGATTCTTTAGGTGTAGTTGATGAAGATATTGAAGAAGATAAGTTGGTAAGACATATTCTCATAGGGCTAAGAGGAGATGAGAAGTGGAAGCCTTTTATTTTGTCTACAGAACTTTCATTAGATAATTTCACTCCTAATTTGAATCAATTGTTAGGACATATGCTAACTTTTGAGAATGATATCAAAGGAGATGTTGATAAGAGTGTAGGTCATGTAGTGTATTCTAAAGACAAGAAGAAAGCAAAGGAAAGCAACAATCAGTTGAAGATGAAGATACTCCAAGTCAAGCAAACTTCCTAAGAGGAAGAGGAAGTGGCAGAAGTAGAGGAAGAGCCAGAAATAACAAAGATAGTGTCAGAGCTTGTTGGATATGTGGTAAGACCAATCATCTATCTCATGATTGTTGGCATAATAATCAAGGCAATGGTAATTTTAATCAGAATTTTAATCAGAATTTTAATCAAAATTTTAATCAAATAGGAAGAGGTGGCAGATATCAGAGAGGAAACTTCAGAGGTAGAGGTGGTAGGAATTCTTTTGGAAGAAGTGGAGGAAGAAACTTCCAAAATCAATCCTATAATAACACCTACTACAATTATGCATCGGATCAGAAAGAAGATTCAACTCTTATTATGAATGCAACATGTGAAGCCTCACATGAAGACATGAGAGTATTTTATATTGACTCAGGATGTAGCAATCATCTGAGTGGAAACATTGCTTTGATGATTGATCTAGATCATAAGGCAATCAATCACACAGTTCAAACAGGTGATAATACAAAGCATAAAGTAAAGTCAATTGGTTCATTTAAAGCCAAAGATGGAAGTACTCTCTTGAGTAAGGTTCTGTATGTTCCTACAATTCCAAAGAACTTGATTAATGTAGGATAAATTGTGGAAAAAGGATATGAGGTAAGGTTCACTAATGATGGAGTTTATATTGAAGACCCTAGTCAAGGGTATAAACAAATTGTTACAGGAAAGAATGAAGGAAGGCTCTTCACATTAAAGATACAAGGTAATTGGACATGCTATGTTCACATATGGAGAGCAAAAGGTGTCTGAATTTTGATGTATTCAGAAAGACTTGAATTGGTACATACAGATGTGTGGGGTCCTTCAAAGGACTTTAGTATAAATGGTTCAAGATATTATTTCATATATGTTGATGATGCTACCAGGTGGATTACAATCTATGTGATCAAAGAAGACAAGTCATAAGTATTTAATACATTTAAACACTATCATGCATATGCAAAAAGAATTACAGGTCCAAAATTGAAGAGGTTAAGGTCAGATGGAGGGGGAGAGTATTTCTCTAATGAGTTCAGTGATTATTTGTGGAATGCAGGTATAAAGAGAGAGGTTACTTGCAGGTACTCTCCTCAACAAAATGGGGTAGCAGAAAGAAGAAATAGAACTCTTGTTGAGTTTGCAAGATCAATGATGAAGGAGAAAAATTGTCCTAATTATTTGTGGGCTGAGGCTGTAAACACAGCTACATATTTGGTCAATAGGTTACCATGTAAAGCTTTGCAGGGTATGACACCATATGAAGCTTGGTGGGGTAAGAGACCTACCTTGGATCATTGTAAAATATTTGGATGCTTGGCATATGCATATGTGCCATCTCAATTGAGGCATAAATTGGAACCTAAAGCAGAGAAGTATGTATTCATTGGGTATGATGACAAGCTGTAGCTCAGTGATGAGTAGCACCTCCTTTAATGTCAATCCGAGAAGACGTGAGGACGGTATGAAGACCTCGAGCAAGTGGAGGCACAAGTGCGTGAGTGAGAAGCACACAAACATGCACACACATACACACACGTGCGCAGACACGGCAAGACAAAGAGTGGGAAGCAATGGAGTTCTTAGATTACTTTCAAAAAGCTCTTATAAGTTCAATTCAATTACAATCTAACCTAAAAAATGAGCTCTCTAGCTCCTTTTATAGTTTTTGACTAGCTTTGGCCCTGTTCAGACCTAGTGTCTAGCCTAGTTAAAAATTAGGTTCCAGGGCTTATTAGAGGGCTCAAACGAGATCTAAAAAATATGAAAATTGGCAGGTAGATACTTCTAAAGCTCCTCAAGCTCAAGGACTCCTTGGCTTGCACAAAATGGAGCTACAAAAATACGAAATGATATTTACAATGGTTTTTAGTGATGAAAATCACGATTTGTGTAGGGATTTTCTCTATTGATTTGTCATACATACCTTTGAGCTCCCTACTTGCTCTTTCTTCTTGCGTGCTCAACTCCTTGATGTCTGAAAAATTTAGATGGCCTACTTGCCAGATCTTCTTTGACTGCCATGTCTGCTTGTGCTGTCCCTTCGCTCTGACTCTCTTCGTCTTGTGGCTCCTTCGATTCCCTGACTGCTGCCAACACCCCCCCCACTCTCGCGTCTGTCGCCCCTGACAGACCCTTGTCTAGATGTTCGTTGAACGTAGTATTGGACGACGTCGGAAGCGAGGTGATGTTCTTCTAATCTGAGCCCCCGTGCTAGATCTGTTAATAATGTGTCCCAATTCACTGGTCCTGGTACGTCCGGGTGTGGCACCCGCAGTTGTTCTGAATGTATGGTTCTCTCCACAGCGAATAAGTGGAGGAGATGTGAAGGCCTGGGTACAAAAATTTCTGAGTGATATTCCCAGAATCCCGTTATGAACATCTCCTCGAAAGTCTGTTTAAAACAAGCGGGGAGGTACTTTATTCTGGCGTGCCAAGCATATATTACTTCTGTTGATGGGGTGGTGCTCATGTCGTAAACTAGGTCTTGGTTGCCTGTAACGAAGCCTGCTCCTGAGAAGTGGGGATCCTTAATGTTTTTAAATGTCCTGAATGTGATCAGCATTAATTCAAATATTTTCATATACATTTGTGCCATCACATCGGGTGTATTGCGTAGTCGAGTGCTCCAGTGTCTGATAGTAGAAATCATGTAATTTACAGTGGGAGGTCCTCGTGGAGGTGCTAGATAAACATAATTTAGCCACTTGGCACAGCCTTTGATGTTCTTGACAGCAATGGTGAATTCGGGCCATGTGCGTCTTCGTAGGATTGGGGCATAACAAGGATTGTACTTAATAAAGAGGGGCATGTTATTCCAGGTTCGTACCATTTCAGGATAAGTCTCCAAGAGACGGATCCTCCAAGTGGGTTGATGAATAGAACCTCTTTTTGCACTCTCTGGTATATCGTCGGGGCCAAACTGGGTGGCAAAGGTGGGGGCTTTCCCACATTGTCGTTGGATCTCTACGTTGTAATCAGCCAACAATATGCAATATGGCACATACTGATCATCATTGGTCCCTATCCACCTGTGATGGGACATACGTCTGAAATACTCGGACTTGATGACAGTGTCTTCTAATTTGGCTAATGATTGGATTTGTATTGCTACTCGTTCATCGTGGGTGTTCACTGTCTTCTCTAATGACTGAAGCCATTCAGGTGCTTCCACTTCTAAGGTATCCATTCCCTCTGAGGTTTGTTGCCCTCCTGGCATTGGCATAGGAACGTATGGTTCCTCGTACGAATCATCTACCTCAATGGGAACCAAGTCTTCTGGCTCAGGTTCTATAACTGGAGAGGGTTGCCTTTCATACTCTAGTAACTTTTTCTGGAGCTCAACCACCTGCTTTGTCAATGCCTTCACTTCCTCTGAAGTCGAGGCTGGTTCTATTACCTTGGTTGGAGCCTCCTGTTCCTTGAGCTGGCCACGTAGCTCATCACGTTCCCTTTCCAACTCATCATGAGCATCTAATAGATCTGCATAGCTTTCCAAGATGGTCTTCATTGTCTCTGAGGGTACGGCTTTAAACTGCTCTAGATCAATTTCGTGGGGAGAGCCTTCCATTGCTGCTTCTAGATTTGCTTCATTTTGCTGCTGTAGTCTCTTGTTCTCTTCAAGGGCGGTTGCCATGTGTTTTCTGAGGAGTGCCAAGTTATGCTGGACTCTGAGATTATCAGCTTGGTATACGTCCAACAAGGCCTCGAGTTGTTTGGTGCCCGGCTGTTGTGATGGTTGGGAAGTTTCTAGGAGTGTTTGGTGGGCATGTTCGAGCGTGGTGTAACGTTGGTTGAGTTCTGCATTTTCTTCCTCGATCGCTGTGAGACGGCTCTGAAGTTTCTGATTGGTAGTGATCACTTGATGATAATGATCGTCGAGAGCTCGATACTCATTCTGAAGTTGATAGACACATTGATTTAAAGCTAGGAATATACTATTTACATTAAATGATGCAGGGAGAGATGAAGATGCAGGGGAAATGGGGACGGGAAAGGGAGTTGTGAATGATGTGGAGTCAAGTGGAGATGTGGGTGGAGGGGGTATGGGGGACGGAGGTTGCATGGGGGAAGGGAGTGGTGCTGTGGCAGGAGATGTTTCCATAGTGTCAAATGTTTGAGTGACCGTGTAGATGGGGACCGTGGGTGGGGTGGATGTGACGTTAGTGAAGAGAGTGGTGAAGGTGGGCATAGTGACTCCCCCGAATTGGATTCCCGGAGAGAGTGGAATTCCCATGACGATTGTGGTGATAGTGGACGTGGTGGCGATAGTGTCACGTGGTGGAGTGAGTTGTGTAGTGAGGGGTGGGGAGGGTGGTGACAGTGGTGCTTCCTGATGTTCGTCTGTTTGCGTTGTATTTCCTGGTGCTGATACGTTGATATGAATTTGT
The DNA here is from genome assembly GCA_020310875.1 of Ceratopteris richardii. Lineage (NCBI taxonomy): Eukaryota > Viridiplantae > Streptophyta > Polypodiopsida > Polypodiales > Pteridaceae > Ceratopteris > Ceratopteris richardii. The sequence goes on from CM035431.1 coordinate 67,685,924, forward strand.
TTCCCGGACCTCATGGGACGGGCAGAAACTCCTTTCTCAAATCGGTGAATGTAGGCCATTGCCTCATGAATGGCCTCATCCAATCCTACTGCATCGGCATGTAGGTTGATGGACTCGATGAACAGATCATCCACACCTTCCTCTGCCAGCAATTGGTTCATGAGTTTCTTGCCTGCTTCAAGTGACATTTTATGCTGTTCTTGAACTAGCTTCATGGTTCGATATAGTCTTTTTATTTGTGCCGAATACGCGGGGGCACTTGCTAACTCTGAAAGTTCATCATACTCTTGTTCTTCGTAGGCTTCTTCCTCTTGTTCGGTCTCTTGTTCATCTACGTTGACTTCTACAACTTGCGGTCGGGTGGGGGCTGACGTTGTTGTATGGGTTTGTGGTTCCTGAGCTCGCTCTGTTTCCGTTTCGAGATTAGAGTCGTAGATCAGTCTAGCCAGTTCTTCATCAGTGAGATCATTGAGAGTAAAGCCCTGTGGAAATTCCAAGTCTGATGGGATGGGTGGAAACACCAGATTGGGTCCCTCTGTACTTGGTCTTGGTAGCCGAATGGTGAATGGTCTAATGCGTCGTGTCTGGGGAGGGGTAATCTCTGGTGTAGTGGTGGCTCCCCTTGGTTGAGCGCAGGGTAATTGGACTCCCCCTCTCATCTTCTTTGATGGAGGACCTACCGCTGATAGCCTTCTCTGGAACTCCTGGGCCCGGGACCATACGAGTGCCCGCTGAATAGGCACGTCATAGGCTAGACATCGATAGATTATTTTGGTCAGAGCACAACATCCGTGGAGCACATTTTTCTGCTTCTTGTTCCACCGTTGATGGGCTAGGTGGATCTGATCTATGATCCAATGTGGTACGTTGAAGGGAGGTTTTCTGTCTCTGCCAAATACAAGCTAAACCATATCTTCTTTGGTGGCATGGTGAATCTTTCCTGGGCTGGAAAAGCAAAATGCTGCATGACGGTCCGTAGGTGAAGAGCGATGGTCGGTGTCATTGCTACCATATCCTTCAGCTTATTGAGATCTTTATGTTTCATTCTGCCTGGAACCATTGTTTCCTTTTCAGTAGGAATGTGCATACCATGCATGTCCAATGCTTCTCGTACCAGATTGAGGGTCAGTTTGAATCTTTTAAGATCGTGGCCCGGCAACAGTGAGGGTAACACAAAAGTGATGTCGCCTCCCTTGGCCCTGCTAGGAGTGATGGTACTGATAAGATAAGAACAACGTAAGAAATCTGGCTTCGGTAAGTGGGCCCTGAAATAACTGTCCAGGCCAACTTTGGTCCATACCGAACGCATTACTTCGGCATTCTGATAGCTCTCAAATTCGTGCGTGAAAAAATGGTAGCGTCCCCATTTACCATTAAACTTCAATTCAGCTTCCCAAAAATAGGTTCCATCACCCAATGGTCCTGCAACATCACTGAACCAATGAGCGTGTTTGCCCACTTGAGAGGTGTGTCCCTGAGGAGGATCTTGAACTGGGAGCACATGCACAGCTTGAAGTTCTTGCAGTCTTTCGGTGAGATGTGGTTCGAGGAGGAGTGTTTCTATATCCACAATCTGTGCGATGGATCCGGCATGAGAACTGGAACCTCTAGCTTCTGCCATGGCACTGCTTGCTTGTTGGTTCTGTGAGAATATAGAACCATGTGTTAACATTGTAATGGACAGAATAAACCCATTGTTGTCCCCGTTACAACATTAACATGAGGTGGATGATGAGTCAGTGGTCAGTGAGTGCACGATGACAGTGTGTGTAGTTAATGCCTGGATAGTCCTAGGAGCTAGATGGAAAGATGCACTGTTTGACTAATGCAGTTAGTAAGTGGAGATGAATTCACAGATTGGGGTCGGGGGGTTTATTACAAGTCTTAGGTTGCCAAACACCATGGATGGCTTTTGGTCTTGGTTTTGTGGAGATTCGGGAGGGTTGCATGAGTAATTCTACTGGGAGTTGTTGTGTCATTGGGACCCATTTACGAGTGAGTCTGTGCGTGCTTCTAGGTGGCAGTGTGTTCGAGTGTATCAGACAAGAGTGGGTGGCGGCTGCTTGAGCGAGTGAACCCTGTCGTGTATGATGTGAATTGTGTGGGGTTAGTTGAGCCCGCAAGCAAGCCTTAGGCACCCAAATTTGTCTTGATTGTGGGTCAGCCTTCATCGACTTCTTGGGTACCCAAATGGATTTCACTTTCTCAACAGAGGTTTTAGGAGTCCTCTTATTAGCATCAAGTCGTTGCCACATTTGTTTCATCGGCTGAGTTGTTCTGCTTCGCGCGTTCTTTTGGTCTCCCGCCTGGAGAATCTTCAGTGATTGATCTGCCCTTAGTTGCTGCCTCCTTTTGGCCTTTGGAAAAGAAGGGAGTTCCATTGTGGTTCTGACTCCTTCTTTGAGATCTTCGTTCTTCTGTATCACATAGCCTTGGACAAGAACAGCATGGTCAACTTCATGTGTACCCCTGGAGGGACCAGGAGTCTGTGCCTTTCCTAGTTCCTTGAGTGCTCCATTATTTAACTCAATTGTAATTCTAGTTTGATTCACCCATACCTGAAGAAGTCCACTTCTTAGGTTTAAGTTGACTGCTTGGTCATAGATCCAGTCTTGACCCAAGACAAGGGTTTCAGTGAGGTCCTCATCTTGACATACTAGTACTTTAACTGTCATTGCCTCATCGTGAATATAGAGGGGAAGTTCCACCTCGCCCATGCAAGGGGTTTCCACGCCTCCCAATCCTATGAGATATGCTTCCACAGGATTGACAGTTAATTGCAACTCTTGACAGTAAGACAATTTAACAGCACTAGTGGCTGCACCTGAGTCAATCAAGGCTCTTACAGTCCTTGCACTCTTTCCTTGTCCTATATCTAAGGTTATGAAAGGACGTCGATCAGTTATCCTATGTGAGCTAACACCTGAAACTTCACACATAGCCACGTCATATCCTTGGTCTGCATATGCATCTTGCCTAGGGTGCTCTCTACCTTGTCTTCTTAATTTCATTCTCTGTATGCGCTCTAGGGCTTCTGCTTGAGCTTCTTCTCGAATTCGCTTTTCTTCCTCTTTGCGTTTCTTAGCAGTATTGAGTCGCATTTCCTCTGTGAGAGGTTCCTGATACAACTTGACTCTGCATCCGCTGATATAACTTGGGAGAACATCGCCTTCTAATGTGGCTAGTTGCACTGCTCCACTTGTTGAGATTCTGTTAATGATCATGGGTCCGTAGCCTCTCTTCTCCAGTTTCCTCGCATGTTGCTTCAATGTAGAGACTAAAACTAAGTCGCCTGCCTTTAAACCTTTATCCTTAACGTGGGCATCAAAGTATGCCTTCTGTCGTTTCTTTGCTGCATATATCCTGCAGCCGCCCTCAGTCTTGTTTCTCCTAATCGTTCAAGGTCAAAAAGTCTTGAGGAGAGTTCATGACCCATCCATTCATGCTCTTGTGCTACTTTTAGTGTAGGTATTAGGAAGTCCAATGGTAGCACTGCATTTTGGCCAAATACCATCTGAAAGGGGGTAGCTTGGAGTACCGTTTTGTAGGCGACTCGGTATGCCCAAACAGCATGGTGTAGCTGTTTATCCCAATCAGAGCGTTTATTGTTCACTAATTTCGTCAGTACATTGCATAAGATCTTGTTGGTGCTCTCGGTCTGGCCATTTGCTTGAGGGTGATAGGGGGCAGACTTCTTATGAACTACCAAGAATTCTTGGAGTAGATTTTCAATCACTTCGTTCAAGAAGTGAGTGCCTCTATCACTTAGTAGTTCTATAGGTAGCCCGTATCTTGTGAATACATTCTCAAACAAGAATTTAGTAGTTGTTTGAGCATCGTTCTTCGTCGAGGCTTTTACCTCTACCCACTTTGTTAGATAGTCTGTCGCCACAATGATATATTCTGCATGGGAACCCTTAGCTGGGGGATTAATAGGACCTACGAAGTCTATTCCCCACTTAGAGAATGCACGTCCACCCATCATAGGTTTTAGTGGCATCTCATCTTTACGTATAGGATATTGAGTTCTCTGACAGACATCACAGCGTTTCACATAGGTATGTGCATCCATGTGAAGGGTCGGCCACCAGAAGCCCGCAAATAGTATTGCCTTGATCACCCGATCTGGTCCAAAGTGTCCTCCTGCTACACCTTGGTGAGCAGTGTCCAAGATCTTGAGATACCCACTCTCATGGACACATAGTCTCAGGTAATCATCTTTACCACGCTTGTATAGATTATCACCAATGAGTGAGTAATCCTGGGCTTCTTGTTCTAAACTCCTTTTCCTAGCAAGCGTCATGTCTTGAGGGAATGTTTTCGTCCTCAGAAAGGATACTAGTGGTTCACTCCAGTCTGGCACTATGGAAACTTGATAAAGAGTGGCATGTTCCACAGGTGGTTTAGTGCCGCACATTGGGCATTCCTTGCACAACTTTTGGACATCAGCCTCCATAGTCGGCCAATGCACTCCGAGTCTCCTTAGTGTCTGCAGGGTTCGTTGCTTTGAGTAGTGTTGCTCTAATGCACCTACATGTGCTAATTGCAACCATTTAACGTACTCATCCTCTTCCACACAACAAGCCAAAATCCCTTGATCTGTATGCTTGTACATACTTCCTGCCATGATGTGATACTTTTGGGCTTTTACTACCTCTCTATCCTGTGTGTTTATTACTGGGTGGTTAGGTCCGTATGTCAATACTGGCACTAATGGCTTAGCCCACTGAGGTATTACTTCCAAATTAAACAAGTAAGCATCAGGAAGATCATCTCTGGAAGGTAGCTGGTGCATTGGTAAGCCCAAATGGCATTACACAAAAGGCAAATATACCCCACTCTGTGGCAAAAGCTGTCTTATGCTGATCTTCTGGAGCTATGGCTACTTGATTGTAGCCCGAAAATCCATCGAGGAAGCTGTACACTTCCTTGCCTGCTACTCTTTCTAAGAGATGTTCTGTGATGGGAAGCGGATAGTTATCTCGAATTGTGGCTGCATTGACATTCTTCAAGTTAATGCATACACGCAGCTTGCCATTCTTCTTGGGCACCACTACGATGGGGGATACCCACTCAGTGTGCTCAATTTCATAGATAAATCCAGCTTCAACCAGTCTATCTATCTCCTCTTTAATCTTGGCAGCGTAATTATCGTTATATGTATAGGGCTTTTGCTTAGAGGGTTTAGCATCTGAGTTCATGGGGATAGTGTGTGAGCATATGTCAGGGTCAACACCTTTCAAATCCTTGTAACTCCAAGCGAATACATCTCTGTATTCTCTTAGCAAGGCTATTAACGCATGCTCTTCTTCCTCTGTTAGGTCATGGCCTATGTACGTGCATCTCTCCTCTCCTTCTTCTAGGGCCACTACTATTTTCTTGGTGGTTTCTTTGTTATCATAGGCCTCTCCTGATTGCACCTCTCGTTTAGGCATTCTTATCATGACTCTCTTGTCGTCTATCTCATACTTCTTAAAATTTTCCGGGACCTCAAACAAAGATTCTTCCTCTTCTGGTGAGACTTCTCTCTTCTTTCGTTTCTTTCCTTCTTCCTTCGGGGTCACATGTGTGGCTAATCTTACATCATTTGTAAGCTCTCCATGCCTCTGGGGTTCAAATTCTACTTCATGGAAGTATTCTTCATCTGATGCAAAAGGTGGGTCCATAATGATTGACTCTAGATCGGAGTCACTTGCATCCTCAAATGCATCAGGGCTAGGTTCGCATTCTTCTAGAACTGCCTCTCCCATGATTGGCTCTATGGAGAAGACTGAAATGTCATAGCCATCCTCATCACAGTGAGGTGTCCATTGTTCCTCATTGATGGCTACATCCATTGTTGCTAGGATTTCTGCCCAGCCGTGGGGTTCAAATTCTTCGTCAGGAAAGACTACAGGTGCATAGGCTGGGTCTTGAATGGGTCTATGTGTTTCGTTTGCACCTATTTCTCTGGCCTTTTCTCTCTTCTCTTCCTCTACTGCTACTTTGCACATCCATAAGTGAGTGTCTTCATGCATCCATGAGGATCCTGATCCTATGGAATGCACCGATTCCGTATCATCTTTGGCTCTATGGATGGGGTTCCATTGGATGGGAGGGACATCTCTATGAGAGTAATCCTTGAGATTGACTTTGGTCGTAACACCTAAGTGCTGCAGGTACAAAGAATTGGTTCCCCAATCCTGTACCACTTGCAACTGTCGCATAAAGGGTCGTCCCAAGATCATTTCATAGGCATGGTTCTTGCTAAATTCACATATGGCAAAGGTATGCTCGAACTCGACACCACAGGTGGTGAGAGTTATTCCTTCTAGTAATCCTAAGGGTCTCTCAATATGACCATTGGCCATCTGCAATTTCATTCTCGTTGGCCTGAGTGCTGGCTTGCCCCAACGCTTCCATAGGGAAGTGGTGGCAATTGCAACTCCTGCACCTGAGTCCAAAATTGCCTTGGTGGTGTACTCCTGGTAGGTAATGGGAAGATAGGTGTTCCCTTCTTCACCTTCACACATATCTCCTATCTTATCCAAGGGTATCTCTGGCACTGTCCTATGTGATCCTACCTGGGAACGAGTTTTTGCTATCTCGGGCACTTGATTGGCTACATGTTTCCACACTTCTGGTCTAACCTTAAGCAGCTCTTCCAAAGTGAGATTGCACTGCACTTTGGTGTTCTTCACTACCTCTGTGTTCCTAGGTATGACTGAATCTTCGTTTCTTACCACGACTGTAGGTGCTCTCATACAGGTGGACTTTGCTTCCCATGGGCCTGTGAAATGGGGTAGTTCTTGTAAAGAATTAGACTCGAAGTCTAATCTTTCTTGAAATTGGGCACTCTCCTGTTCTCCATAAATGGAAGGAAGGTCTTGTGGGAATTGATCGTGTGTGTCATCCACCAGTTCAATGGGGGGAGGAACTTCACTCTCTTTAGCCCATTTCTCTTCTTCAATCTCTCGCAAGAATTCTGGTGTGTATTGATTCATAGAAGAAGAGGTGTCTGGCTCCGTAGAGTTAGGCACGTAGGCCTCAGGCACATAGGCTTTCTGGGTAGGAAGACCTGCTCTTTCACTAGCCTTGTCATGGTGTTGAGGGGCGAGTTCCTTTTGTGATTGTGCCATTAGATTCTCTATTCTTTCTAGGGAGGGGGGGTTGTCTGGTTCAATGGAATTGGGCACATAAGCTTTTGATGGGGGATGGGTCATGTTTTTGCTTGCTTTATCTCTTTCTTGATTTTTTTCTTCCTTGGCAGATCTTGCAATTATGCCCTCTAACTTCTCTAGAAGTCCATCCAAGTGTAATTGCGTCTTGGCTGAGCCTGAGTAATTGAAAAGGCGACTGGCTTCAAACATAGTCTGAGCCAATGCGACCATTTTCGCGCAAAGCTTGGTTCTTTCTATCTCTAGGTCAGCTCTAGGGTAACACTTGTCATGATCCGTGACATTTGGCCCTTCTTGGATTCTGGCCTGATATGCTTTAAGCATCATGTCTATATCTTCAGGAGTGGGGTCAGCTAATACTGATCCTGCTTGGGGTGGTGGGTGGGTTACGTGGGGTGTATTAGAGGGTGGAGGGAGGGTGATGGGGATGGTAGCGGTGGGAATGTGTGAGAGTGCGGTTGAGATGTGATCTCTATGATTTTGGCCTTGGTTTCTCGTAGACTTTCCTCAAGTTCACTCATCTTCTTTGCCCATTGCCTTTTCAACGTTCACGGCTATCTCTCCAAGCTCTTGTTCTCTTCTTATTTTGGCTCTCAGTATCGCTAGCGTCTGGGCTCTTTTCCTTGCTTACCCCTTGGTTTTGCAGCACTGCTTGAGCTCTAGTGACTACTTGTATGGGTGCAGTGGAATTGACACTTCCTGTGGAATCTACCACTAACCCAATAACATTAATAGGAGTGATTTTTGGCATATTATTAGGATTCTTAGGGCAGTCTCATAAGAGATGCTCCTTTCCACACTCTTGGCAAAAACCTTGAATTGTTACTGACTGGGGTTGCATAGGTGGAGGTAAGGGACAATCACGAATGAGATGATATCCCTGACATCTGTAGCATGGTCCTTTAGGGAATGGGGGTCTTACTTGCTTAGGTTGAGGCCTAGGGTTGGGGTTTGCATACATGACGTTTGTGTAATTTGACTCCCAACTAGGTTCATTTGGCTCTTCACTATAGTAAGACTCACCATGCTCAGGAGACTGCATGTAGTAGGCCTGGGGACTATCAACATGTGTAGAATCAAAACTATGGTCACTCGGGTCACTTTCAGAAAGCAATTGGGTTACCGGGACTATCGCTCTATTCAAGTTTTCTTCTGCAGCGGCATACTTTACAGGGATCACGTTGGATGGAGCTGGAGGTTGTTGGGCTAACACAGGCTGAGGCCTTTGCTGGGCTTGATATTGTGGTTGGTAGGTTTGTTGAGGCCTAGCGTACTGTTGTGGTGGATATTGGTTCTGATATCTTCCTTGTTGAGGGTATGTCTGAGGGTAGGTTTGCCTAACTGCTTGCTTGTTGTATGGGCAATCTTGCGCTGTGTGATTTGTGTATCTCTGTTCTATGGTGCAGTATTGGCCACTAGGATTTACTTGGGGTTGAGCCATAATGGGACATACATTTGCCATATGGTCGCCTCCACAATTATAACATCTTTTTACAGGGGCGAACCTTGGGATTTGTTTACTAGAGACACCTAGTTTCTGAGCAACTTTCTCTGCAAGTTCCTCAATCGATGTGGATTGCGTGGAAGAGAGGCTAGAGGCACTATCTGAATCTTTGTATATCTTGGAAAGCTCTAACTCCTCCCCTAGGTTATCCTCAATGTCAATACACATGCGTACACACTCTTCTATGGTCCTAGGGTCCTTCAAGTACACATATGATCTTAATTTGGTACTTAGCAATCCATCCAAGAATAAAGCCACTTGCTTAGCTGGTGTGGGGAGCTCCAAAACAGGGCATCTTTCTAAGTATTGCCTAAATCTTCTCCCTGCAAGTCTCACGGTCTCTTGAGGGGTTTGCTTGAAGCTGTGAATCAGCGAGGAAGTGTTATGTCTTATGCCACTTTTAGAGAATTCGATAATGAATGCCTCTAGAAGTTGGTCTATGCTCCTGAACTGCCTTTCGTTTAGTGGCTGAAACCATGTCAGGGCAGTGTTCCTAAGGGTTAGACCAAAGGCATTATATTGCATGAATAAATCCTCCACTTGTTCAGCTCTCAAGACTTGCCTGAACTCGGCCACATGATCGTATGGATCTCCGGTGCCATCGAAGTAATTCTTCATGGACTTAACTAGTTGAGTTGGTCTCAAAGTCCTTGTATGTTCTCTAGGTCGTGGTAGAGGGAAATCATCGGCATTTCTTCAATGTCCTGAGGCTCTAAGTACCTCAAGCCCTACTCTATTGGTTTCCGTCCTCGTTCTTTCTCTACCCCCTGAGTTGGCAAAGCTAACCTCCGGCCTTTCTCTATGTCTGTCTCTTTGAGTTCCGTGAGCGTGGGAGGTTCCAGCTCCTGGGTGACCAAAGGACACGTTTGATCTTGGTTGGGGGAAAATGAATTCACCCTTCCAAGTGTAAGCATGCCTATCATTTTCTGTAACCACAAAGATCCTCTCTGAGGCGTGATCTAGGTAGGTCACTCTGCCTGGGCTATCAGGATCTTTAAACTCATAGATCATGATTGTTCCTATATCATTTAGCCGATCAGATTTATACCTCCAAAAGGCTTCATCAGTCTCTCAGTTCAGAAGCAGATCTATGCTCTTGTTGTCTTGGGGAATCCACTCAGGAGTGAGAATTCTCGTAAGAACAGATTTCCCTCGAGGGGTCCTGGGCTCTACACCCATGTTTCCTTGTTCTAGGTCATCTATGTCCGTCTCAGGGATCACATTCCCGAATTCGTCTGTCCTATCTGGATGACTGGTGACTACATATATGGTTCCTTCTTTGTCCAAGTATGCTCCGTTTTCAAACTTGACAGCTGGGTGCTCTAGTCCTATGGATTGGTCAGGGTTTTTAATATGGACCACGGATCTTCCTAGACCGTCCTCATAGATGCTAGCACCTAATCGGTTGGTCCTAAGGTATTCCAGCTGCGTCTTGTACGAGCCTTCTACCCTGTGCAAGTATGGCACTCCTGAACTTCCCGTAGGTCTGTCCATACCTTGAGACATCTCGGATTCACTAGTCTCAAAACTTGGGTAGTATGAGTGGTGGCTCAACTGCTGGGCCCACGACCTAGCAGTGTGGTTGACACTAGCCTTTGAAGACCTAAGGCTTTGTCTATCCCTTACTAGATGTCGCCCTGATCTAAGGTTCATAAGCCTAATTGAATAACCCAAATTTGCCCAAGTACAACCTCGTTGCAGAGTCCTTTTGTATCAGTTACTTGATTCTTTTTAGTTGATTCCTCTGTTAAAATTCTTGTCTGATATCACGTCGCAAGGTATATTTGAGTGTAGTTCCGCACTTAAAGTTGATCGTTCCACGTTAAGTTCTTTTCCTTTAAAGTTCTCGACAGTACAAAGATTATGTTCTTAGCTTGAACTTGAAAGTTTAGGTATGCTTCAACTTGATAATTGCCTATCGTCGCCCTGACTTACTCCTACCTCTAGTCGTTCTTAGCCTAAGCTAGGAATTGACGAAGGGGAGTTGAGAGTATTCCGACCTTTCTTGCTGATCCTTGCTCTTTAGTGCTCGAGAAGTTGATTCTCAAGCTTGCACAAAGCCCTTGCTTGGACGCTCTCAATTGCTTCTCAATAGACCTGCATTAGTCCCAAGATTAGCTCCAGACTTAAATTCAAATGACAGACTAGACCACTTTCATGCATGTGACTCACCGACCAAATTATCTCTTGCCTTTATAAAAAACAATCCCAAGGATCCCTCAGTTTTCCTACCTCGGGTATGGTTAACTTCAAAAAACCCTATCTAATAATCCTGATCTTAATTTTCACATAACCAGTGGAAGTTTTGGTTGTACTCCTCACGAGATTTCCAACAAAACAAGAATCACAGCAATTGGATTTCGTATGAGGAAGTTATGTCAGTTCAGGCTTCAGGGATTAAAACAGGGTTCAAAACAGTTTAATCAAGCAGGCAGAAATTCTTGAGTTACTTGGGTTGCGGCCTCAACACCCGGAGTGTTTGTCCCACAAATTGACCAAATTAGCCCCCTATTCTTTACCCTAGAAAATTGGCCAAATTTTCCCTTCTAACGCGTTCGCAAGTTCTGTCAGTCGCGATTGATGTGTCGATCGCGATTGACAGGTCCGTCGTGGCTGTCAGTCGCGATTGATGTGTCGATCGCGATTGATAGGTGGTTCGAAAAGTCAATCAGTCGTGGTCAAAGGGTCGTTGACTCTGTCCATCGCGATTGATGGGTCGATCGCGATTGAAAGGTCGGTCGCGAGGGTCTGTCCGTCGTGGTCAAACAATCGTTGACTGTGTCGATCGCGATTGACAGAGCCGTCGTGGGCTGTCAGTCTCGATTGATGGGTCGATCGCGATTGATGACTCGATCGCGATTGACACATGTCACGCGTATGATCCGTCAGTCGTGGTCAATCGGTCGTTGACTCTGTCGGTCGCGATTGACAGAGCCGTCGTGGGCTGTCAGTCGCGATTGACTGGTCGATCGCGATTGACAGGTCTGTCCGTCGTGGTTTGTCGATCGCGATTGACAGAGCAATCGCGATTGACAGAAATCTGATGAATTTCAAAAATCTAAGCACATTTTTGGGAAGCTCTAGGCCTGTAGATCATGGTTTTGCACTTTGTTTGGCAATTTGAGCATTTTTTCTATCGGTCGCGATTGACAGAAGTCGGCGACACACAGACAGTTACCGAGAATTCCGTACCTGCGCAGAGTGCTGGGGACGATGATGCGGCCTGTACCTGCAAGACAGCTCAAGAAACATGCAAAAACAGCACACACAATTTCGCTCTCTCGCTCTCTCTCACAAGTGAAATGAGGAAAATGAGGTGGAGAAGGTGATATGATCAAAAAACTGAAATTTTCGCGATGATGGAAATGGAGGTGAAAGATGGTGATGATGATGATGGTGATGATGGTGGTAAGGTAAGAAAGAGAAAAATAGGAAAAGTAAAGAAATTACCCACAACGCCAACGTCTCCAATCTACGTCTTACCATCACACGCTCGTCCTCAAAGCTCGATCCCCGGCAACGGCACCAAAATTTGGTGTAGCTCAGTGATGAGTAGCACCTCCTTTAATGTCAATCAGGGAAGACGTGAGGACGGTATGAAGACCTCGAGCAAGTGGAGGCACAAGTGCGTGAGTGAGAAGCACACAAACATGCACACACATACACACACACGCGCACACACGGCAAGACAAAGAGTGGGAAGCAATGGAGTTCTTAGATTACTTTCAAAAAGCTCTTACAAGTTCAATTCAATTACAATCTAACCTCAAAAATGAGCTCTCTAGCTCCTTTTATAGTTTTTGACTAGCTTTGGCCCTGTTCAGACCTAGTGTCCGGCCTAGTTAAAAATTAGGTTCCAAGGCTTATTAGAGGGCTCAAACGAGATCTAAAAAATATGAAAATTGGCAGGTAGATACTTCTAAAGCTCCTCAAGCTCAAGGACTCCTTGGCTTGCACAAAATGGAGCTACAAAAATACGAAATGATATTTACAATGGTTTTTAGTGATGAAAATCACTATTTGTGTAGGGATTTTCTCTATTGATTTGTCATACATACCTTTGAGCTCCCTACTTGCTCTTTCTTCTTGCGTGCTCAACTCCTTGATGTCTGAAAAATTAAGATGGCCTACTTGCCAGATCTTCTTTGACTGCCATGTCTGCTTGTGCTGTCCCTTCGCTCTGACTCTCTTCGTCTTGTGGCTCCTTCGGTTCCCTAACTGCTGCCAACACAAGCAGATGGGTTATAGGTTGTGGAGTCCATCCAAAAAGCAATTCCTTGTGTCTAAGGATGTTACATTTGATGAGCAAGGTACTTGGTATGTAGGTACACTTAATGTTCATGCAGATGTTGAAGAAGTTGTGAATCAAAAGAAAGGTAAATCAAAGGTTTGATGAAGAGGAGAACAATGAAGTACAGGTTGAAGTTGAAGAAGTGCCAAGGTTTGATCCAGAATGTGATGAACCAGAAACTTTAAGAAATGGAGAACTCAGAAGGTCATCTAGGCACAAATGGCAACCTACAAGGTATAGCTATGATACTTCATTCTTGACTACTAAAGATTATGCTTATATGTTAAAAGCAGATGAAGATCCATCCACATATGATGAATCCAAAGGGAAGAAGAAGTGGGAAAAAGCTATGTAGGAAGAATATGATGCATTGATGGAAAATGAGACTTGGGATTTGGTTCCTAAACCAAATAGTTAGAAGATCATTGGATGTAAATGGGTCTACAAAACAAAAAGGTTTGCAGATGGAAGTTGTTGGCATACAAAGCAACAAAGGAGTCATGCACAATACGGCAACAAGGCCAGATCATTTTTTCCCATAGATTATGTACAACCCAAGTGATTTTAATCACTACACAAACATTGTAAATCCCGTTTTTGGTAGATTAGACTCCATTTTGTGCAAGCCGAGGAGTCCTCGAGCTTGAGGAGTATTAGAAGTACCATCATACCAAATTTCATAATTTTTAGACTTCGTTTGAGCCCTCAAATAAGCCCTGGAACCTAATTTTTAACTAGGCCGGACACTAGGTCTGGACAGGGCCAAAAGCTAGTCAAAAACTATAAAAAGAGCTAGAGAGCTCATTTTTGAGGGTAGATTGTAATTGAAACGAACTTGTAAGAGCATTTTGAAAGTAATCTAAAAGCTCCATCGATTCTCACTCTTTGTCTTGCCGTGTGTGCGCGTGTGTGTGTATGTGTGTGCATGCTAGTGTGCTTCTCACTCACGCACTTGTGCCGCCACTTGCTCGAGGTCTTCATACCATCCTCACGTCTTCCCGGATTGACATTAAAGGAGGTGCTACTCATCATTGAGCTACACCAAATTTTGGCGCCGTTGCCGGGGATCGAGCTTTGAGGACGAGCGTGTGATGGTAAGACGTAGAGTTGACGCGTTGGAGTTGTAGGTATTTTCTTCACTCTCATCGGTTTTCTTTTACTTTCTTCACCATCTTCATCATCATCATCACCATCTCCCACGTCCATCTCCATCATCGCGAAAATTTCAGTTTTGACTATATCCCCATCTCCACCTCATTTCCCTCATTTCACTTGTGAGAGAGAGCGAGAGAGCGAACTTGCATGTGCTGTTTTTGCTTGTTTTCTGAGCTATTTTGCAGGTTTTTGCTGTACCATCATCCCCAGCAGTGTGCGCAGGTACGACAGGCTCTGTACAGGTCCCGGGACGACAATCTCTGTCTATCGCGACAGACAGAAAATCTTAACATTTTGTGAATGCATGATTACCACTGTAACCTACACCTTGTGGGCACTCTAGATCACTAGAAGTTTTTCAAAAATTTGCATTTTTTCAGTCTATCGCGACAGACACTGTCTATCGCGACAGACACCGTCTATCGCGACAGACACCGTCTATCGCGACAGACAGAAATCCACGATAGACACTGTCTATCGCGACAGACACCGTCTATCGCGACAGACAGAAATCCACGATAGACACCGTCTATCGCGACAGACACCGTCTATCGCGACAGACAGAAATCCACGATAGACACCGTCTATCGCGACAGACACCGTCTATCGCGACAGACAGAAATCCACGATAGACACCGTCTATCGCGACAGACACCGTCTATCGCGACAGACAGAAATCCACGATAGACACCGTCTATCGCGACAGACACCGTCTATCGCGACAGACAGAAATCCGCGACAGATACCGTCTATCGCGACAGACACCGTCTATCGCGACAGACAGAATTTCACGATAGACACCGTCTATCGCGACAGACACCGTCTATCGCGACAGACACCGTCTATCGCGACAGACAGCCCCCACGATAGATTGTGTCTATCGCGACAGACACCGTCTATCGCGATAGACAGGCATTTTCGGCAAAAAATTAAGGAGTGAATTTTTGGAAATTTAGGCTAAATTTTGGGCATATTTGCACTTTCATGTACTCATCTACTTACAAAGGCCTTAGAAAATGCATTAAAACCCCCGAAAGGTTCTGTTTGTCTAGTTAACCCCCTAAACCCTGAACGGTCATAACTTTTTCATACGAAATCCATTTTCTGAGCTCTAGGGCTTGTCGGAAAGCTCGTGACATATACTACACGCCCTCAACTGTTTTTTATAAGAATAACGCGTTGATTTTCAGATAGGATATTTGGAAGTTGACACACTGAGGGGTAGGAACACCAAGGGAGCTCTAGAGTAAATTTCTAACAATGCAAAAGGGGGAACAAGGGTCATTAAAAAAGTGTCCGAAATAAATTGTCCGTCAATTGAAAGGTCTACTTGGAGCTAATCTTGGGATTTATGCAGGCCTACTGAGAAGCAATTGAGAGTATCCAAGCAAGGGTGTGGCACACGCTTGAGAATCAACTTCTCGAGCACTAAAGAGCAAGGTTCGGCAAGAAAGGTCGGAATATTCTCAACTCCTCTTCGTCAATTCCTAGCCTAGGCTAAGAGCGATTAGAAGTAGGAGTAAGTCAGGGCGACGATAGGCCACTATCAAGTTGAAGACTACCTAAAAACTCAAGTTCAAGCTAAAATCTTAATCTCTGTACTGTCGACAACATAAAGGAAAGAACCTAACGTGGAACGATCAACCTGAAAGTCCGAAGAACATTCAAGTATTCCTGACGACGTAATAGCAGACAAGACTTTAAACACGAGGAATAACTAAAAAGAATCAAGTGACTGGTACCAATTGATCGGCAACGAGGTTGTACTCTGGGCAAAAATTTAGGCTAATCAGTTAGGCATATGAACCTTAGATCAGGACGACACCTAGTAAGAGAGAGACAAAGCCTTAGGTCTTCAGAGGCTAGTGTCAATCACACTGCTAGGTCCTGGGCCCAGCAGTTGAGCCACCACTCGAACTACCCTCGCTCTGAGACCAGTGAGTCAGAGATGTCTCAAGGCATGGACAAACCTACGGGAAGTTCAGGAGTGCCCTACTTGTACAGGGTAGAAGGCCCTTACAAAACACAGTTGGAGTACCTGAGGACCAACCGATTAGGTGCCAGCATCTATGAGGACGGCTTAGGAAGATCTGTGGTCCAGATTAAAAACCCTGATCAATCCATTGGACTAGCACACCCAGCTGTCAAGTTTGAAAATGGTGCATACCTGGACAAAGAAGGAACTATATATGTAGTCACTAGTCATCCTGATAGGACAGATGACTTTGGGAATGTAATCTCAGAAGCAGACTTAGGTGACCTGGAACAAGGGAACATGGGTGCGGAACCTAGAACCCCTCGAGGTAAATCAGTTCTCACTAGGATTATCACGCCTGAGTGGATCCCCCAAGATAACAAGTGCATAGATTTGCTTCTCAATCGAGAAACGGACGAAGCCTTCTGGAGGTATAAACCGGATCACCCAACTGACATAGGAACAATCATGATCTATGAGTTTAAGGATCCAGATAGCCCAGGTAGAGTGACCTACTTAGACCACACGTCAGAGAGGATTTTTGTGGTGACAGAAAATGATAGGCATGCTTACACTTGGAAGGGCGAATTCATTTTCCCCCAACCAAGATCAAATGTAGCCTATGGTCACCCTGGAGCTGGAACATCCCAGGCTCATGGTATGCAAAGAGACAGAAGTAAAGATAGACCAGAGGTAAGTTTTGCCAATCCAGTGGGCAGAGAAAGAACGAGAACGGAGACGAATAGGGTAGAACCTGAGATGCATAGAGCCCACAGGAACCAAAGAAATGTAGATGGATTCCCTCTGCCGAGGCCTAGAGAGCACACAAGAACTTTGAGACCCACCCAGCTAGTTAAGTCCATGAAGAATTACTTTGACGGCACAGGAGATCCCTATGATCATGTGGCAGAGTTCAAGCAAGTCTTGAGAGCTGAACAAGTGGAGGATCTGTTCACGCAGTACAATGCCTTCGGTCTAACCCTTAGGAACACAGCACTTACGTGGTTTCAGCCATTAGACGAACGCCAGTTCAGGAGCATAGATCAACTCCTAGAGGCATTCATTATAGAGTTCTCTAAGAGCGGCATAAGACACAACACCTCCTCACTGATTCACAGCTTCAAGCAAACCCCTCAAGAGACTGTGAGACTTGCAGGAAGAAGATTTAGACAATATCTTGAAAGGTGCCCTATTTCGGAGCTACCCACATCTGCTAAACAAGTAGCCTTATTTCTTGACGGATTGCTGAGCCCAAAATTGAGATCCTATGTGTATCTGAAAGACCCTAGGACTATAGAAGAATGTGTACGTATGTGCATTGACATTGAAGATAACCTAGGAGAAGAGCTAGAGTTGTCCAAAATTTACAAAGATTCAGATAGTGCATCTAGTCAATCTTCCACACAAGCCACATCAATTGAAGAACTTGCCGAAAAAGTAGCTCAGAAACTAGGTGTAACTAGCAAACAAATCCCAAGGTTTGCCCCTGTGAAAAGATGCTATACATGCGGTGGTGACCATATGGCGAATGTCTGCCCTATTATGGCTCAACCCCAAGTAAACCCTAGTAGCCAGTACTGCACCATAGAACGGAGATACACCAATCACACCGCACAAGATTGCCCATACAACAAGCAGGCAGTTAGGCAACCCTACCCGCAGCCCTACCAACAAGGCAGATACCAAAACCAAAATCCACCACCACAATATGCTAGACCCCAACAAACCTACCAACCACAGTATCAGGCCCAACAAAGGCCTCAGCCTGTGCTAGCACAACAACCCCCTGCCCCAGCTAATGTGATTCCGGTAAAGTATACTGCTGCAGAAGAGAACCTGAATAGAGCTATAGTCCCTGTAACATCCTTGATCTCTGAAAATGACCCAAGTGACCATAGCTTTGATTCTACCCATGTGGATAGCCCCCAGGCTTACTACATGCAGTCCCCAGAACATGGAGAGTCCTACTATGGTGAAGAGTCGAACGAACCTAGTTGGGAGTCAGATTACACGAACATCATGTATACAAACCCCAACCCTAGACCTCAACCTAGGCAAGTACGACCACCATTTCCTAGAGGACCGTGCTACAGATGCCAAGGAGATCACCTCATTCGTGATTGTCCCTTGCCTCCACCTACGCAAACCCAGTCGGTGACGATCCAAGGCTTCTGCCAAGATTGCGGAAAAGAGCATCTCTTACGAGATTGCCCAAAGAACCCCAATAGCATGCCAAAAATCACCCCTATCAACGTTGTTGGGTTAGTGGTAGACTCCTCAGGAAGCGTCACTTCCACTGCACCAGTACAGGTAGTCACTAGGGCTCAGGCATTGCAGCAAAACCAAGGGGTAGGCCAGGAAAAGAGCCTAGATGCTAGCGATACTGAGAGCCAAAATAAAAAGAGAACAAGAGCTTGGAAAGATAGCCGCGAACGCATGAAAAGGCAATGGGCAAAGAAGATGAGTGAACTTGAGGAAAGTCTACGAGAAACCAAGGCTAAAATCATAGAGATCACGTCTCAACCGCACTCTCACACATTCCCACCGCTACCATCCCCATCACCCTCCATCCCTTCACCCTCTAAGACAGCCCACGCCACCCACCCACCACCCCAAACAGGATCAGTATTAGCTGATCCCACTCCTGAAGACATAGACATGATGCTTAAAGCATATCAGGCCAGAATCCAAGAAGGGCCAAATGTTACGGATCATGACAAGTGCTATCCTAGAGCTGACCTAGAGATAGAAAGAACCAAACTGTGCGCGAAAATGGTCGCATTGGCTCAGACTATGTTTGAAGCCAGTCGCCTTTTCAATTACTCAGGCTCAGCCAAAACGCAATTACACTTGGATGGATTCCTAGAGAAGTTAGAGAGGATAATTGCAAGATCTGACAAGGAAGAAAAAAATCAAGACCAAGAAAAAGCAAGCAAAAACAGGAATCATTCCCAATCAGAAGTGTATGTGGCCGATGCCCCTAAACCGGACAACTTTCCCTCCTTAGAAAGAATAGAGAGGCCAATAGCACAGCCAGAAAAGGAACCTACCCCTCAAAGAAAGGAAAGGGCAAGAGAACGGATAAGCCAGCCTCTTCAGAAAGCCCATGTGCCTCCTCAAGGAGCCTATCTTCCTCCCCAAAGGTCACAGGAGCCCCCCTCGAAAGCATATGTACCTCCACAGGTAACCCACATTCCTTCCCAGAGAGCGTATGAGCCTGTTCGGAAAAGTAATAGAATAAGTAATCCTCCCCAAGAAGCTTGTGCTCCAGCCATTTGCGAGAACGAGGAGAGAGTCAACAATAGAATCAGCCCTCCTTCACAGGTTGCTTATGCGCCCAATTCTACGGAGCCAGACACTTCTTCTTCTATGAATCGGTTTGCCCCAGACTTCCTACGAGAGATTCAAGAAGACAAATGGGATAACGAAAGCGAGGTCGCCCCTCCTTTTGAACTTGTGGACGATGCACACGACCAATTCCCACAAGACATCCCATCTATTTACGGGGAGCATGAGAGTGTTCAGTCTCACGAGAGATTGGACTTTGAGTCTAATTCCATACAGGAGCTACCCCACTTCACAGGCCCATGGGAAGCAAAGTCCACATGTATGAGAGCACCCACAGTCATGGTAAGGAACGACGACTCAGTCATACCGAGGAACACGGAGGTAGTAACGAACACCAAGGTGCAACGCGATCTCACTTTGGAAGAGCTGTCTGAGGATAGACCAAACGCGCGGAAATATGTAGCTAGTCAAGTAACTGAAACTGCAGAACCTCGTTCCCGGGTAGGATCCCATAGGACAGTACCGGAAATTCCCTTGGATAAGATAGGAGATATGTGTGAAGGTGAAGAAGGGAACACCTACCTTCCCATCACCTATCAGGACTACACCACGAAGGCAATTTTGGACTCAGGTGCAGGAGTTGCAATTGCCACCACCTCCTTATGGAAGTGTTGGGGCAAGCCAGCACTCAGGCCAACAAGAATGAAATTGCAGATGGCCGATGGTCATATTGAGAGACCCTTAGGATTGCTGGAAGGGATAACTCTCACCACTTGTGGTGTTGAGTTTGAGCATAGCTTTGCTATATGTGACTTCAGCAAAAATCATGCTTATGAGATGATTTTAGGAAGACCATTTATGCGACAGTTGCAAGTGGTACAGGATTGGGGAACCAACTCCTTGTATTTGCAACACTTGGGCGTTACAACCAAAGTCAATCTCAAGGACTATTCTCATAGAGATGTCCCTCCTATCCAGTGGAATCCCATCCATAGAGCCAAAGACGATACAGAATCGGTGCGCTCCATAGGGTCAGGATCCTCATGGATGCATGAAGACACTCACTTATGGATGTGCAAGGTAGCAGTAGAAGAAGAGAAGAGAGAGAAAGCCAGAGAGGTAGGTGCGAAAGAAACCCATAGATCAATCCAAGACCCAGCCTATGCACCTGTAGTTTTTCCAGACGAAGAATTTGAACCTCACGGTTGGGCAGAAATCTTAGCAACAATGGACGTAGCCATCAACGAAGAACAATGGACACCTCACTGTGATGAGGATGGCTATGATATTTCAGTCTTCTCCATAGAGCCAATCATGGGAGAGGCAGTCCTAGAAGAATGCGAACCTAGCCCTGATGCATTTGAGGATGCAAGTGACTCCGATCTAGAGTCAATCATTATGGACCCTCCATTTGCATCAGATGAAGAATACTTCTATGAAGTAGAATTTCAACCCCAGAGGCATGGAGAAGTTACAAATGACGTAAGATTAGCAACACATGTGAGTCCGAAGGAAGAAGGGAAGAAACGAAAAAAGAAAGAAGCCTCACCAGAAGAGGAAGAATCTTTGTTTGAGGTCCCCGAAAATTTTAAGAAGTATGAGATAGATGACAGGAGAGTCATGATAAGAATGCCTAAACGAGAGGCACAATCAAGAGAGGCTTATGATAACAAAGAAACCACCAAGAAAATAGTAGTGGCCCTAGAAGAAGGAGAGGAGAGATGCACGTATATAGGCCATGACCTGACAGAAGAAGAAGAGCACGAATTGATTGCCTTGCTAAGAGAATATAGAGATGTATTCGCTTGGAGTTACAAGGATTTGAAAGGGGTTGACCCGGACATATGCTCGCACACCATCCCCATGACCTCAGATGCCAAACCCTCTAAGCAAAAGCCTTATACATATAACGATAATTACGCTGCTAAGATCAAAGAAGAGATAGATAGATTGGTCGAAGCTGGATTTATCTATGAAATTGAGCACACCGAATGGGTATCCCCCATCGTAGTGGTGCCCAAGAAGAATGGCAAGCTGCGTGTGTGCATTAACTTGAAAAAGGTTAATGCCGCCACGATTCGAGATAACTATCCGCTTCCCATCACAGAACATCTCTTAGAAAGAGTGGCAGGCAAGGAAGTGTACAGCTTCCTTGATGGATTTTCGGGCTACAATCAAGTAGCCATAGCTCCAGAGGATCAGCATAAGACAGCCTTTGCCACAGAATGGGGCATTTTTGCTTTTAGAGTAATGCCATTTGGGCTTACCAATGCACCAGCGACCTTCCAAAGGCTGATGTGCCATGTGTTTAAGGAGTTCCTGAGGAAGAGTTTAGAAGTCTACGTTGACGATCTCTGTGCTCATTCCAATGTTAGACAAACTCATATTCCTGAACTCAGACAAATCTTTGACAAATGTAGAGAATATCAAGTCTGCCTGAACCCCGAAAAGTGTGTTTTTATGGTCAGGCAAGGCAAGATCCTAGGACATATAGTGTCAAAGAATGGCATATCTACTGACGAAGAAAAAGTGAGAGCCATAGCAGAGCTACCTAGGCCAAAGAATGTCAAGGAAGTACAAGCTTTCATGGGGCATTGTGGTTATTATCGACGATTTATACACATGTATGCTGTCATTGCAAAGCCCATGTACGGACTTCTGACAAACTTTGAGTGGACGGATGAATGCGAAAATTCCTTCCAAGAGCTTAAACGAAGATTATGTTCAGCACCAATCTTGACCACACCAGATTGGAGTAAGCCATTCCATGTTCATGTGGATGCATCCAATTATGCCATTGGATGTGTGCTCGCACAACCTACTGGTGAAGGTAATATGGATCTTCCAATTGCCTATGCCAGTAGACAATTGAATGCGGCTGAACGGAATTACACCACTACAGAGCGCGAAGGATTAGGCATGGTATATGCAGTTAAAAAATTTAGACACTATTTGCTTGCAAATAAGTTTAAATTTTTTACTGATCATCAGGCGTTGTTATATCTTGTAAACAAGCCATGCAATACAGGAAGATTAGTGAGATGGTTTCTCTTGCTAATGGAATACGATTTTGAGGTTGTGGTAAGGAAAGGTAGGACTCATTTGAGAGCCGATCATCTCTCTAGGCTCACATCGGGAGAAGCCCCACAAGGAGTGTCAGATGACCTTCCGGATGCTTACTTGTTTAATTTGGAAGTGGTGCCGCAGTGGGCCAAGCCATTGGTACCAGTATTGACATACGGGCCTAACCATCCTGTGGTAAACACACGGAACAGAGAGGTTGTAAAAGCCCAAAAATACCACATCATGGCAAGAAGCATGTACAAGCACACAGATCAAGGGATCTTGGCTTGTTGCGTAGAAGAGGATGAGTACGCTAAATGGTTGCAATTAGCACATGTAGGTGCGTTAGAGCAACACCATTCAAAGCAAAGAACTTTGCAGACTCTAAAGAGATTCGGAGTGCATTGGCCAACTATGGAAGCTGATGTCCAAAAGTTGTGCAAGGAATGCCCAATCTGTTGCACTAAACCACCAGTGGAACATGCCACTCTTTATCAAGTATCCATTGTGCCAGATTGGAGTGAACCTCTAGTATCATTCTTGAGAACAAACACATTCCCTCCAGACATGACTCTAGCTAGGAAAAGGAGTTTAGAACAAGAAGCCCAGGATTACTCACTCATCGGTAATAATCTATATAAGCGCGGTAAAGATGGTTACCTGAGACTATGTGTCCACGAAAGTGAATATCTGAAGATCTTGGAAACTGCTCACCAAGGTGTAGCAGGAGGACACTTTGGACCAGATCGGGTATACAAGGCGATACTATTTGCGGGCTTCTGGTGGCCTACCCTTCACATGGATGCACATACCTATGTGAAACGGTGTGATGTCTGTCAAAGGACTCAGTATCCTATACGCAAAGATGAGATGCCACTGAAACCTATGATGGGTGGACGTGCATTCTCTAAGTGGGGAATAGACTTCGTAGGTCCTATTAATCCCCCAGCTAAGGGTTCTCATGCGGAATACATCATTGTGGCAACAGATTATCTCACCAAGTGGGTAGAGGTAAAAGCTACAACCAAGAACGATGCTCAAACAACTGCCAAATTCTTGTTTGAGAATGTATTCACGAGATATGGACTACCTATAGAGCTTGTAAGTGATAGAGGCACTCACTTCTTGAATGAAGTTATTGAAAATCTACTCCAAGAATTTTTGGTAATACACAAGAAGTCTGCCCCATATCACCCTCAAGCTAATGGTCAAGCTGAGAGCACTAATAAGATTTTATGCAATGTACTGACGAAATTAGTGAACACTAAACGCTCTGATTGGGACAAACAGCTACACCATGCTGTTTGGGCATACCGAGTGGCCTACAAAACGGTACTCCAAGCCACTCCCTTTCAGATGGTATTCGGTCAAAACGCTGTGTTACCCTTGGACTTCTTGATCCCTACATTGAGAGTAGCACGAGAGCACGAATGGACAGGTCATGAGCTCTCCTCTAGGATCTTTGACCTTGAACGATTAGGAGAAACAAGACTGAGAGCCGCTGCAGGGATATATGCAGCCAAGAAGAGACAGAAGGCATACTTTGATGCCCACGTGAGGGATAAAGGCTTGAAAGCAGGAGATCTAGTCTTAGTCTATACACTAAAACAACACGCGAGGAAGCTAGAAAAGAGAGGCTACGGACCTATGATCATCAATAGGATCTCCACGAGCGGAGGAGTACAATTGGCCACATTAGAGGGTGATGTTCTCCCAAATTATATTAGCGGTTGCAGAGTCAAGTTGTATCAGGAACCCCTCACGGAGGAAATGCTCAGTCGACTCAATACTGCTAAGAAACGCAAAGAGGAAGAAAAGCGAGTTCGAGAAGAAGCTCAAGCTGAAGCTTTAGAACGCATCAGAAGGATGAAATTACGAAGGCAAGGTAGAGATCAGCCTGGAGCGAATGACTATGCAGACCAAGGATTTCCTATGGCCATGTGTGAAGTCGCAGGAACAAGCTCGCATAGGATAATTGATAGACGTCCTTTCGTAACCTTAGATATAGGACAAGGAAAGAGTGCAAGGACCGTAAGAGCCTTGATTGACTCAGGTGCAGCCACTAGTGCTGTTAAATTGTCTTACTGCCAAGAATTACAATTGACTGTCAATCCTGTGGAAGCATATCTTATAGGATTGGGAGGAGTGGAAACCCCTTGCATGGGCGAGGCGGAACTTCCCCTTTACATTCATGATGAGGCAATGACAGTTAAAGTACTGGTGTGTCAAGATGAGGATCTCACTGAACCTCTAGTCTTGGGTCAAGATTGGATCTATGACCAAGCAATTAACTTAAACCTAAGAAGTGGACTTCTCCAGGTTTGGGTCAATCATAGTCGAGTTACAGTAGAATTAGACAATGGAGCACTCAAGGAACTAGGAAAGGCACAGACTCCTGGTCCTTCCAGGGGTACACATGAAGATGACCATGCTGTTCTTGTTCAAAACCCTGTGTTGCAGAGGAATGATATTTGCAAAAAAGGAATCAGGGATGCAACGGAACTCCCTTCTTTTCCAAAGGCCAGAAGGAGGTAGCGACCAAAGGCGGATCACAAGCAGAAGAAGCCGAGTACTACCTATGTCCGAGATCAAAAGTACCTGCGCAGCAGAATGTCCCAGAAAATAAACCAGGTGTGGGTGCGGAAAGGCGAACGACCGGGTGCACCACCGTCAACTACACGGGCAAAGCCTCTTATTAGTAACCAACAACACGACGCTAATAAGAAGTCTGTCAGAAATTCTTCTGCTAAAGTAAAATCTATTTGGGTGCCCAAGAAGTCGATGAAGGCAAGCCCACAATCTAGACAAATTTGGGTGCCTAAGGCTTGCTTGAGGGCACAAGTAGTTACGCCAAGGCCACAACCTATGCAGCATAACCCATCTACGAGTACAACGAGTATTCCCTCGTGCTCAACACTTAGGAACACACCAAGACCCATGAGCATGCATGTAATCACTTATAAGTGGGTCCCTAAAAGGCCCCATTCCCAAACAACGACACCGACACAGCTCTCTGGAGTCTCTACGAAACCGAAAGCAAAACCCATCCACTGCATTTGGCAGTCTAAGATCTGTGATAAACCCCCCGACCCCGATTTGTAAATTCACCCCACTTACTAACGGCATTAGTCTCCTAGGAATACACAAACGTTAACTACACTCACTGTCTTCGTGCACTTACTAACCACTAACTCACCATATACCTCATGTTAATGTTGTAACGGGGACAGCAACGGATTTAGTCTGTCCATTACGATGTTAACACATGCTTCTATATTCTCACAGAATCAGAAGGCAAACAGTAAAATGGCAGAAGCGACAGGTTCGGGCTCACAAGTAGGGATACTTACTGTAGGAATTGATGTGGATAGCCTACCTGTGGACGTGCCCCCGACTGAACGACCAGTGGAGATGCAACACCTCCAGCAACTCCCGGTGCCAGATCCACCTACAGGAATCACGGAAAGAGTTCATGCGAATTCTCATTGGTTCAATGGCATGCCCGGTCCATTAGGTGAGGCCAAGTATATCTGGGAGTCTAAATGCGAGTATGACAGATCATGGGTGCGATTCCAATTTTTCTCCAAGGAGTTCGAGACTCTACAGAACACAGAAGATCTACAGATCATATGGCAACGAGCAGGATTGGCGGAATATTTTGAAGCCCCATTACCTAAACCCGATCTCCTCCGATGTTATTATCTGGTCTCCACATTACAAGCTCATGAAGATAAGGACCAACCCGGATCATTTGTTCTCCCCTCACTGCTGGGCAACAACGAGTTGAAGAGGTTTGAACTTACTGTGGAGCTGGTGAGTGATGCTTTAAATATGCATGGCACGCATGTGCCCTCAGAAAAGGATGCTCTCGTTCCCAACAACATGAAGGACAGGAAAGTAGCGAAGCTGAAAGACATGGCAGCCCTCACCCCAAATGTGTCCATCCCTCTCCGCATGTGCATGCAACATTTCGCCTTCCCCGGTCAAGACCGATTCACGCAACCACACAAGAAGATCTGGTTTGCTCTCTACTTGGCGGAAGCAGGTGCGCTACCTATTAAGCTACCAGTGTGGATTATAGATCAGTTGTATGAAGCGAACAAACGGGCTTCTAGGAAATTAGTGGTGAACGGATGCTGTGCACTCACACGCATCATTTACCGATGCTTAGCATATGATGTCCCCATTGAGCGTGCCTTAACTTGGGCACAATTACAAATGTTTAAAAGGCTCAAGACATCCACACATCAGTCCAAGCGCATGAGGGGCGCGATTCCGTGTGTCCAGACAAGGGAAGTCCTGACTACTCCTGAGGCATCACCATTAAGAGAGGGCACTGTACCTCCTTTTACCATTAGGATACCCAGGTCGGAATCTGACACTACGACACAACCCACCCCATCGGCTCCTCCGGTTACACCTGAATTCGAGTTTGCTGCCACTGGAGAGGCTGAAGGACTGGACCCCCAGGATTTCGAAGCATTCCTACAAAGCACACAATTCTCTGATGTGGAGTTTTATTCAGAGGCAGAGGAGCAGGGCACATCCTCACGGAGAAGAAGAAAGTCTACAGACGGTAGACATGTCCATTGGAGTGACGCTCAGCAAAGCCAACAACACGGACACCCGGAAGAAGAAGAAGCATATGAAGAAGAGACCACTGAAGCCCCAGCATATACAGCAGAACTCCGAAGGCTGTATCAGATTATGGAAAGAGTGCGATCGCAGCAGTTACTCACTGAACAGAGCAGCAGAGTACTTATGACTCAGTTGTTGGAAGAAGCGGGAGTTGACTCAGAGTACAGGGAAGGTCTCTTATTGATGGCAGAAACATATGGAGTTGTAGAAGCTGTGCGCACTGCCATTCAGAGGCCTTCAGTTCAATATGACCCACGAAGGTTCCAGACACGACCTCGCCCAGGCAAAAATATTCAAATTCCCGTTACAGTTGCAGAAGAGCCGACTACTACACCTGAAACTATCAGAACAACCTCCCAGACAGCTAGCCAACAGCACCCAGCCACCCATGAGGAGTCCACCGAACCACTACCACCTACTCCCCCACCATCACCTCCTAGAAGAGAAACAGTAGAAACCACATCGACTACTCAACCCACCGACCCCACCTTCATCTTCCGTACTCCGATCTCCAGTGCCACCCTATTCTCTACCACTGATAATCCTATCTTCGAAGACAACCCCAACACTACACAATCCGCCGAACCCCTCCTAGACCCTGCCCTAGGGCAACCATCCCCAACGCCCTCAGCCACGGGTCATCCTGACCCTAGATCTACATTCATGGGCTTCCCTGCTACCACGCAACCCTTTCAGCCCTCCTCAAATTTACGACCCCAACCCCCGATATCCCTCTCTCCATTTCTACAATCCCTCCAGGACATCTTTGCTAGGGCTTTTCAACCAGGCCCTCAACCATTCCCTGTCTTTTCAGCTCCCCACCCCACTTCACATCTATTCACCACTTCCACACACACACCACCTACCATACCAGTGTATATGGCAGGCCCCACACTAACACCCACTCCTGAAGGGATGGACATTTCACCACCCACGGCACCTCCACCCACGGTTTCACCTCCTCCCATTCCCCCTCCACCAATTTCACCCACACACATAACTTTCGTAGACACATCATTCACTGTCTCCCTTCCCCAATTCCCTTCCCATGCATCTTCCACGGTAAACACCCCCCACTCATCTATAGGTAATGCATTGGACACCATGTTGGCTTGTATATCAAATTTAAGAACAGATTACATTCAGCTCCAGCAACAAAATGCACGCCTGCAAGAGCACTCAGCGACACTACAGCTCCGCCTTGCGGTACTAGAAGAGGAGAACACTCGCCTCCACACACAGTTCCACACCCTCCAAGAAGCCCACAATATATTGGAGGTACAGCTACAGAACGTAGATCAGGAAGCAGTGCAGGTGGTAGAAAGTCACCTACGGACACAACTGGAACGCAACTCAAAACTTCAGCGAAATATGGCGCTACTTAAACGCCATCTTGCGGCTGCTCAGGAAGAGAACAGACGTCTGCAAATACAAAATCAAGAGAACCTGGAGGCAGCTATTGAGAGCACACCGGGGGCACCCATCAGCCCATCCAAGTTTCAAGCAGTGACCCCCGATAATATCAAGATTATATTGGAAGATTATGCCATGCTACTCGAAGCACATGATAAGCTATCGGAGGAGCTAGGACAACTGAAGCAGGAACACCAACAAGGCCCAACAGCTGCCCCTCCAACCACCCACTCTGCAGCTTCGCTTCCCTCCGACGCAGAGGCCATAAAAGATCTCCAGCAACAGGTAACTGAATTGCAGACACGCCTACTACAATATGAGAGGCCATCTTCCCCTCCGGAGGCTCCCACGGACGAAGAAGTTGTGCAAATTCCTGTGGAACAAACGTTTGATGAAGAATATGATCCGCAACCATTCCCAGGAGGCCAACAAACAGAAGAAGCGCAGGACACGTTTGAGGCACCACGGCCGCCATGGTTACGACAAGTGGAGGAAATAGGGACCTCGCATGAAGAGCGCACCGTAGTGCAAAATCAGGCTATGAGGGTCATAGAGGAGACTGTTTTACAATCAGATTACTTCAAGAACTTGTCATCGCCTGATCCTCTCATCGGAACTCCAGTACAGGCCATATTATATTATCTTGGCTGATTATAATGCAGAAATACAAAGAGTCACGGGTCAGATTCCTACTTTTGCGACCCAATTTCAACCTGAAGACCTTCCTCCAGAGGTGCGAAAAGGCAAGATTCGTCAACCAATATGGCGGCAGAAACTTTTAGAGACTTATCCAGAAATGCTACGCACATGGAACAACGCGCCGTTGCACCTCCTGTACAACCCATGCTACGGTCCAGTCCCCCGCCGCAGGTCGTGGAAGGCATTTAATATCAAGGTACAGAACAATGCGCAATGCAAGGAATGGCTGAACTACCCGTACATCGCGCCACCACAAGGACCACCATCGGTAGCATATATGATGGGGACCATTCGCCACTGGATGCCGCGCTTGAAGCCCATGCAAGATGTAGCAGCGCAAATGATGCTTAAAATCTTAGATATGATGCAAGTAGTGCTGAAGACCTTTAGAAATGCAGCCGCACCACAGGTACGTCTTCCGGGGTTTAGCAATGGAAATTACGACTTGGTGTATGACATGAGCACCACCCCCAGTATCCGTGTGGCTTACGCTTGGCATGCACGCATCAAGTACCTTCCCGCCTGCTACAAACAGACCTTCGAAGAAATGTTCAGATCAGGTTTCTGGGAGTACCACTCGGAGATTTTCGCACCAAAGCCGACACATCTACTTCAACTGTTTGCTTGTGAACAAGCAATGTATTCAGAGTACTACACCACCCCGCAACCAGAAACCCCCGGTGCAATAAATTGGGAGGCATTGGAAGCCGATCTAGCCAGAGGCTTAAGGATAGGAGAACATGAACTGGCCACCAATGTCATCCAATATTACATCGACCACCCGCGCGAACAAAGGTCTGTCAGGGGCGACAGACGCTAGGAAGGGGGGAGTGTTGGCATACAAAGCAACAAAGGAGTCATGCACAATACGGCAACAAGGCCAGATCATTTTTTCCCATAGATTATGTACAACCCAAGTGATTTTAATCACTACACAAACATTGTAAATCCCGTTTTTGGTAGATTAGGCTCCATTTTGTGCAAGCCGAGGAGTCCTCGAGCTTGAGGAGTATTAGAAGTACCATCGTACCAAATTTCATAATTTTTAGACTTCGTTTGAGCCCTCAAATAAGCCCTGGAACCTAATTTTTAACTAGGCCGGACACTAGGTCTGGACAGGGCCAAAAGCTAGTCAAAAACTATAAAAAGAGCTAGAGAGCTCATTTTTGAGGGTAGATTGTAATTGAAACGAACTTGTAAGAGCATTTTGAAAGTAATCTAAAAGCTCCATCGATTCTCACTCTTTGTCTTGCCGTGTGTGCGCGTGTGTGTGTATGTGTGTGCATGCTAGTGTGCTTCTCACTCACGCACTTGTGCCGCCACTTGCTCGAGGTCTTCATACCATCCTCACGTCTTCCCGGATTGACATTAAAGGAGGTGCTACTCATCATTGAGCTACAGAAGTGTATCTAGGTACAAAGCCAGGCTTGTTGTAAAGGGATATGCACAGACATATGGTGTGGACTATGATGAAACTTATAGTCCTATTGCAAAGATGACAACCATAAGGACTCTCATAGCAATTGCTGCTTGAAAAGGTTGGAAATTATCTCAATTAGATGTGAAGAATGCATTTTTGAATGGTTATATTTCAGATGAAGTCTACATGGAACAATCAGATGGTTTCAAAGATCAAGTGTATCCAAATTATGTGTGTAAGCTCAAGAGAGCTTTGTATGGGTTGAAGCAGGCCCGAAGGGCATGGAATTATAGGCTTGTAAAGTTCTTAAAGGAACTTGGATTTCAAGCATCAAAGGCAGATAGTAGCTTGCTAGTCAAAGCAAGTGAGGATGGATTTATTTATGTTCGTATTTATGTTGATGACATAATACTTACAAGAACAGATGACAAAGGTATACACATGATTAAGAAGCAGATGGAGAAAGAATTCAAAATCAGTGATTTGGGGAATTTGTCATTCTTTTTGGGAATGGAGATTTCATATACTCAACATGGAGTATATGTAACTCAAGAAAGGTAACTGAAAATTTTTCTAACCAAATTTAAAATGGAAGATTGCAGAATAGCACCAACTCCAATGGAAGTGAATCAAAGATTGAGTAGATATGGAGGAGAAGAATTCAAAGATATGAAGCTTTATCAGAGTTTGGTAGGTAGCTTGATTTATGCTACATTAACAAGACCTGATTTATCATATGCAGTTGGAGTTCTATCTCAATTCATGCATTGTCCTAGAAAGGAACATTGGATTGCAAGACAAAGAGTACTTAGGTACATCAAGTCAAAATATATAGTGATGCAGATTGGGCAGGTAATTCTGATGATAGAAGATCAACACATGGATATTTGTGTTATGTGGGAGATAAGCTAATTTCATGGTGCTCTAAGAAGCAACATACAATTGCTTTATCATCTATAGAATCAGAATACAAAGGCATGGTAGAAGCTGCAAAGGAAGTAATATGGTTAAAGACTCTTATGAAGAGTTTTGATATTATTCAGAGTACTCTTATCATTTGTGGAGACGATATGAGTTCTTTATATTTGGTAGCTAATCCTGTATTCCATGCTAGAACTAAACATATTGAGATTCAGTATCATTTTTTGAGAGAGAAGGTTGTTGATAAAGAAATAGAAGTTATGCATACTCCTACAAAAGATCAACTTGCAGATATAATGACAAAGAGCTTGGATGGACCAAAGTTGCAGAGGTTTAAAGATATGGCAGGAATAAAGAAGATGTAGGTAATCACAATTGATGATTGAGGGGGAGCTGTTGGAGCAGGACAATCAACAATTGGTGATTATATGAAGCCTAGAAATAAAGATATGAAGAAAAGATTGAAGTCC
Organism: Ceratopteris richardii; assembly: GCA_020310875.1. Classification (NCBI taxonomy): domain Eukaryota; kingdom Viridiplantae; phylum Streptophyta; class Polypodiopsida; order Polypodiales; family Pteridaceae; genus Ceratopteris; species Ceratopteris richardii. The sequence goes on from CM035431.1 coordinate 67,717,918, forward strand.
AACTTCATGAAGTGAAGTGAAGGTTCAGGAAGAAAAGTTCTTTAAACATATGTACATTAGTTTTGTAAATGCTTCAAAATACTTGAAGTAATGACAAATCAATACTCATATGTATATATATATACGTGTATATGGTCGTATTAGGAGTTAGAGATGAAATATAGATGAGAAAGAGATGAATATATGATGAGTATTGAGTGTATTATCCATCAGATGTATGAAGAGTTGAATAGAAAGAATGTTCAGAGAATTGTGCGTCGATCTTTTCTCTAGTTCTCCTTCTGTGTTTGATTTTATCAGAAATCCTTTTGTACACATCTAATTCCATAGTTAATCTATCTATGGTTAAATTTTAAGAGTCTAATTGCAAACAGGCTGAGAGAATTTTGTGTAGGAACATCTATATGTGAGAAAGTATTGAGTGTCTTCTGAAACAGGCACAATCCCGATGGTCAAAGAAATGGTCAGTTCGCAGTGCACAGTGTAAAGTTTTACACAAACGAGGAGTCGAAATCTAAGTTGGAAGGTAAGCCATCTATGGCTAAAAGCATTTGCTTAAACGGGTTCTAGGTTGGGAGAACTATGTGTTAGAAGTTGCAGGTGTCAAAGTCGACTCTACAAGAAGGCAATTTCAGACATAGGTAGATTGTTTGGATCATTTCTCATAATCTACTTAAGCTTTTGAAGTGTTTTAACTTGGAGGAAGTGTGCAAACTCTAGACAACACATTCTACAAAGTTTCATAAGAAACTTTACACAAATGATTAATCAATAAGAGAGTAATGTGCAGCAGACTTTTCTGTGAAATGACTTTCTTCACAGTTAGCTAAAATCTTGACAATTTGGTACTTGTCTTCCAAAATTGGTTGGAGTTTAAAGTTATTCTTGATATAGAGGTTGTCTAACATCAAGGATAGCTTGTTATTTTGGAGATTAACACTCTCCATCAATCCTCCTCAGCCACACTAATCTGATTATACCCTGAAAATCCATCCAAGAAACTATACATTTCATGCCCTGCTACTGCGTCCAACACTGCATCGCAAAACGGCATAGGAAACGGATCTGTAACCGTTGTCGCATTTAACTTTCTATAATCGACACAAATTCTCAGCTTCCCATTCTTTTTTGGGACCACTATAATAGGAGATAGCCAAGTCACCTGATTCACAGGTTTGATAAATCCGACTGCCAATAGTTTATCAATTTCTTCCTTCACTTGTTTAGCAAAGTTAGGATTCATTCTATATCTTTGCTGCGCTACGGGTACTGCATCCATCTTCAGATTAATCTGATGTTGATGCAAATCAGGGTCTATACCTTTCACTTGAGAGTAATCCCAAGCAAACACATCTACATACTCTTTTAGTAAGCAAATGAGATCCTCCCTAAACTTTCCTTCCAATGTTTTACCAATCCGCACCATCTTTGGTTCAACTTCTGTCCCTAAATTAACCTCTTGAAGCTCCTCCTCCTTTACCCGCATAGAACCTACATACTTCTGATCATAGATCCCTTCAGCCAGAGTTATCACTTCTTTCTCTTGGTGTTCCAATCCCTGCTGTACTAGAGTTTCCATACTTTGTTCGAACATCTTTTGTATTTGTGCACCTTCAACCTATTCACCTGGAACTAGCCCATCTACGTTCTGCACAATCGGATTATCCTTACTTAATACCCCTGCCACATCAACTTCTAATATTGGTACTACAATTGGATTTGCTTGCAAAAACTTTTCCTCTTCATCATCTTCTATCTCATCCGCTAAGTTAATTGTTTGAGCCATGAGTGGTTTCTCCTTTACTAACATATTTCTTCTTCCTCGCATAGGAATTGTCACTTGCTTTTTACCATTTGTGATCATTACCACATTCAGACCCCAATCCTGCTTGACTTTAGCAATCCTAAACCAAGGTCTCCCTAACAACATTTCATATGGATATGCTAACTCAGACATCCTAATGACAACAAAATTTACCATAAATGACATTCCTGAAATGATAATCTGTTGCCGCTTCAGAATACCAACCGGCTAAACTCGAGTTTGATCTGCCATTTTGACTTGAAAAGGTGCTAGAGCCAATGCCCCTCTTCCCATTTGTATAAAAATATGCTCAGGTAATATATTTACCCCTGATCCCCCATCCAGCAACACTTCGTCAAATCGCCTCTAGTCCGACTGTACCTGAATTACTGGCACTACAAAGTCAACATCTGCTGGATCAATATTATTGGCTGAAGTTCACGGCACCGACCAGATTTTTGGCTCTAAACGCTGCCCAAGTAACCTCTTCAACAACTTTTCTAGAAACGCTAGTACCAAAGATAAAAGTTGATCCAAAGACAATTGTAACGGTGAGCTAATGATTACATCAAACCAATCTTTTTCCGGATCTTGCTTGCTCTGACTCCTGTTCCCCTTTGTTATTGAAGGTATCAAATCTACTTCTTGTTGTTGCTCTCTCTGACTTACAAACCTTACCTGTTCATGTTGCTCGTCCTGAACTTGCTTCAAGACCTTGTCTCTGATATGTCTTTGTTCTTGCCAATTAATAGGTCCTTTATTTTTTGATCTTGTAACTGCCAACACTTCCACTTCTTTGCCTTTCCCACATTGTTTGCAATCACACTGCCATTGGTTATCACTCTTAACGTGTATTCTCTCAGATGTACTTGGTGCATCAGTCCCCCTATTCTCTTGATCTGGCCATTCTATAAGCATGGCATTTGCCTGAGCCGCCTGCTGCCCCTGTTGTTGATGTTGTCCTTATTGATTATTCTGATTGTACCTGAGAATGGGTATACCTCTCTCTTCCCTATGCTTTACCCATAAGGGACAATTCGGCCCTATCCAATGATCGATAGCTGAACAATATCCACAAGGCATCACCCGTGGCGGTCGACCCTGCTGATTCCCTCGTTGGTTATTCCCCTGCTGATTCACTTGATCTCTCCATGGAGGTCTTGCTTGTTGCTGCCTCTAAAAATTACCCTGCCCCTGGACGGGAATAGCCTGATTGGTTGCTACTTCATTAATATTCCTATTATCTTGCCATGAACTTTGCCCTCTATGCTTGGGGTTGTACCAACACTAATTTGTTGTATGTCCCTCTTTGTCATAGATATCACAAAATCTCTTTTCCTTTGGAGCTATGATGGAATATCCGTGTCTCTTTAACTTATTAATCCATGTCTCCTCTTTAGTTTGCTTAGCCTTATGCTTATGATGCTTTTTCCCCACTATTTCTCCATCTTGGTCATCAGAGTCAGAATTCATTGAACCTTTGTTTGACTCCATTTCTGAATCAGATTCAGTCTCTGAACCAGAATCAGAATGTCTCTTTTTAGCTCGTCCAAATCTTCTTTCCACACGTGCAACTGCTAACACTAATACATCAAAGCCATTTGCAATATCCACACTTGCAACCGCATGTCTAATTGTGCTTCGTAATCCTTTCAGAAAATATCCTGCCAACATCTCATCAGTAGGTCTTTCATTACCTTGCAATCGTTCCATTAAAGTCCTGAACTTCTCAGCATAGTCTTCCACTAACATGGTTTTTTGTCTGATAGCTCTCAACTTCCGTAATACATCAGAAGGAGTCTTTTGTTTTCTAAATCGTTGCAAAAATGCTATTTTTAAATCATCATATGTAGAAAAATGAGCGATACCATATTGACTAAACCAGCTCATAGCTCGTCCTTCCAACGTGGCAGCAAAATTGTTGGAGCTTAATGTCATCCCCATAGATAGCTGGGTATCCATTAGCTATCCATTTTATCTCAAATTGAGCCACATGGCAATTAGTATCTTCTTTAGAACTTCCTCTGAAATGAGCTACTTTGACTTTGGGATTGGGAGGTGGTTGCGCCATTGGCTGTGGTTGAGGTGTACGCCTAGTTCTTTGACCGGTCGCCCCTGCAAGTGGGTCAAACTAGAGTTGTCTTCTTACTCTTACAATTGCTTCTGTTAGGAATAGCACTCCAAGTATACCGCCCACCAACCTTACTTCTGTTGCACCTGTTTCTCCCTGTTCCTCTTCAGTTTCCAGATTTGCTTCCTCCTCAGCTTTGTACCAATCATGAGATTCTGAGGATGACTCCACGTTTGCTGCTCTTGCCTGTGCTCTTGTAAAATACACTTTACCAAATCCTTTCCTTCTTTCCTTTATGCATTTCTTGCTTCTTCAGCAGTACAATAGGATCGCCAAATGTGTTGGGGTTCAAATTCAACACATCAACTACTTGACTCTGGTAAACCAAGTTCTCAGCACTAATCTGCTACACACAGAGAATTGACTTCTAGCAAATTTTAGGTCTATCACTGCTCTGCTGAGACAAAGTATAATTTTAAAGATTATAACCCGTAATAGACAGATTTTTATGCTTGCGCTGAATAGATTTAGGCAAAAATCATCATTATGAGTCTTCTAAAACAGACCTTACAAGATAGAAAGAGTTCATGAGAACATTCGGGTAATACAAACAGTGAATCATTACATGATTGATTCGGCTTGGCTCAAATATGTATATGTGCTATTACAAGAATGAAGAATCTCTCTTTTGTTTCTTCTACTTCTTCTTTTTTCTTCCGCTCCTGCTTTCTTCTTCTCTCTCCTTCTTTTTTACTCGCGTGAACCAAAACATAACTACTCACTTCTTGCGAAGTCGACACTCATTTAAAATATAACTGTCTGTTAAAAATCCTAATAAGCAACATCTAAGTTAGAAGAAATCTGATTCAGCAGCAATCTGATTGAGTATTCTCCAAATTAGTAGAGTTTCAAAATTCAAATTAACTATATATCTTCAGGATTCCTCTACCCTCAACAATAATCCTTACTCATTTCTTCCACGAATCGTTTTCTTGCTAAACTGATTCCGTCTTCATGCTCTCGTGTCTTTAGGAATTTCACTAATGTCTTACTCCAGTTGGGTGCTATTGTAGAGAAGGGTAAAGATGTATGATCATCTGGAGTGATTTCCTGACATTCCGTGCAACTACCGACATATTCATGGACATCCTTAGGCATATCTGACCAATAGACTCCTAACCGCTTCAATTCTCTTAGAGTTCCATGAGTTCCCTTGTATATTCTCCATTTGTTTATGTGAGCTTGTTCAATCAAGTTCTTCTGTTCGTCTTCCTCTACACATCTAGACAATACGCCGTTGGATTCTTTATGGTACACACTTCATGCTACAATGTGTAAGTTACGTGATTGTAGGATTTCCTTTCTACTCTCCTGGTTAATTGAGTGTTGTGGTCCATGAGTGACTATTGGAATTAGCTTTTCTGCCCACTTAGGACACACTTCCAAATTGAACAGGCAAGTGTCTGGAAATTCATCGGGTACTTCGTTTGGTGGTTCTCCATGGGTTAATCTAGAGAGATCATCGGCTCTCACATGGGTATTTCCTTTTTTTTACAATTACCTCAAAATCGAACTCCATTAATAACAGAAACCATCTCACTAGCCTTCTCGTGTTACAAGGCTTATTGACTAAGTATAACAAGGCTTGATGGTCTATGAAGAACTTGAACTTGTTGGCTAACACGTAGTGTCTGAATTTCTTAACAGTGTATACCATCCCTAAGCCTTCTCACTCCATAATTGTATAGTCTCTTTCAGCTTGATTCAGCTCTCTACTTGCATAGGCAATAGGATGGTTCAATTTTCCTTCATCTGTCGGTTGAGCTAGAATGTATCCTATTGCGTAATTAGAAGCATTCACATGAATATGAAAAATCTTGTTCCAATTGGGTGTTCTCAAAATTGGAGTTGTGCTAAGTACCTTTTTTAGCTCATTGAATGGCTTCTCACATTCGTCCGTCCATGTGAATTGAGTCAACAATCCATACAATGGCTTGGCAATTATGGCATACATGTGGATAAATCGGCGATAGTATCCACAATGACCCATAAATGCTTGCACTTCTTTTGCATTTTTTGGTCTTGGAAGTTCTAAAATCACTTTGATCTTGTCTTCAACAGTAGATATTTTGTTCCTAGATATGATGTGTCCCAGAATTTTTCCTTGTCTTACCATAAGCACACACTTCTCAGGATTCAGAAACACTCTATATTGTCAACATTTCTCAAATATTCTTTGCAATTCTGGAATATGTTCCTACCTCCGATTTGAGTATGTACATAGGTTTTCTACATATACTTCCATACTCTTCCTTAGGAATTCTTTGAAAATGTGACACATTAGCCTTTGGAAAGTAGCAAGAGCATTAGTGAGCCCAAAAGGAATCACTCTGAAAGCATAGACTCCCCATTCAGTCGCGAATGCGGACTTGTGTTGGTCCTCAGTAGCAATAGCTACTTGGTTGTATCCAGAGAATCCGTCCAAGAAACTATAGACTTCTTTGCCCGCAACTCTTTCCAATAGATGATCGGTGATAGGTAATGGATAACTATCATGGATTGTGACTGCATTGACTTTCTTTAGATTAATGCACACTCTCAATTTCCCGTTCGTTTTGGGCACAACTACTAATGGTGACACCCATTCGGTATGTTATATCTCGTAAATGAATCCAGCAGCTAATAGCTTGTCTATTTTTTCCTTAATTTCTACCGCATAGACATCATTACAAGTGTAAGGGCATTGCTTTGATGGTTTCGCATCAGGCGTCATTGGTATTCGGTGGGAACAAATGGAGGATTCCACACCTTTAAGATCCTTGTAGGTCCATGCGAACACATCTCGATATTCTCCAATCAGTCTTATCAATTCTTCTTCCTCCTCAAATGACACATCCTTTCCTATGTATGTGTGTGTACCTAGGTCGCGAGATCTTAGGGACTTGTGTCAAAGAGACTAAATCTCATTTGCCCCACAAGTGAAGTGGTTTAGCTATAATGCATGAGAAAAGACTAACCTACCTCTCCAACTCACTCAATCCCTGGAAATATCTGCCGCGATACCACTTATAGCAGTAAATACAAATTGGAATGTTTCTACTAGCTCAGAACTCCAAATATGGTTAATAGCAAATTCCTTTCAAAGCTCTCAATGAGACGCATCTACTGGTGATATTTTCACTCAATTTGACAAACGCTCTTCAAGTTATGGCCAAAACAGTGAATGGTAGGAAACACCTACTCTCACTCCACAACTCGTATTGGTTCACACACACACTATAGTGGTTCAAAAGTGATGTGGAGGGGTAGACAATAGTCCTACACACGCATTCCAAGCTTCGCACACACAAAAGATCATAGAGAAGATGCAAATCAGCAAGAAAGAAGCAAATTCAAAATTTCAGTGCTCCTTCTTCACAATGGCAAAAAGTGTTTACAAAGAGTCATAAAGTGACTTATATACATGTGCCCTAAAAGTGGTCCTTTCACACATGAGACCAACACTTTATTGACTAATCTCTAATATTCCTACTATTTTACAAGAAATTTATTACAATGAGTTGGGCTTATGCATCTAGAGGACTCCTCTAGTGCATTTACATAGCTCCGAGGGAATTTTCTAGGATTTTGAAGAAGATATTTATGCCCATTAATTTGAAAATTTTGGGGCTCCTCTTTTGTGCCTCTTTTCTCTGCAACACTCTCCCCCTCTTTGTCTCTGGCATCCCTTGACAGGCTTTGCTTTTTGCCTGCAGCTTGTTTATGGATCCTTGGTACATGCACCCAGTGGTCGAAGAAGCGATAAGGTTTGTCAGACAATTTGTTACTTTGTCCGAGATTAGTCCTTTGCTTCTATAATCCCCTTGGTATTCCATACATTCATAAATCTGGGTTGCTGTATTAACTCAGGCTGCCACGCATGCCATTAGTGGATAAGAATGTGATATTCTTAGTCACTCTCTTCCCTTAGCCTCTGCCTCTTTCTAACTTTTGGTCTTCTGATATGTCTGTCTTCACACATCTGACCCTATTGTATTGACTAGAGCGTGTTTACTTCTTTCTTGTTGCACACCTTACTCTGCAGGCTTTTGCTCCCTTCTAAGTGAGCATTATGTTTCAAAGGCCCTATTCTTAAATCTTCTTTGTCATCCTCTACAATCTGATTAATTTCTTTCCATTACACGCATCAATTCGAGGGAGAAGCATCTAGAATTCTCAAACAATTGGTTATCTTATCCGATGAAGAATTCTTTGTATATTGTCTGACTTCCCTGCTTGTTTCGCTTCACCGCCTGCACCCGGTGGATGAGGAAGCTTTGTGCAACCTCCCATGAAATGTGTTGGTTGTTATGTTTCTTTATTTCCACTCCTAAGGACCTGGTTCTTTGGTGTTGTCGCCTGATGCGTGTTCTGCGGGGCTTTGGGCAGTGGGTTGTTCTTTTCTTTATGGCTTTTGTTCTTCACTGAGCTGTTTTGTTCTTTGATCTTCTTCGTCTTCTCTTTTTGCTTGATTCCCCTTCCACACATGCCTCCTCCTGAACTTTGTCATCCCCAACAAGCTTTTTGTGGCAACGTGAGTACGGTCGTATGACTTTCTGCTCTCTCTGATTAAGTGAATTGGCATGACATAACATCAATTCTTTCCATTGGCTTGACTTTACCCCATCATGTGGTGCTTGTCCATGATCTACAAAGAAACTTAATTCGTAGGCCACTAGTCTTGCATTGAGGTTTGAAGATATTTTTGCAAAAATTTCTAAATCCATTTCAAAAAATATTGTAAAAAATGCCTCTTCAAACGTCTGCATGTAAGTACTTGGCAAAAACATGAGTCTTGAGTATATGGCCATTAGTGTTAAGCAGCTAGGTATGGTTGATAAATAAAAAATGAGGGCATCTGATCCCTGGTTAATGCCAATGAAGTTCAGAAATGTATACTGCGCATGCCAAAATACCTTTATTATTGTCAGTAACATACTTAAAATTTTGTTAGTCATTTTGATTGTTAAATCTGGTACAGCTGCGTATCTGACAAGTAATTACGAGGTGGACTTGGTAGTAATGGATAGTTGATCCATTGGTTATTTATGCTTCCCTGGCGCTATCCTTCCCAAAATTGCATCCAGGAGCGTCATCTAGGTACTGGGCAAAAAGATGGATTGACTTGGAGTATATATGGTGTCGATTCCCATTGTACCCATAGCATAGGATTCTTCTCCAAAAATTTCCTCCTCTAGATAGGATCCGCTTTGTCAAAGTCCTCTTGTGTATAGGTAAATGTTTGCATGGTGAATTGTAGGTTGCTATCTGGCTCTTTATTTGTTGTGATCTTTATGTACTATCTTGTTTGTTCTTTGAGTAATCCATAAGGCACATTGAAAGGTTTTATTACATGTTCTAGATTTTACTCTCAATCTTTGCTTCTCTCATGACTTTGACTACTTGATCTTCAAAATCTTCAGTAAGCTGGGACACCAGTAGTGCCCGCTCATGTCGGCTTAGTTTTGCAAGAGCCTGAGTATGTCTTTCAGTGTTGGTCTCCATTTCCTCCCTTATCGGTGAATGATGTAAGGGGGGAGAAAGAGGATGTACCTCAATCTCCACAGTAGCCATTGTGGAGTGTGGAACTACTGGTGTCCCCTTAGTTACCTGCTGTGCTAATTGATCTTTTAGTTGCTTTATCAATTCATCCTTGTATTTTATTGCTTCGGTGGCTCTCGTAACTTCTTCTTTGTTCTTCAAGAGTTCCTCTCCTATAGCTGTGAGTTGATTCGTATCTTCATTGCATTGGTCAAAGTACCAATTTTCTGCTATCTTCCATTTCTTTTGGAGTTCTACGGTGTCGTTCATGTATCTGGTTTCCCAGTCTGCTATGACAGCTTGCTCTTTTTTCAACTGATCTTTGTACTTTGCTATTTGTTCCTCCAATTATTATGTGTCTTTCTCTGTCACTTCAAGAGCTTCTATTGGTTGGTTGCATAAAAGAGTTATCATCAGCTCCTTGTTCCTATTCCTTAGATTATCAACTTCATCCATGTATACCTTGATTTGAGACTCAAGAATTTTACTTCTAGTATTTATTCTTGTCTTTTTTGCCTGGCTAGCCTCATACCTGCCTTGTAATTCTTTCAATTGTTCTTGCAGCTTTTGATTTTCTGTTTCTAGTGTGGTACATTGATTCTTTGCCTCGTTGGTTTCTATCTCTTTCTCTAATATTATCTTTTTTTCTTGCATTAATTTGGCAGATAAAATCTCACCTATTTCTTGGAGGTGATTCTTTTCCCTCATTGCCTTGTCCTAGTTTGCATCAGCCTCAAGCATTAGCAGGTTAGGTATCCATAACTATTTGTATCATTTGTTGTACTACTAGCTTGAGCTAAGCGACATCCACGTTCAACCAAGTTTTGGGGATGCTTGGTTCTTCCCCAGTCCATACATCTTTTCTTTGCTCCACGTGTATGGTCTCGTTATGGGGTTGTCTTATTTGGAGCTTTACTTCGTGATCTCTTCTTTTTTCTTTCTTATTGATTGATTTGGTGGCACTCCCTTGAAATGTGACATCCATCGGAGAGGGTTCTGCCACGACCCTTATTCTCTGATAAAGTGATCTCCTATGCATCTATAGCATGGTCCTTTTGGCATAGGTAGTCGAATGGGTAGTCTCATGGGTGCTAGTGCTTTGGGTGTGGTGTACATTAGTGTTGCAAGTTCCGATCCATAGACATTGTCATATCCCTCATATCCATAGTATTGCACGTCATAAGCTTGCTCGTACTCCATCATACTGATGTCATAGGGATAGTAATCTCCTTGGGTTTGCTCGTATCCTGGGTTCATTGATTCTGTGTCGGCTAATGGAAATGCTGGCACTATGGCCCTCTCTAAGTTTTCCTCTAATTGAGCATATTTAACTGGTACTACATTCGGTGGAAATGGTCGTTGTTGTCCTAACACCGGCCGAGGTTGTGCGTACTGCCCTTGCTCATATGGCCTAGGTGCTCCTTGTGGTCTTGAATAGGGATTATATCTGGGAATTTCCCTTCCTGGCTCTCTAGGTGGGTATCCATATGGCCTATACTGAGGTTGGTTTAAAGTTCATGACTGCCTATTGAATGGACAATTCTCAGTGGTATGATTGGTGTATTGTTGTTCTATATGGCAATATAGAGCGGTTCCTTGATGAGGCTACATGTTGTAAGGGTAAGCTTGAGGCAAGCCTATTCCTCCTCTTACACATATGTGAGTGGGATGGTCTCCCCCACATGAGTTGCATCTTCGTAACGTGGGTACTCTCAGTAATGGATGCTGGTAGTTCCATGGTCCATGAACTCCTAACTTCTTGGCTACTAGCTCCACTAGCTCTTCCAGATGACTAGAGTTGGATGTCACTGTACTTCTAGTGTCTTCTAATTTCGTAGGACTGAGTGTACTCTTGAGATCATCGACTAGGTTATCCTCTAGGTCAATACACTCTTGAAGACATTCACTCAATGTCTACAGCCTCTTCACATAGACTCAAGTTCTTAGAGTCCCGATCATCAGCCCGTCCAAGAATAATGATATCATTTTTTGTTGTGTGGGTCTTTCTGCTACTGGGCATCTATCGACATATTGATTGAATCTTCGGGCAGCTGTTTTAACAGTTTCATTGGGGTTTTATTTGAAGCTATGGATTAAAGATGAAGAGTTGTGTTTAATTCCTCTCTTAGTGAATTCCCCTATGAATTCCTGAAAGAATTGCTCAATATCTCCAAATTGATTGGGATCTAATGGCTAGAACCAGGTCAAAGCCGTTCCTATGAGAGTGAGTCCAAAGGACTCATACTGCACAAAGAAATCATCCACCTATTCAGCTCATAGAACTTGTTTAAATTCAGCTATGTGATCGTAAGGTTCTCCCATTCCATCATAATGGTTTCTCATACACTTAGCCACTTGAATCGGTCTTAATCTTCTTATGGGCTCTGGTTGTCTAGGCATTACAAGAATTGCTGGTCTAATTGGAGGCATTCCAAGCTGCACTCCTAGTGGTGGTCTTGGTCTCACTGGTGGTCGATGTTGGTTGCCTAGTCCACTGTGAGTTTGATTGTGTGATTGCAGTCCTGGCATTGTAAATTGCACATGGGTTCCGTTTGAAATGCTCCAATGGCTTGTCTGTCCCGACATTGTATGTTTTGACTCTTGTTGTGTACGAAGGGATTTTGAGAGGTAGTTGCCTGCTCTCGCTAAGGGAATACAGGCAACCCCATATACTTCAATTGAGCCCTATCAATGGAATCAATAGGCCAATATCGTCTTTGGTTCTTGTCTAGATATGTGACTCTAGACTCATGTTCAGGATCTTTTAACTCATAGAAAGTCATAGGGCTTTCTTCTTGTCCTCGTGTGGGTGATTTAGTTTGTAGCAATAAGTCTGATCCATGGATCAAGTAGACCTCCAATAATAATCATCTTGAGGTATCAAATCCCCTCTAAAGACTCGAGTCACTACTGATTTTCCTCTAGGAGTGGTTATCAACTCTTCAGGGTCCGGTCTTCCTAAGATTCCTTGTCCTTGTAATCCTCCTCTCTCATTGATCTGGTCAGGGTGTTTCATTACTACATAGATGTGACCTAACTTTTCCATGTACACTCCTCCTTCATACTTGACTGCCGGTCAGGGCACTATTGTAGAATTAGTAGAAGTTTGCATCCTAGCTACAGATCTATTTAAACCATCCAGGTAGATGGGAATCTCTGGGGAATTAGTGGACACATATTGCAGAGAGGTACGATATTCCCCCTCTACCATGGACATGAAGTTTCTCCTGGGGACAGAACCTTGCATTTCTTCTGAAGCCATTGGTATCTCTTCCTCTGAGTCACTAGATGTGTCGGAATAGATAGAGTGATGACTTGCCTGAGTTGCACTTCCTACAGATGAAATAACACTCCTCCAGCTACTTAGCACCCGTCCTGATCTCAAGTTCATCCACCATCCTGTGGCTATTTTGGTTCCTCACTATTCGCTGATTGGCTCCTCAATTGCCTCAAATTTTACCCTTAAAAATACTTAAAATGTTCTAGGTGATACCACTCTGGCGATATTGTCCTATGTGATACCACTCTTACCATGATACGATACCAAAGCTTGAGACGATACGATACCAAGATTTTCCACGATATGATACCTCTGCAGGCAACGATACGATACTTAGGACAGGTGGCGATACGATACCAAAAACCTGCACGATACGATACTACTCTCTGCATGATACGATACTAGTGCACTGCACAATACGATACTAGATGACTCAAGCGATACGATACCACCTGAGTGCACGATACGATACTGCTCTGTTGCATGATACGATACTGGAGTTTTGCACAATACAATACTAGGGAGGTTAAACGATAGGATACTAGGTACACTATATGATACCGATATTATGAGCGATACGATACCGCTTGGTCGACGATACGATACCGTGACCACGACGATACGATACCAAGTGGACTGCGATATGATACCACTGGCAGATCGTGATTGCGATACTAACTTGACGATATGATACCAAAAAATGGTATCGCGATAACTCAAGTGGTATGCCATGATACGATACTTGGCGAGTATCGCGATACTAGGGAATTTTGGTATCCCAATACCAAAACTCGACCGACCGCGATACTACAGCCAAAATCGCTCAAATCACAAAAAGTTTTGCACCAATGTGCTTAACTCTCACTCCTCTTCACTCCTGACCCTCTGTCTCACTCAAAGGATCTCTCGAAACTCTCTGTTCCACCCCGCGATACCGGAAATGAGTTTAATCACGTGCATATGTGTTTTTAAAGTAATTTTGATGTTGCAATCTTGTTGAAGCTTACCTTTAAGGATGTCTTTCTTAAGAGTTGAGCTCACAAGGTAGTTTTTTAGGCTTGTATAGCGCGATACTGCTCAGGCGATATTGATCGCTATCTACACACGATAGCAATTCCAGAGCAAGTGTTGAATGAACTAAATTTTTTGGTTTTTATAGTTTGTGATGCTTGAAACCTATTCTACACTAACTTGGCAATTTTTTTGGGATTCTTCTTGGTGATTTTCACTTACTCCTACTCCACTTCTCTCCTTGCCCTAACCCTAACTCTTCCTTCTCTCCTCCACTTCTAACCCTAAACCTAAAAACTCATTACACACACCTCAGAGATGCGAAGTAACAAGTGCTGAAGTGTCTGACTACTTGCCACTGAACGAGTTCACTCCTACAAGTATGATTCCTTCACTCCAGAGCTATAACCATCACAAAGGCACCTTTCTTGAGTTTTTTCCCCGACAACGGCACCAAAAACGTATGTGCCTGAGTTGTGAGATCTTAGGGACTTGTGTCAAAGACACTAAATCTCATTTGCCCCACAAGTGCATATAGTGGTGGATTGACACACGCTTAATTATCAATCCGAAGAACCACTTAAACCACGTGTATGAGGACATGTGCACACATGATGGAAAGTGAAGTGGTTCAGCTAAAATGCATGAGAAAAGACTAACCTACCTCTCCAACTCACTCAATCCCTAGAAATCTTTGCAACAATACCACTTATCGTAGTAAATACAAATTCGAATGTTTCTCCGAGTTGAGAACTCCAAATATGGTCAATACTAGGTTTGATTTGAACCTCTCGATGAGACGCATCTATTGCTGGTATCTTCACTCAAATCTAACAAATGCTCTTCAAGTTATGGCCAAAACAATGAATGGCGGGAAACACCTACACTCACTCCACAACTCGTATTGGTTCACACACACACTATAGTGGTTCAAAAGTGATGCGGAGGGGTAAACAACAATCCTACAGACGCATTCCAAGCTTCACACACACACAAAAGATCATAGAGAAGATGCAAATCAGCAAGAAAGAAGCAAATTGGAAATTTCAGCTCTCCTTCTTCACAATGGCAAAAAGTGTGTACAAAGAGTCACAAAGTGACTTATATACATGTGCCCTAAAAATGGTCCTTTCACACATGAGACCGGAACTTTATTGACTAATCTCTAATCTTCCTACTATTTTATAGGAAATATATTACAATGATTTGGGCTTATGCATCTAGAGGACTCCTCTAGTGCATTTACATTGCTCCGAGGGAATTTTCTAGGATTTTGAAGAAGATATTTATGCCCATTAATTTGAAAATTTTGGGGCTCCTCTTTTGTGCCTCTTTTCTCTACAAGAATCTGCATCTTTCTTCTTCATTGTCTATGGTTACTATGATTTTTTTTGTTTGTTCCTTGTTGTCATACGCTTCTCTCTTCGGCATCTGAATGGCTATTTTTCTTTCATCTACTTTGTACCTTTTGAAGTGTTTGGGAACTTCAAAAAGATCCGGGGTTGGTTTGTTCTTACTCATGGTTTCCTCATGGTTTGGTACTATAGGGGCTGCTTGATTGCTTACACTTTAGGTGTTCCATACTTGTCCTCGACTCGAATGGCTTCTAAATAGTGTTCCTCTGAATCAAACTCTTGTTCCATTTCTATGCTCTCGTATTCTTCTTTCCATTCCTTTTCTAATATTTCTCCTGCTTCTACCTCTTGAAGGACCACCATGTACAAGTTCACGTCATAGCCTTCTTCATCCACAAATTCATTCATGGTCAATACTTCTTCATTCACACATACATCCAAGGTTGCTAGGATCTCCATCCAACCATGTGGTTTGAATGCTTCATCAGGAAAAATTTGAGGCATGTACGTTGGGTCCTCTATGGGTCAATAATTTTGATGTCCTACAAGCCATAACTGAAGTTTTTCATCCTCTCTCTTTGCTTCTTTACACATCCACAATTGGGCATCCTCATGCATCCATGATTGATCACTTGATCAGGCACTATGGATAGACAAATCATCTTCTTCCTTGTGTACGGGGTTCCATTGTAATGGGGGTACATATCTCTATGCAAAGGTATGTAAGTTTATCTTGTTAGTGGTTCCTTGATGTTGAAGGTATAATGAGTCTCTTCCCCAGTCTTGTACTACTTTGAGTTGTCTCATGAAAGGTCGTCCTAATATCATTTTGTAATTATTTGCCTTTCCAAATTGACATATAGCTAATGTATGCTCAAATTCGACTCCACAAGTGGTTAAGTTGATCTTTTCCAATATTCGCAAAGGTTTCTCAACATGGCCATCTGCTAATTGAAGCTTCATATGTGTCGGTCGTAGGGTTGGCTTTCCCCATTTCTCCCAAATCTCTTTGGTGGCATACCTACTCCGGCTCCTATGTCTAATATAGCCTTGGTCATGTACCCATTGTATGTGACACGTAAGCATGTGTTGCCCTTGTCTCCTTCGCTAAATTCTCCAACCTTATCCACCGAAATTTGTACAGTGGAAGGGTTTTTAGTTTCCTTGCTTTCCTTTTCGTTCTTCTCCTGCTCTAACTTCAATTGTCCTGCCAATCGTTTCCATAATTGTGGTTTGACACGAAGTAATTATTCCATTGTCAACTGACATTGTACTTTGGTCTTTTTGAGTTCTGCTAGATTGTGTGAGGCCTTATCTCAAACCCCCTTTTCTTTTCCTCGTACTGTGGGAGCACAAAAGATTAGGGATTCCTTCTCATATTCTCCCATGTAGTTTGGTAGGGTGGAAATGCTTTGTGCTTCCTCCCTATTTCGGTCTAGCCTAGAAAATTCTTCATATACTTCCTCCAAATTTGGCGTCGGTTGATAGTCTTCCACATCTAGTTCCTCAAAAGGCGGTTTTGATACTCCATTCTTTTTCCATTGATCTTCTCGAATTCTAGTCCACAACTCTTTGGACCACTCAGCCTCCAAATCAGGAACTGAGGACATGGGTTTGTCCTGGGTATTCAGTAGTTCTTCCTTATCATCCCTCTCTTTTGGTTTCTGGTCCTTAGTTTTAAGGCAATCCTGGTATTGATTCTAAGAGATTCTCGTCTCAAGGATGGCTGGGATAGTCTTCTCTAGGGTGGCTTGAGCTACCTCTATGAGTTTCATACATATCGCTAGTCTCTCCTTTTCTAACTCCCCTTGTGGGTAAAACTTTTTGTGCTGCTCTACATTTGGTCCATTCACAATTCTAGCTTGGTAAGCTTTCAACCACATGTCTAAATTGTCTGGTTTTGGGTCTGCTAGAATTGATCCTAGCTTGTCCGGTTTTAGTGTCTACGGTGCAATTGGAATTTCCTCTTGAATGTTGGGTTCTTTAGGTTTCTTATCACCTCGTGTGTCCTTCTTGTCTTCCTTAATTTTATTTTTCTCCATTTTCCCTTGAGTTTCTCCCACCTATCCTTCCACTTTTGGCTTTTTTTTGTTTGGATATTCTCACATGGGTCCTCTGAATCTTCCACTACTTGTATTCTGAGTTCTAGGGTGTTACTCTTTTCTTGCTCTAAGTCTACTCGTTTTCTTTCTTGTCCTTTCATTTGTGCTCCTGTGATGGCCTTCAATGGTACTGTGTATTCCTTGTCACTTCGTGATGACTCAATTACTTCGATCACATTAATAGGTGCAGTGTTGTGAGTCTTATTGGGATTTTTTGGGCAGTCTCTAAAGAGGTGTTCCTTCCCACAATCATTACAATACCCTTCCCATGTCCTAGGGGGTGGTGGGTTGTATGGTCGAGTGCATTCTCTTATAAAGTGATCTCCTCGATATCTATAACACGGTCCTTTTGGCATAGGCGGTCTGATGGGCAGGCTCATGGGTGCTGGTGCCTTGGGTGCGATGTACATTGGTGTTGCCAGTTTCGGTCCATAGACATTGTCACATCCCTCATATCCATAGTATTGTGGGTCATAAGCTTGCTCGTACTCCATCAGTAGTGGTGTCATAGGGATTGTAATCTCCTTGGGTCTACTCATATCCTGGGTTCGTTGATTCTGCACTGGCTAATGGTGATGTTGGTACTATGGATCTCTCCAAATTTTCCTCTGGTTGAGCATATTTAACTGGTACTACATTCGGTGGAAATGGCAGTTGTTGTCCTAACACTAGCTCAGGTTGTGCATACTGCCCTTGCTCATATGGTCTAGGTGCTCCTTGTGGTCCTAGATAGGGATTATATCTAGGAATCTCCCGTCCTGGCTCTCTAGGTGTGTATCCATATGGCCTATACTGAGGTTGATTTAAAGGTCGTGACTACCTGTTGAATGGACAATTTTCAATGGTATGATTGGTTTATTCTATATGGCAATATAGAGCGGTTACTTGATGTGGCTGCCTGTTGTAAGGATAAGCTTGAGGAAAGTTTGTTCATCCTCTTAGACATGTGTGAGTTGGGTGGTCTCCTCCACAAAAGCTGCATCTTCACAACATGGGTATTCTCAGTGATCAATGGTGGTAGTTGCGCTGTCCATGAACTCCTAACTTCTTGGCTACCAGCTCTGCTAGCTCCTCGTCATGACTAGAGTTGGATGTCATTGTACTTCTAGTGTCTTCTGATTTTGTAGGACTGGGTGTACTTTTGAGATCATCCGCTAGGTTATCCTCTAGGTCGATACACTCTTGAAGACATTCTCTCAACGTCTGCAACCTCTTCACATAGGCTAAAGTTCTCAAGGTTCTGTTCGTCAACCCATCCAAGAATAATGATATCATTTTTTGTTGTGTGGGTCTTTCTATTACTAGGCATCTATCGACATACTGGTTGAATCTTCAAGCAGCTGTTTTCACAGTTTCATTTGGGTTTTGTTTGAAGTTATGGATTAAAGATGAAGAGTTGTGTTTAATCCCTCTCTTAGTGAATTCCCCTATGAATTCCTGAAAGAATTGCTCAATATCTCCAAATTGACTGGGATCTAATGGTTGGAACCAAGTCAAAGCTCTTCTTGTGAGAGTAAGTCCAAAAGACTCATATTGCACAAAGAAATCATCCACTTGTTCAGCTCCTAGAACTTGTTTAAATTCAGCTACGTGATCATAAGTTTCTCCCATCTTGTCCTAATCGTTTCTCATACACTTAACCACTTCAATCGGTCTTAATCTTCTTATGGGTTTTGGTTGTGTAGGCATTATAGGAATTGCTGGTCTAATTGGAGGCATTCCAAGCTGCACTCCTAGTGGTGGTGTTGGCCTCACTTGTGGCTGGTGTTGGTTGCCTAATCCTCCGTGAGTTTGATTGTGTGATTGCAGCCCTGGCATACTGAATTGCACATGGGTTTGGTTGGGAATGCTCTGATGGCTTGTCTATCCCGACATTGTATGTTCCGACTCCCGTTGTGTTCCAAATGGATTTTGACATAGTTGCCTGCTCTCGCAGACGAACACAGGCAACCCCATATACTTCAACTGAGCCCTATCAATGGCATCTACTGGCCAATACCTTCTTTGGTTCTTGTCTAGGTATGTGACTCTAGACTCATCTTCAGGATCTTTCAACTCGTAGAAGGTCATTGGACTTTCCTCATGTCCTCGTGTGGGTGAATCAATATGTAATAATAAGTCGGATCCATGGATCAAGTAGACCTCTAGTAGCTAATCATCTTGAGGTATCAAATCTCCTCTCAAGACTCGATTTACTATTGATTTTCCTTGAGGTGTAGTTACCCACTCTTCACGGTCCGGTCTTCCCAAGTTTCTGTCCTTCCAACCCTCCTCTCTCATTGATCCGGTCTGGGTGTTCTGTTATCACATAGATGTGACCTAACTTATCCATGTACATTCCTCCCTCATACTTGACTTCCGGTGTGGGCACTATTGTAGAATCAGTGGAAGTTACCATCCTGGCTACTGATCTATTTAAACCATCTAGGTAGATGGGGATCTCTTGGGAATTAGTGGACACATATTGCAGAGAGGTACGGTATTCCCCCTCTACCGTGGACATGAAGTTTCTCCTGGGGACAGAACCTTGCATGTCTTCCAATCCATTGGTATCTCTTCTTTTGAGTCACTAGAGGTGTTAGACTAGATAGAGTGATGACTTGCCTGAGTTGCACTTCCTACCGATGAAATAACACTCCTCTGGCTACTTAGCACCTGTCTTGAGCTCAAGCTCATTCACTCCCCTGGGCTATCTTGGTCTCTCACTATCCCAGAAGTGGCTCCTCAATTGCCTCTAATTTTGCCCTTAAAAATACTTAAAATGTTCTGGGCGATACCACACTGGGCGATACCACACTCACGATACTGCACTAGGCAATACCACACTAGCGATACTGCACTAGGCGATACCGGTCTTACCACGATATGGTACCAAAGCTTGAGACGATATGATACGTAGAATTTCTGACGATACGATATTGAGAATGGGGCGACACGATACCAAAATCCGTGCGATACGATACTACTCTCTGCACGATGCGACACCAGTGCACTACATGATACGATACTAGATGGCACAGGTGATACAATACCACCTGAGTGCACGATATGATAATGCTACATTGCACGATACGATACTAGCAACTCTCACGATATGATACTAGTGCAAGTGGTGATACGATACCGAAACCTTGCACGATATGATACTAGAGTTTTGCACGATACAATACTAGAATTCCTCACGATTCTATACTATGGAGGTTAAACAATACGATACTAGGTACACAGTACGATACGAGTATTACCAGCGATACGATACCGCTCGGTCAACGATATGATACCATGACTGGGACAATATGATACCAAGTCAACCGCGATACGATACCACTGGCAGATCGCGATCGCGATACCAACTTGACGATACGATACGAGATTGGTATCATGATACCTCAAGTGGTATGTGATGATACGATACTCGGCAAGTATCGCAATACTAGGGAACTTTGGTATCGTGACACCAAAACTCAACCGACCGCGATACTACAGCCAAAATCACTCAAATCACAAAAATTTTTGTACCAATGTGTTTAACTATCACCCCTCTTCACTGTTGACCCTCTGTCTCACTCAAAGGATCTCTCCAAACTCTTCGTCCCACCCCGCGATACCAAAAATGATTTTGATCACATGTGGTGGTGGTTATGAATTGGTTTTTGTTATCAAAAACTTATGTGGCTTACCTTCTAGTGTGTCGCAATCCAAATGTGTGCTCCTAGCTCCTTTCTTTAGCTCACCTAGCCCGATACCACACCGATGATACCGATCGCTATCTGCACACGATACCAACTCTAAAGCAGGTGTCAAATGAACTAATTTTTTTGGTTTTTATAGTTTGTGATGCCTGAAGCCTATTCTACACTAACTTGGCATTTTTTTGGGATTTTTCTTGACGGTTTCAACTTACTCCTACTCCTCTTCTCTCCTTGAACTAACCCTAACTCTTCCTTCTCTTCCTCACTCCTAACCCTAAACCTGAAAACTCATTAGACACACCTTAGAGATGCGAAGTAACAAGTGCTCAATTGTGTGACTACTTGCCACTAAACGAATTCACTCCTACAAGTATGATTCCTTCACTCCAGAGCTATAACCATCACGAAGGCACCTTGGTGGAGTTTTGTTCCTCAGAAATGGATTTCGTCACGAGGTCTTGGTGGAGTTTTGTTCCTCGGAAATGGAGTTCGTCACATGAACCAAGTGTATGAGGACATGTGCACACGTGATGGAAAGTGAAGTGGTTCAGCTGTAATGCATGAGAAAAGACTAACCTACCTCTCCAACTCACTCAATCCCTGGAAATGTCTGCCACGATACCACTTACAGTAGTAAATACAAATTCAAATGTTTCTCCCAGCTCCAAACTGTGAATATGGCCAAAAGGGGTTCGTTTGGAAGCTCTCAACAAAATGCATCTATTGCTAGTATTTCCACTCGAATCTGACAAACGCTCTTCAAGTTATGGCCAAAATAGTGAATGGTGGGAAACACCCACACTCACTCCACAACTCGTATTGGTTCACACACACACACACACTACAATAGTTCAAAAGTGATGGGGAGGGGTAGACAACAGCCCTACATACACATTCCAAGCTTCACACACACACACACAAAATATCATAGAGAAGATGCAAATTAGTAGGGAAGAAGCAAATTCGAAATTTCAGCTCTCCTTCTTCACAATGGCAAAAAGTCTTTACAAAGAGTCAGAAAGTGACTTATATATATGTGCCCTAAAAATGGTCCTTTCACACATGAGACCGACACTTTATTGACTAATCTCTAATCTTCCTACTATTTTACAAGAAATATATTACAATGAGTTGGGTTTATGCATCTAGAGGACTCCTCTAGTGCATTTACATAGCTCCGAGGGAATTTTCTAGGATTTTGAAGAAGAAATTTATGCCATCAATTTGAAAATTTTGGGGCTCCTCTTTTATGCCTCTTTTCTCTGCAACATAGAGGAACAAGGAAATTCTAGGAGATCTAACCCTGAAGAACTTGTGACTACCCCAACTGGCAAATCAGTGGTGACTCAAATCTTGAGAGGGGATTTGATATCTCAAGATGATTACCTATTGGATGTGTACCTAATCCATGGATCAGACCTGATGTTACAAACTGATTCACCCATCTGAGGACAAGAAGTAAGCCTAGTGAGCATCTATGAGTTGAAGGATCCGGAAGGTGAGTCTAGAATCACATACATAGACCAAAACCAGAGAAGGTATTGGCCAGTAGATGAAGTCGATAGGTCTCAATTGAAATACATGGGGTTGCATGTATTCCCTCCTCGAGAGGAGGCAACTACCTCTCACAACCCTTTTGGAACCCATCAAGGAACGAAGAATACAATTTCGAGACAAACAATCCAATGAAGTATCCCCAACCAAACACATGTGCAATTCACAATGCAAGGAACGCATTCACAGAACCAGACCAACTTAGGGATAGGTAACCTGAACTGTCCACCCATTAGACCAATGGCACAACCACGTGTGCAACTAGAAATGCATCAAATTAGACCAGTGATTCCTGTAATGCCCAGATCACTAGAACCTATGAGAAGGTTGAGACCAATTCAAGTAGCTAAATGTATGCGAAATCACTATGATGGAATGGGAGAACCTTATGATCACATAACAGAATTCAAACAAGTGTTAGGAGCATAACAAGTGGATGACTTCTTCGTGCAGTATGAGTCCTTTGGACTAACCCTCATAAGAATAGCCTTGACTTGGTTCCAATCGTTGGATCCAAATCATTTTGGAAACAATGAACAATTTTTCCAAGAGTTCATTGGAGAATTTACCAAGCAAGGGATTAAACACAAATCCTCGTCCTTAATTCATAGTTTCAAACAAAACCCTAATGAAACAGTAAAAACAGTTGCTCAAAAATTTAACCAATATGTTGATAGATGCCCAATAACAGAAAGACCCTCCCAACAAGAAATGATATCACTATTCTTATTGACTAATGGAACATTGAGAACTTTAGTTTATGTGAAACGGCTTTAGACATTGAGTGAGTGCCTCCAGGATGCATTTATCTAGAAGAAAACCTGACTGATGACCTCAAATGTTCACGGAGCTCTACTAAATGAGAGGACACTAGGAGTACAATGATGACTAGTCCTAGAAATGTGGAAGAACTAGCAGAACTGGTATTTAAGAAGTTAGGAGTCCATGGATAGAGAGATTACTAGAGTCCACCAATGAGAATGCCAATGCTAAGGAGATCCAGCCTATGTGGTGGAGATCATCCATCGCATATGTGTACAAGAGGAGGTTTAGGCATGCAACAACCCCATCCATACAATAGGCAGCCACCCAAAGGACCCAACTTGTATTGTCATATTGAGCAGAAATACACCAACCATGCTATTGAAAATTGCCAATTAATACGCAGCCAAGGCCAGTGAATAAACCCCAGTATAGACCTTACGGATACCCTCCCAGAGAGTAAGGAAGAGAGATACCTAGATACAACCCCTATACGGGCCCACAAGGATCACTCAAACCTTATGAACAAGGAGGATTTGGACAACCACAACCAGTGTTGGGACAACAACCCCCCCATCCTCAAAACATCGTTCCAGTCAAATACACTCAACCAGAGTAGAACATGGAAAGAGCCATAGTTCCAGCTACACCTTTAGCCAATGCAGAAACCACAAATCAGGGATATGAGCAAACCCAAGGAGAATACTACCCCTATGATGCAAGTCTTGTGAAGTATGACCAAACCTATGACCAACAATATTATGGTTACGAAGGATATGATAATCCCTATGGACTAGAATATGCAAACCTAATGTACACTACACCTAAGGCACCAACATCTATGAGACCACCCATTAGACCACCTGTGCCAAGAGGACCATGCTATAGATGCGGCAAAGATCATTTCATAAGAGAATGGACTCTGCCATAGAACCCACCACCTCCTAGAACATGGGAAGGGTATTGTAATCGATGGAGAGTGTTAATCTCCAAAAGAACAAGTTATACTTGATGTTACAACACCTCTCTATAAAGAATAACTCAAAACCTCTACCAATTTGGAGAACCAATACCAGATTATCAAAATTTTGAATTAATTGTGAAGAGAGTCACTATTCAGAAAAGTATCCTATACATAACTCACTCATTGATTGATCAAATGTGTAAAGTTTTGATGAAACTTTGTACAACATGTTGGCTATAGATTACACACCTTCTCCAAGTTAAATCTTCTCAAAAGGTTCAATAGATATTGAGAAATGATTCAAATTGTTCACCTATGTCTGAAACTATTATCCTGTATAGTCATCTTTGACACCTATAACTTCTAAAGCATGGTTCTCCCAAAGTAGAACCCGTTTAATCAAATGCTTTTAGACATATATGGCTTACCTTCCAAATTAGATTTTGATTCCTCATGTGTGCAAAACTTTACACTGTGCACTGAGAACTGATCACTTCTTTGACCATCGAGATTGCACCTCTTTCATAAGACACTCAACACTTCTTCACATATAAATGTTCCTACACATAATTCTCTCAATATGTTTACGATTAGGCTCTCAAACCTTAACCATAGAAGCATTAACTATGGATTTAGAAATCTACAAAAGGATTCTTGAAATGATCAAGCATAAAAGGAGAACACAGCAAAATATCAGGTGCAACTTTTTCTTCTATTCAAAAAACTTTATATCTGAATGATGAGAGATATATTCCTCACTTATAAAGTGTTTAATGACTATTAAAACTTCTAATTATTCTCATATCATGCTCTCTCATACTTGCCCCGACTTTCTACTTTTATATATAGGCATATATGTACAAGCTCATGACCATACAAAAGGTATAAGTGAGCTAACTACAAATTAATGTACATATGTATACAAGTCTTCATTTCCTGAACATACTCTATCTTCAATCTTCAATTGTTGATCTTTTCTTCATCCTTTGACTTCAATTCTTTATCCAAAACATCAATTGGTGGTTGACTTGCACCAACAGCTCCCCATCAATCATCAATTGAGGTTTTCTCTATCTTCTTTATACATGTCATGTCTTTAAATCTTTGTAGCTTTGGTCCATCCAAGCTTTTGGTTAGCATATCTTACAATCTGATCTTTTGTTGAAGTATATATGACTTTAATGTCCTTATCAATCACCTTCTCTCTTAAGAAGTGATATTGAATCTCAATGTGTTTATTCCTAGCATGAAAAACAGGGTTAGCAGCTAGATACAAAGAACTCATATTATCTCCATGAATAGTGGGTGTACTCTGAATGATATCAAAACTCTTCATGAGAGTCTTCAACCATATGACTTCCTTTGCAACTTCAACCATACCTTTATACTCTGCCTCTCTAGATGATAAAGCAAATGTGTGTTGCTTCTTAGAACACCAAGATATTAAATTATCTCCCACATAACACAAGTATCCATATGTTGATCTCCTATCATCAGGATTACCTGCCCAATCTGTATCACTATATAACTTGATGTTTGTATATGATGTAAAACCATAATACAAACCTTCCTTGAGTGTACCCTTAATGTATCTCAATACTCTTTGTCCTACAACCGATTTGCGCACATTCTCCAAGTTAAATCTTCTCAAAAGATTCAGTAGATCTTGAGAAATGATTCAAACAGTTCACCTATGTCTAAAACTATTCTCCTGTATAGTCGTCTTTGACACCTGTAACTTCTAAAGCATGGTTCTCCCAAAGTAGAAAATGTTTAATCAAATGCTTTTAGACATAGATGGGTTGCCTTCCAACTTAGATTTGGACTCCTCATTTGTGCAAAAATTTACATTGTGCACTGAGAACTGATCACTTCTTTGACCATCGAGATTGCACCTGTTTCAGAAGACACTCAACACTTCTTCACATATAAATGTTCCTACACATAATTCTCTCAGTCTGTTTACAATTAGGCTTGCAAATCTTAACGATAGAAGCATTAACTATGGAATTAGACATCTACAAAATTATTCTTGAAATGATCAAGCATAGAAGGACAACATAGCAAAATATCGGGCACAAATTTTTCTTCTATTTAGAAAACTTTACATCTGAATGATGAGAGAGATATTCCTCACTTATAAAGTGTTTAATGACTATTACAACTTCTAATTCTTCTCATCTCATGCTCTCACATACTTGCCCTGACTTTCTACTTGTATATATAGGCATATATGTACAAGCTCATGACCATACAAAAGGTATAAGTGAGCTAACTACAAATTAATGTACATATGTATAGTCTTCATTTCCTGAACATACTCTATCTTCAATCTTCAATTGTTGATCTTTTATTCATCCTTTGACTTCAAGTCTTTATCCAAAACATCAATTGGTGGTTGACTTGCACCAACAACAATGAGTGTGGAAAGGAACATCTATTTAGAGATTGCCCAAAGAATCCCAATAAGACTCATAACACTACGCAGATCAATGTGATAGAAGTGATTGAATCATCGAGAAATGATAATGAATACACAGTTCCATTAAAATCCATTACTCAAGCCCAAGCCAAAGGACAGGAGATAAAGAAGTTAGATTCCAAACAAGAGATGAATTAGGGTCTATAGCCGAAGATACAGGTAGTTGAAGATTCGGGAGATCCACGTGAGAGTAACCAAATAAAGAAAACACAAAGTTGGAAGACTCGAAGGGAAAAACTCAGGAATAAATGGACAAAGAATAAAAATAAAGAGGACCAAAAAGATGTAAAAGAAAGTAGAAAACCTCAGGAACAAAAAGTGCAAGATAACACATCACCTAAGTCCCAGACCCAAAACCCAAGCAGAACAGGATCAATCCTAGCAGATCTTGTACCACATGACTTGGACATGTGGTTGAAAGTGTATCAATCTAAAATCACGACTAAACCGAATATAGAACAACACAAGAAACTCTACCCACAAGGGGAGCTAGAAAAGGAGATATTGGTGATATGCAGAAAGCTCATAGAGGTAGCTCAATCCACCTTAGAAAAGACTATCCCAGTCCTTCTAGAGACAACATTATCTGAGAATCAATTCAATGAATGTTTTAAAGAGAATGACCGAAAACCAGCAAGAGAACCTAAGGAGAAATGTAGTAAGGAAGTGCAATAGAGCCCTTAGAGCAAACCAACTTCGATAATCCCAGAACTAGAAGCAAATTGGCCACAAGACTTGCGGGCTAAGATTTAGAAAGACCGATGGAAAAAGAATCAGAGTTCAAGACCACCCTTTGATGAATTTAACATTGAGGAAACCTAATCAACCCAAAATTTAGAAGAAGTATATGAAGACGTTTCTATGTTAGACCGAAATAGGAAGGAAGTACACAGCTTTTCCACTCTACCTAACTATACGGGAGAATACGAGAAAGGGTCTATAGTTTTTCATGCTCCCATAATTCAAGGCAAAGAAGATGGGTCTTCAGGTAAGACCTCACACAACTTAGTAGAGCTTAAGAAGACCAAGGTGCAATGCCTCTTGACCGTGGAAGAACTACTATGAGTCAAACCCCAATTATGGAATCAGTTAGCTAGACAATTGAAAATATGAACAGGAGAGCCAGCAAAGGAAAATAAAGAAACTAAAGCCCGCACATTATCTCTTCAACAGAACTAGTGGTGCATGTTTCCATCATCGGAATAGGTCTTAGTTTCTACTACCATAGGAATGATTGTACATTGTAAATAAATAAGTGCTTTGGCTAGAACTAATTTTTTTATTTTCTTTTAGGATTAAAAATAAACAAAAGTGTGGTAAGAGACCTTACTTACTACTGCAAAGGGGAACAGAGCAACAAAAGAAACAACATATCACTAAATGGCACATAAAACACATGAATTAGTTTCTCTTGTAAGCTGATTCCTTCTTTATTACAAGTGCAGATGGCTTTCGAGGATTCTGAAGCAACCATTCAAGAAGAAGTGTTGGAGTTTCCACTACAAAGTGTAACTAAAGTCAAGGGCCATTGGTTTCGAGACCAACCTGTAGGAGAACATTTATTCTTGGTGACTATAAAGATCATGGACACAAACATCACTTTCCTGTAATGTTCCAAGATTTTAAACTCTTACATGAACTCCAATCCACTGTGGATGTCATGACGAAGGCAAGAATCCATAAGTACTTTGAGCTACCCATCTATAAGCTGGATTTTCAATGATGTACTCAAGTGATGAACACTCTTCAACTGGCTCTACATAACCCTTTAGTGCTCGAAGCAAAAGTTCTAGATGTGGAAGGAGAATGGGTGATTATTCAATTCACTCATGAATTGATTAAAGAAGCCTTTGTATGGTAAAAAGAGGGAAACATAGTCCTAAAGGATGAAAGCCAAGGAACGAAGACTTGTGCCTTCATGGATATTAAATCGTATAGACATTGAAGAAGAGGTCCGACTCATTCACCAACATTTCTGCTCTCCAAACATGCACCGCTACACAGCCCCTCAAAAGATCATAGTACAGCTCTTATCTCATGCAACCAAACAA
Source organism: Ceratopteris richardii (assembly GCA_020310875.1). NCBI lineage: Eukaryota > Viridiplantae > Streptophyta > Polypodiopsida > Polypodiales > Pteridaceae > Ceratopteris > Ceratopteris richardii. Next base: position 67,746,626 of record CM035431.1, read on the forward strand.
ATTAGTAATCAAGTGAACCTGATGCCCTACATCCAAGAATGTTTATTCGAAGCCAAGAAGCAATGGGGCCACAAGAAGTTCTTGAATGGAAGTGTAGCATTGACCACTCTGATCTTCCATGCCTTAGGTATTCAAGAATATCTTAAGGAGATGCCTTCATCAATGGAAATGGCTAAGTACGCAGAGTTGGCCACTCTACTAAGGACAGAGAATGGAGTAAAAGTGATCGAGGAAGCGGGAACCAGCTCTCAACCTAGAATGAGAGGAACAAAGAGATTAAGAGAAATATTAAAGGCTCAAGGAGCACTTCTTGCTTCAAAAAGAATACATGTACTTCCAAGAACAACCGTCGATAACACCAAACCATCAAAGAAGAAGAGTTAAAGCAAGCGATGGAAGATACTCACAGATATATGGAAGGAAAAGTAAATCTGCTAGTACAAGGGTATCACTATCATCAGTCTCATGTAGAAACTTTGCAGGGACAGCGATCGACAAAATTCCATAGATATAGAGAACTGGGACTGATGAACTCTAGTTCATCTTCGGACACCTAGGAAGACCAAGAACCATCCCTGATGAATGTGGACATCAAAAGTGAATCGAATGATGATGGAAAATGGGATGAGTTTAATCAAGTCATGTAATCCTTTGAAGAGGCACAAAGATGAATAAGACTCCTGACAATACAGTCATGGACACACCAAAGAAAAGGTTAGCACAAGGAGAAATCCACACATTAAGAATGAATGAAGAAACAAAAATCCAAATTATAGAAACTCACTTGGATGGGGAAACTACATTAAAGATGCCAAAGAAAGAGAAAGAACGAGAAGATGTGGAGGAACAAGAACCGTTCACACCAATAAGGATTGTAGCAAAGCCTTCTCCACTAGACGTTGCATTTCAGGGAAGTGCCACGAAGTCTACAACACATGAAGAAGAAGAAAAAGAAAATCAGATACATCTTCAAATTAGACAACCCCATAATGAGACCATACACATGGACAAGGGAAAAGAATTACTCACGGGCAAAGCACTGAGTATTCCAAAGACATGGTTGAGTGTGGACGTGGCTCAACTCAAGCCCATGGTATAGCAGATTTAAAGTGAAATCTTTGACCAAATTTTGAAGCCATTCAATATACCTTATAGACTGTTAAAAGAAGAAACTCGACAATATATCAAGAAAACTACAAATAAAGAGCATGATCATGATCTGCTGTTCAACATGAACACGTTTACATATACGCAAGAAGAATTTGACAAGGCAGATCTGGTATGGAGATGGAAGTTTTTAGAGAAAAATCTGACATTAAGGGTGCACTAGGAATTAGCGCCATATGTGCTGCAAATAAATCCATCTTTTTTCCCAATCCCTCGAAGAAGAACCTGTACGCAATTTTGGGAAGCACAATGCCATGGTACTTTAAATAATCAATGGCTAAACTATCCACTACTACCAAGTCCGCCACGTAATTATTTACCAAGGGAAGAATACATGGTGTGGACAATAGAGTTTTGATTATCAAGATATGCAACAGTGCCAGACTTAGCCATCAAGATGACCAATAAAATATTGAGCATGCTCCTTACAATTCTAAAGGTATTCCAACATGCTCAATATACATTTTTGAATTTTATCGGCATTAATCAAGGCGTAGATGCAATCATTTTTTATTTATCTACTACTCCAAGTCGACTAACAATAATGGCAATATACTCGAGATTAATGTTTCTACCCAGTCCATACATGTAGACCTTTGAAGAAGCATACTTTACAGGATTTTTTGAAATGGACTCAGAGATTTTTGTCAAAATAACTTCCAATTTAAATGCAAGACTGGTGGCCTACGAGCTTAGCTTCTTTGCAGATCATAGGCAGGCACCAGATGATGGAGTAAAGTCAGCACAATGGAAAGAGCTCATGATATGTGAAGCCAATTTGCTAAATCACAGAGAGCAAAAGGTCATACAAAATTACTCACGTCACCACAAAAAGCCTATCGGGGACGACAGAGTTCAGGAGGAGGGACGTGTAAAGAGAGAGTCAAGTAAAAAGAAAAGAAGAAGAAGATCAAAGAACAAAACAACTCAATAAAAAGAACCACCCTTTGCCCAAAGCCCCATAGTGGCATGCATCGGGCTGTAGTACCAAAGGACTAGGTGTTGAAGAGTGGAAACAAAAGAATCACAACTAGGACCTTTCAAGGGGAGACTGTACACAAAGGATTCTTCATTGGATAAATTAACAAATTTTCTGAGAATCCTAGCGCTTCTCCCTATACCAGGTGCATGCGGTGGAAAGAAATGAATAGGCTAAAGAAAAGCATCAGGTCCTAGAGGATGGGAAGACAGATTTAAAGACAAAACCTTTGAAGCATCAACCGAAAGACATAAACTGATGCAAGGTTGACCAAGTGATGCGTGCGGCGAAAAGAAGTAAACAGGCTCGAGAAATACAACAAGGTCAGATGTGTGAGAAGAAAGCAATATCCAAAGGCCAAAAGCTAGAAAGAGGTCGAGGCTGAGAAGCTGAAGAGGGTGACTAAGAATATCACATTTTTAGCCACTAGATGCGTGCATGGCAGCCCAACTTAACACAACAACCTAGATTTATGAATGTAAGGAATACCAAGGGGATTACAGAAACAAAGGACTTAGATCGGATAAGGTAAGAAATTCACTAACAGTCCTTATCGCTTCTTTGACCACTAGGTGCGTGTACTAAAGAGCTATAAATGAATCGTAGACCAAGAAGCAAAGCATGTCAAGGCACGACAGAGACAAAGATGGGGAGAGTGTTGTAGAGTAAAGAATCACAAAAGAGGAGCCCCCAAAAAATTTCAGTGTAAAGGGAGATTCAAGTAAAAAGAAAAGAAGAAGAAGATCAAAGAACAAAACAGCTCAATAAAAAGAACCACCCTCTGCCCAAAGCCCTGCAGGGGCACGCATCAGGTTGCAATACCAAAGGACCAGGTCCCAAAGAGTGGAAACAAAAGAATCACAACGAGGACCTTTTAAGGGGAGACTATACACAAAGGATTCTTCATCGGATCAAGTAACAAATTGTGTGAGAATACTAGGCGCTTCTCCCTCTACCAGGTGCATGTAGTGGAAAGAAATGAACAAGCTAAAGAAAAGCGTGAGGTCCTAGAGGGTGTGAAGACAGATTTAAAGACAAAACCTTTGAGGCATCAACCAAAGGACAAAAGTTGATGCAAGGTTGACCAAGTGATGCATGTGGCAAAAAGAAGTAAACAAGCTTGAGAAATACAACAGGGTCAGATGTGTGAGAACAAAGCAATATCCGAAGACCAAAGGCTAGAAAGAGGTTGAGGCTAAGAAGTTGAAGAGGATGACTAAGAATATCATGGTCTTACCCACTGGATGCATGCGTCGCAGATCGACTTGACATAGCAACCCAGATTTATGAATGTAAGGAATACCAAGGGGATTAGAGAAGCAAAGGACGTAGATCGGATAAGGTAACAAACCCACTAACAGTCCTTATCGCTTCTACCATTGGGTGCATGTACTAAAGAGCTATAAACAAGCCGTAGACCAGGAAGCAAAGCCTATCAAGGGAGGACAAAGACAAAGAGGGGGAGAGTGTTGCAGAGTAAAGAAGCACAAAAGAGGAGCCCCCAAAAATTTTCAAATTATGAGCACAAATTTTTTCTTCAAAATCCTATGAAAATCCCTTGAAGCTATGTAAATGAACTAGAGGAGTCCTCTAGATGCATAAACCCCAATCACTGTATCATAATCCTTGTAAAATATTAGGAAATTAGATTTAGTCAATAAAAGTGCCGGTCTCTTGTGTGAAAGGACCATTTTTAGGGCACATGTATATAAGTCACTTTGTGAATCTTGTAAAGGACTTTTTGGCCATTGTGAGAATTGAAGAAGATTTTCAAATTTGCTTCTTTTCTTGCTGATTTCCTTCTTCTCCAAGATCTGTTGCTTGTGTGTAATGCTTGAAATATGTGTGTAGGACTGTTCTTTATCCCTTCCCATCGCTTTTGAACTACCGTAGTGTGTGTGTGAGCCGTAACGAGTTGTGGAGCAAGTGTTGGTATTTCTTGCCATTCACTATTCTACTCATAACTTGAAGCATGTTTGTCAGATTCAACTGAAAATACCACCATTAGATGCATCTTGTCGAGATCTTTGAAATGAATGCTATTGACCATATTCGGAGTTCAAAACTGAGAGAAAAGTTTGAATTTGCACTCATTGCTATAAATGGTATCGCGGCATGCATTTTCATAGGATTAGTGAGTTGGAGAGGTAGTTGAGACCCGTCTCCTACATTGTAGCTTAGATACTTCAGTTACCATCATGTGTGCACACATCCTCATACACTTGGTACATTTGGTTCCTCGGATTGATAATTAAATGTGATTTAATCCATCCCTATATGCACTTGTGGGGCGATTGAGGTACAATCTCATCGACACAAGTCCCTAAGGCAGCATGAGTTAGGTACATAGAGCTCAGATCGGGATTTTGACACCACAAAGCAAAGCATTTTTTAACTCCTAGTCGCCCTAAGTATGCTCACCAAATTTTGTGTGATTTTGAGATTGTGATCTGACGGGTGTCAATGATACCCTAGATGAAATGACAACCTTCTCTAATACCAATTGTTGGAGTTTGAGGTCTACGGAAGCATGTAAATAGCACAAGGAAGAAGAAGAAGCTTGGAGCACAACACACAATACTGAATATATTACCACTAGAATGTACAAAGATAAGTGACCCATTAGTGTGATAGGCGTATATATAGGGGGGAACCTCCTAAAGAGGGAAAAAAGTGCCTCGATGGCCCTAGAGTGTTCACACATCACTACCTAAATATATCAACATCAAGGGCCTGCCATATCCATATTGATTTGGGGCACGAGTAGAAGAGGTGTCCCAAGTCTTCCATGCCACGAAGGCATCGTTTCCACCACGAGGGACCCTGCAAATTTTGCTAGCTTTTACATTGGTTGAGATACCACGGTGTAGGATTTTCCACATAAGCATAAAGTGTTTTATCTCGACGAGGGGGTGCAAAAGGGATTGGAACTTAAAGTCCTACCTCCAACAAAACCAATCTAAACACCATTTCCTATTGAGTTTGACATGAAATTCCACATCTTTCTTCAATCTCGTAAATTTCTCAAGGATATTGCCATTGTTCCATCTCAAACCCTTAGGATGAGAAGAGTCCTGACCCATGAGGAGGCAAGTTCTCGAGTGTTCCCAAGCAATATGCTCTGCAATAGATGCCATTCTTCATAGTCCACTCTTTTGGCCGGATCAATGTCCTTGAATCTAATTCACTAACAAATTTCTTGGTTCCAGAGGTGTTTCCACAAATGGAACCCTTTATTCCAATGCTTCCTAGCTTTTTGGAGGTTCCAAGATCACACTTTTGATGTCCTTGATAGGGAACCAGATTGAATCATTCTATCTAATATCTGCTAGCCACTTCCAATTCTCATTGATTCTAATAAATTGTTTAACCTTGTTCCAACTCTTCCATAGAGAACAAACCAAGCTTGAGCCTTTGGGAGTCACTGAAAATGGGGAGAACAAAACGATGAGAAGATTGAGACCCTTCCATTGTTTGACATAAAGCTATTCCTCCATCAACTTGCATCAAATTATTGCCTAAATGGCAAATGTCCCAATGTGACATCTCAAAAGAGGCATGCAAATCATCTTTAGATTCATCAATATGCTTCTCATTAGGACCAATAAGCACCATATCATCAACATATACTACAATGGTCAAAAGCACATCATCTGCATGGTTAACATATAAGTTGCTCTTAGTTGAATTGTTCTCAAAACCATGTGCTAGCAAGTAGGCATATATCTTCTCATACCAAGCAGATGGTGCTTGCTTCAAACCATATAATGCTCTTTTAAACCTACAAAGGCTATTTTCATACCCTTTTTGCACAAAACCACAAGCATATAAAACATACACTTCTTTATGTAAATCGCCATTCAAAAATTCAATTTTAATGTCCGAATGATGTACATTCCAATCATGATGAGCTGCAGGTGCACAAATACTATGAATCATGGTCATTTAGCATGCAAGAGCATGTCATCAAAATCAATGCCTCTCTTGAGTGCATGACCTTTGGCAACAAGCCTGGCCTTATACCTACCAATTGTTTCATCTCTTACATTTCAACTTGTATACCCATTTAGGACCAATGTCCTTTTTTCTTGGGGGCAAATCACATAACAAACAAGTACCATTCTTCATAATAGCATCATATTATGATTTCATATTAGGCATCCAATTTTTTGAATTGTGTGCTTCATCAAAACAAATAGGCTCATTATCATCACAAAGACTAGAGATACCATTGCATAGCAATTTTATGCAAAGGAGGGATTATGAGAGACTTAACAAGTACAATACAATAGAGGTACATCTAATGTTCTATCTCTTAAATTCTACACCAACCAGTTAGGCATAATTTTAGCATCTTCTTTGTTAGTCCTCTCATGAATAAGTGCATCATGTAAATGTGCAAAAAAATGGAATGATTTGCATCATCATTTGGAACATGTAAAGGCTAAAAAATTGCTCATTTGGACCAACACTTGGCTGTCCATCTATAAAAAGAGGCACCAAAGTGTCATACACATCCTTCGAGCTAATTGATGTCTCCTTGGTACATGAAAGTAAGGGCCGAATTGCATCCTCCATAAAAACAATATATGGGCTAACAAGAATGTGTCTGGTTTTGTTTGTGGATTATACAAACGACAACCTTTACTTTTTGAGTTGTACCCAAGAAAAATAAATTTTATGACTTTATCATCCCATTTTTTGCATTTTTTTTTACGCACTAATGCATATGCTATACAACCAAAGACATCTAGATGAGCAACAGATGGCTTGTGACCGTGCCAAGCCTCATATGGAGTGATCAATTGCAGTGCTTTGGTGGGACACCAGTTAAGTGAATATGTTGCACACATAACAACCCCAAGCCAGAATCTATGTAATAAAGTTTGACTTTTGACCATACACCTCGCCATAAGCATGAGAGACCTGTTATTTCTTTCAAAAACTCCATTTTGTTGAGGTGTATATGGCACTGTAGACTGATGTTTTATCCCACACTCAACTAGAAATGGATTAAAATCAAAAGACATGTATTTCTAAACAACAAGATCCTAAGCAAGTGGGTCCCCCATGAGGGGGACAAAAAGCTTATTATCCTTCTTTTTAACTCTCATTAATTCTTGTGATTTATGCGCCTTTTGGTTTCAAGCATGTTTTTAGGGAGCGGTGCCTTTGACCTTCTTTCATCCCTAGTTCCCTTCCATCTTCGAGAATTCAAGCACCTTTGAATATTTTTAACCCCTCATTTGTAGGATTGGGGTGATCCCATATGTGCTAGGCCCCTTTACTTGTATAATTGATCTAGTTTTGATCAATGATACCCATTTAGCATGATTACTTGATGATTTAAATAATATATATAATATCAAGTGCCTACTACATGCAAGAAAAAAAATATGTATGAGCATGATATGTGATTTATTGCCAAAAGAGTACTTTTGCAAAGAAATTTCAAATGAGGGTGGGGTGCCATTCAAATTAAATAAAAGGGGTTTGGATTTTATAGTGGCTAAGTAGAATTTTCTTTATTGCATGATCACTTGGAAACGAATTTTAATAGGTTCCCATCATAGTTGCATAAATTTGGTGCCATCTCCCTCTTTCCTCTATTGTCCTTAACAAATCCTTATTAGAGGGAGCGATCGATATAGTTTTGTAGGAGGTCTTGTGCTAGGGTTTTCTCGTTGGTGTGAAGGCCTCTTGCAAGATCAACTTCTACCAATGATGAGGGTTTCAAAGTCATGCTAGCAAAGTAATTTGAACCCTTGTAGAGTTTTGAGATTTCCAATTCTTCTCCTAGGTTTCCTCAAGGTCCATACATATTCTAACACATTGATCTAGGGTGTTTGGATCTTTCAAATACACACATGATCTAAGTTTTCCACTCAAGAGGCCATTTAGAAATAAAGGCACTTGCTTCACTTGAATTGGTAGTTTCGAGGTCACACATCTCTCTATGTATTGCTCAAATCTTTGCCTTTCTAGCTTTAAAGTCTCTTGGGAAGTCTGCTTGAAGTTGTGGATGAAGGATGAGGTGTTATGTCTGATTCCACTCTTTGAGAGCTCACTGATGAATGCATCCATCAATTGTGAGATCTCATGGTAGTTGTCTCCATTTAATGATTTGAACCATGCAAGAGTCATACATTTCAAGTGTAACCCAAATGCCTTGTACTCAGTGAACACGTCTTCCATCTTTTCTCCCCTCAATACTTGAATTCAACCACATGATCATATACATCCACTATGCCGTCAGAGTAATTCTTCATGGATTTCACTACCTAGGAGGATCTCAATGTTCTAGAGTATCCTTTCTGCCCTGGTAGGGGAAATTTTTCATCTTCTCTATGTGCTCTATCTCCTCTTGGTCGCTCTCTTTCTGACCTAATCATTCTTTATTATGCTCTATCCCTTCCTAAATTATGCACAAAACATACCTCTAGGGCTTCCCTTGATCTCTCTGTCTAGGCACCTAAAGTGCTAGTTGGACTTGCACTCGTCTTTTTGTGGTTAATCAAAGCTTTGTGTAAAAGAGATACCTTTTGATCCTACCAAAGGTGGGTTTTTTTACTATATTCCAAAACTAGATACATCCTCTTTGCATCGTGACCTAGATAAGTTGATTTTCTTGGTTTTTTGGGGTCTTTAAAATAATACACTAGAACGCTCTCTTTCTGACCTAATCATTCTTTATTATGCTCTATCCCTTCCTAAATTATGCACAAAACATACCTCTAGGGCTTCCCTTGATCTCTCTGTCTAGGCACCTAAAGTGCTAGTTGGACTTGCACTCGTCTTTTTGTGGTTAATCAAAGCTTTGTGTAAAAGAGATACCTTTTGATCCTACCAAAGGTGGGTTTTTTTACTATATTCCAAAACTAGATACATCCTCTTTGCATCGTGACCTAGATAAGTTGATTTTCTTGGTTTTTTGGGGTCTTTAAAATAATACACTAGAAACTTGTTGTTGGTGAGGTTTGGTTGATCTACACTTCCAAAAAGCTTATTTTATGGACTCATTTGCATATAGTTCTATTGTAGCAATGTCTTGAGGTATCTTGGTTATAGCAATGATCCTTGTTAGCATGGATTTTCCTCTAGACATACTTGGTTCCTTGGCTGGATCATCTTCTTGAGGCTCTTACTTATTTGACTTATGAAGAATCATCCCAAATTCATTAACCCTATCAAGGAAAATATTAAGTATCTATTATCTATGTATGATCCATTCTCAAACTTATTGACTGGGTGCTTTGTTCTATAAGCGTGCTTAACATTTCTCGATTGGACCACCTATCTCCTAAATCCATCCATATAGATGTGAGCACCTAATCGATTGGTATGGATATATTCTAGTTGTGTCTTATATGGCCCTTTTGGAACTTGTAAGTAGGCTACCATCATGCTAGTTGTGGTTATATCCATACTATAGGAGCTATTTGACTCTCTAATTTCTGAACTCAAGTTCGAATGATGGTTATCTAATTGTTTAACCATGAGTTGGTAGTGCAATTGACACTAGCTTGAGAAGACCTTAAGCTTTGCCAATCCGCTTTGTCAAGATACTTACTTGAGCTCAAGTTTATTAATTTGTTTACGCCTATCCCTTAGAGTTATTCTTTCTCTTGAATGGTTCTTTGATTCACAATCACTTGTTCTTTGTTTAACTACATTTTTTGGCTCTTTTCTTTATGTAACATTGTTAGGAATAACTTGCATGTCTCAAATTTATAATTTTTTTGTTTCTTCACGCTCTTTAGTTTAGGTTTTCAGTTTTCAAAATTATATTTATCAATCTTGATCTTGATGTCCCTTTACTATGTCTTTACTTTTGAAGTTCCTATCACAACCCTAAAAAATTCTAACCCTAGGGATATGTGTTTAGCCTAGGTTGAAAGTCCAAGGGGCTTTAGTATTTCTTGACCTTAAGTCACATGCTTTGCTTATTACCACCATGCTTAGGATGACATCCCAAGTTTTTTTCAACATTAAAACACTGCAAAATGAGGCCCTATAGACACTTGAAGGCTTGAATGTAAGCTAGACCTTGTAAAACCACCAAAAAACCATTAAATTTGACCAAAAAATCAAATTTTCCTTTTCAAGAAAATTTCCTATCTACTTGTTTGTCATGATGGGTTGGTATGTCCTAATATAGCAGTCTATCGCATTTTCCTATTGCGATAGGGCCAAAAACAAAGAGTTTTTAAATTTTTTCTATATAGTTGGGATGATGTTGAGGAGCTCTATTGTCCTTTTGGATGCTTTTCCAAAATGCACACTTTTCAACTTTTTGTGATAGACTGACTATGTCATCTCAAGACTTGTTTAGTGATCTCTCATACTATGTAGGCTATTGGAGCTAATGATGGACTTGAATCTACAAAGAAATAGTAAAAAATACAAAAAATAAGCATTCTCTCTCTCTCTCTCTCTTTGTGTGTGTGTGTGTTTTACACAAGAAAATGAGGGGAAGTGATTGGAAGGTGGGTATATGGTCAGGAAGGTGAAAATTCAATAGAGATGGAGATGATGTAGGGGGATGTGGGGGGATGAATGGAGTCAATGGAAGTCAAAATGGAGATGAAATTAATCAAGAAAATGGAAAAAACCATGCAAAAAGCTATTTAATTACACTCCAACATCTCTACTCCACTCTCTTACCACCACACACTCACCCTTGAGTAGTGCTCCTTGGAAATAGTGCCAAACTTTGGTGTCACTCATAGAACAATGATGAGCATCAACGTCAATGGAGATCCACTTTGTGATTGTCAATCTATGGAGATGAGAGGGTGATATTAAGATCATAAGCAAGTCGTGTATGTAGATGTGAAGGTGAGAAACACACATGATGTAGACACACATACACACACACAAGGTAGAGACAATAGAGAGGAACAATGGAGGGTTGTACTCATCAACAAGATTAAAAGTCTCTTATTGTCTCATAGAAGTTCTCTCCAAGTCAAGAACCTAATAAGTGAACCTGAAAAATGAGCTCTCTAGCTCCTTTATAGTTTTGAGGCGAGTTTTATCTAGTTCCAAACCTAGTGTTTGACATAGTTGAAAATTAGGCCTAATGCTAATTTGAAGTTCTCAAACGAGCTCCAAAAGTTATGAAATATGAAACGTAGCTTCTATGTAAGCTCTCCAAGCTTGAGGAATCCTTGACTTCCACAAAATGGAGCATATATTTACAAATGTGGGACTTTTATACAATGGGATAGTCATAAAAATAATTGTTTTTAAGAAAGTTATTTGTTAATATCAGGATTGAACTATGGGACTTCCCTCATGTGCTTCCTCTTCTTCTATAACTGCTTTGTCCTCCACTTGTTGCTCTTCTAGTTTGGTCTTGATTGCCAACAGTTATGCATTTATTTTTTAGTGCTTGTCATGCTAATTTATATAGGTATTGTTAGGAGGAGTAATGGGTGATGATTCGCCTTGATTTGTTATCATGAAATGAGGTCCTGTTAGGGGAAAATTTGTCACTTGATCCCCTCCTATGGCTCACTACTAGACCTCATATCTTATATCTCATTTGGATTGAAAGAAATTCCCTGATTTTCAATGAAACTAAAACTGAGGGAATTTTCAGTTTAAGGGCCATGCTCATTCCTACTTGTTTGTGGAGCTTTACTTTCCTACAAAGAGGGTATTTTTGGATTGGTTCAACTCTAATGAAGAGTTGAGAAGCATGCCTTGGAGGAAGATAAAACTTTTCCTTTGAAAGCACTATGCTAAGGAGCTATGTGACATTTATACAAATTGGTGAAGATGACCATGATTAAGGAGGTCCATGAGTTTAATTTTCTTGAGGGATCATCTAGTGTGTGGAGTTATTTTGGTTCGAGGTTTGCATAAGCTCACCTTCTTACTCAAAATCAAGGATGGATGTTACTCAAGGAGGGTGGTTAATCACAACATCTTTGAAGAATTCAAGGAAAAAGATATCCACCTAAAGCTTTTATCTTCCTTATAGTAGTTTTGACTTTGGATTGAACCTTATTAGGTCCTTTGGTATGGATTCTACTTGGAGCCCCTCTATTTTGTATCTCATCACCTTGTTTCGATCCCTAGACTATATAAGTTTACTTATTTATTTAATAGTCTACCAATGGGGGGTGTACCCCCACCTTGATCTGAGGCAATATTTGACTATCTTGTTAATAAATACTTGATGTTTGTACAAGAAAAAAAAGGCATATGGTAGTATTTCTTTGTATGAATTGAGAGACAACACATAATACATAGGTTATATCTAGCTTTGTCATTGTAGAATAAATGAGTGGAATGTTAACTTTCCTATACATGGTAAGATTCTCAATGGGTTCATTTTTACTATAGTTTAGCTCTTTATTCATCTCCTTTGGTTTTGAAAAGATTTACATCCCCTCAGATGACATACTTTTTAAGGAATTCTAACGTGTAAAACTCCTTTATTTTCATAGAAAAATTTAACTGCTCGAGAATAACTTAGATATGCAATGTCTAATATCTTAAATTCCTATACATGATTTTCCTTTGTTTTCCATTATGCCTTTCTCATAATCATATTTACAATAACATCATCTAGACAAATACAAATGGGCACATTTTGAATATCAACATGCTTAATGTGTAAAGAAGCATATACATCTGAATATGATATTATCTCTTAACTAAGTAAACAAAAAAACTTCCAAGAACTTTGATCTTGCTTGAGGTCGTAAAGATCCTTCATATTAATCTAAAAACATACTTTTCACAATCCACCTTCATATGCTTGAGGCATTTCCATGTACATAGTTTTATCTAACTTATCATTTAAGAAGGTATTTTTTATGTATAATCAATACATCTTCCATAATTTTGTATCTCCCTATGTAGTGACGAAGTTATAGATTTGTTTTGGTTCTTGGTGTAAAGTCTCCTCAAGGAAAAGTCCTAATAAACAAGAAACATGTTGACAAAAGAGAAAAATATTTGAAAAATCAATCATATTTTTTATAGCTTTTCAAAACCCTTTATACCAATGTGTTCAGTTTTTGAAAATCATCTAAAAATATGAGTCCTTTTGTTACTTTTACATATATTTTTTAATATCAAAGTATATTAAAAAAATGCTGATCTAACATATTGACATGTGGAAATTTTTAATGAAAATTATAAAGAGGCCAAAAAATGCATTTAGAAACAACTTAAGCATACTTGCAATAGAGGCTTTTAGATTACAAATCAAACATCTTGTAGAACATGATTTCATCAAAATAAGTGATTTGGATTACTTTTATACAAGTAAAATATCATAGATTTTCATATCAACAAGTCAAAATTTTCTTAATATATGAATTCTTTGATGGACATGCAAATAGATATATAATTGTAAAACATAGATAGATATTAAGCTCAAGAGAATTTACTTTTTTTTGAGAAAACAGGAAATATGAATTAACTAAGAAATGTAAACTTATACAAGGGGCAGGACATCCCCACAAAGCCTCCCAGTGAGGGAAGCAGCCAGCAAGGCCTAGAGATACAATTGAATCATTATCATCCTGTTACTACAGTACAGTTTAAGCAGAGAATCTCTCCATTTACAAGGGGGGGTAGTGGCCAAATGAACAGAGAAGTTAAAGTCCTCATGAGGAGCTTCAGATATCAGGTTAAGACATTTCTGGCCAATATATCTGAGGCCTGAGAGGCAACTGTGCTGCTGAGAGCTTTCCCTGTTGGTGAAAACCTTTTAGTTTCTGGATACCCATATGTGCCATAGAATATGTCCCCTCCAGATGTTCCAAAAAACATAGTCCATTCTGCTACTGGTCCCCACCAGGGTTTCTTTATAGGTGATATTGACCTGCAATTTGTAAAACATGACAGAGAGCAGACTCCAGTACTTCTGAGCATGGTTGCAGTTGAAAAACAGGTGGGGGATGTCCTCCTCCTTGCCACAGAATTTACAAACTTCATAGTTAAGTCCATAATTCCTGGCCTTGGAACCACACCAGACCCCATTGTGTAATATAAGCCACATCAGAGTTGAGTGCTTAATGTTGAAGGGGAGGTTCCAAAGACTTAGAAATCTGTGTTGCCACTGTCTAGCACTCCAGGCAAGCTTCCACCTGGTGTTGAGTTTGTGAAGGATAGAGTTGATGGATCCTCTTTGCTTCTTGAATCTACTAAGCATGTCCTGTGTGATCTCAGACAGTCTAGCCCTTTTCCTCTGATGACAATCAGCAAGTCTCTTGAGCAGCATATTCTTGTGTTCCAGCAGGACCTGAAGACAACCAAAAGAAAGGTCAGAATTGGCACTAAGCTGTTCAAGGGACATAACCTGGTTGTTGACACACAAGTCTCCCCAAGATGAGTAGCCATGTATGCAGCATTTGTGCTGCCTTATTCCCAGAGAACCACTTTCCCACAGGGAAAGCCATCCAGTCCAAATGCTTTCCTGCATGAAGAAATCATGAAGCAGAAAGAAGTTGGGGTTGGGGGAGCATTTAGTTTTCACTAACATCCAAGCATTCCAAAATCTACAAGTAATAGTACTGCCAACAGTAGTGTATCTGTGAGGAGAAATGAGGATGTCCCAGAGCTTGTGACCTTTCCAGGCTTTATAATTAGTCAGGTAGAACTTATCCAGGTTCCTTTTGAGGAGGAGAGCCCAAAAATCAGTGGAGTCTACAGCCCTAGCAACCCATTTAGCTGCAAGGTTAGTAGCCATTTTGATGGGGCACAGGATACCCAGCCCACCTTCTTTTTTGGGGAGACAACAGGTGGTCCAGGCCACTTTAGGTACTTTGTTCTGATGAGTGTTTCCTCCCCACAGGAATCTCCTGGAGAGATCAAGGACCAACTTGAAGTGCTTTTTGTTGGGCATCCAACAAGAGAGGAAGTAAACAAGGGAAGGCAGGATAGATAAATAGCCTTTGCTTTGCTTGAGTGCATCCACCATGCTTCGTTGATTCAGTTCTTTACGAACCCAACTATCTTCACTCTCCGTTAGCCATCAAAATTTGCCTATGAGTCTCCATGTTGAACACTCCTCCCTTCTTAAATTCTATCATCCTTGATAGA
>CM035431.1:67766836-67844336 GCA_020310875.1 Ceratopteris richardii
CAGCTTTATCAAGGGAATATAGGGATGTGTTTGCATGGACCTATAGAGACCTAAAGGGAGTAGATCCAAAAATATTCTCTCATATGATTCCCATGATGGTTGACACCTCACCCACCAAACAAAAGCCCTACACATATAATGACACTTATGCAGCAAAAATCAGAGAAGAAATTGACAGACTGATTGAGGCTAGATTTATCTATGAAATTGAGCATACTGAATGGGTGTCCCCCATTGTAGTGGTTCCCAAGAAGAATGGAAAGTTGCAAGTGTGTATTAACCTTAAAAAAGTCAATGCCGCTACAATCAAAGATAGCTATCTGCTTCCAATCACTGAACATTTATTGGTGTGTGTTGCCGACAAGGAAGTTTATAGCTTTCTTGATGGATTTTTAGGTTATAACCAAGTAGTCATTGCCCCAAAAGATCAACAAAAAATGGCCTTTTCCATAGAATGGGGAATCTTTGCATTTTGTGTGATGCCATTTGGGCTCATCAATGCACCTGCAACATTTCAAAGGCTCATGTTCATGTCTTCAAAGAGTTCTTGCAAAAGAGCTTAGAAGTATATGTGTATGATTTATGTGCTCATTCCCAAGAAAGAAGATACCACATCCCAGAGCTCAGACAGATCTTCAACAAGTGTAGAGAACATCAAGTTTGTATGAACCCAAAAAAGTGTGTTTTCATGGTACATCAAGGTAAGATCTTAGGTCACATTGTTTCTAAGAACGGAATATCAATAGATGAGGACAAAGTACGAGTGATAGAAGAGTTGTAGAGACCTAGGAATGTTAAAGAGGTACAAGCCTTTACGGGCCACTGTGGATATTGCCATAGATTTATCCACATGTATGTGATCATAGCTAAACCTCTTTACCCTTTGTTGACAAATTTTGAGTGGAACGATGAATGCGAAAATTCCTTCAATGAGCTGAAGAGACATTTGTGCATAGCACCGATACTGACCACTCTTGATTGGAATAAACCATTCCATGTCCATGTAGATGCATCCAAATATGCAATAGTATGCATGCTAGCACAACCCACGAGTGAAGGAAATCTAGATTTGCCTACAGCATATGCCAACAGATAGCTAAACACAGTTGAACATAACTATACAACAACTAAAAGAGAAGCTTAGGCATGGTATATGATCTGAAGAAGTTTAGACATTATCTATTGGCCAATACGTTCAAATTTTTCACTGACCATCAAGATTTATTATATTTGTTCAACAAAACCTTGCAATACAGGATGCTTAGTAAGATGGTTCCTCTTACTAGTGGAATACAACTTTGAAGTGGTTGTTAGGAAAGGTAGGACCCACCTTAGGGTAGATCACCTTTCTCGCATCACTTCAAGAGAGTCACCGCAAGTCATATCTGATGAACTACCCGATGTGTATCTATTCAATTTAGAAGTTTTTCCTAAATGGGAAAATAAGTTGGTATCTGTCCTGACCTTCGGACCCGCAAATAAGAATGTGAAAACGAACAAAGATGAAATTGTAACATCACAAAGATATCAAATATTGGTAGGAAGCATGTATAAACAAGATACAGAGGGTGTCTTAGCTTGTTGTGTCGAGAAGGATGAACATAGCACTTGGTTGCAACAAGCCCATGAAGGATTGCTAGGAAATCACTATTCTAAACAAGGAACATTGTAGAATCTAAAATGTTTAGGAGTGTATTGGCCTAGTATGGACAAAGAAATACATGAGTGGATTAAGAATTGTCTAGTGTGCTAGAAGAGACCCCCATTGGAGCATGCTACCCTATATCATGTGTCATTAATTCCAGAATGGAGTGATCCATTGGTAGAATTTATGAGATCGGGAACACTACCAAGTGAAGCCAATCTAGCAAGAAAATGAAGCTCAGGACTATGCCTTAGTAGGAGACAACCTACTAATGACTATGCCTTAGTAGGAGACAACCTAGACTCAATTGGCAAAGATGTTTACTTAAGATTGTGCGTTCACAAATCAGACTATTTGAAAGAGGCTCAAGACTATGCCTTAGTAGGAGAAAACCTATACCGAAGAGGCAAAAATGTTTACTTAATATTGTGCGTTCACGCATCAGACTATTTGAAAATCTTGGAAATTGCACATAGCAGTCTTGTAGGTGGACACTTCGAGCTTGACCAAGTAATTAAGATCATTCTATTCTCAGGACTTTAGTGGTGCACTCTTCATATGCATGCATATACCTATGTGAAGAGATGTGACACATGTCTACGTGCACAATATCCGATCAGAAAAGATGAGATGCCTTCAAGGCAAATGATGGGAGGACATGCATTCTCAAAGTGGGGAATAGATTTTGTAGGTCATATTAACCACCCAGCTAGAAACCCCCATGTAGAGTACATTATTGTAGCCACATATTAACTTATAAAGTGGATAGAAGTAAAATCCACAACAAAGAATGATGCTCAAATGATGGCTAACCTTTTATTCAAGAACATATTCACTAGATACGGGTTACCAACAGAGCTAGTAAGTGATAGAGGTATGCACTTCTTGAACGTAGTTACTGAAAACCTTCTCCAAGAATTCTTGGTGATACATAAGAAGTCTACCCCCTATCATCCACATGTTAATAGACAAGCCAAGAGCACAAATAAGATCCTATGTAATGTATTCACAAAACTAGTAAATAATAAATGCTTTGATTGGGATAAAAAACTTCATCATGCTATTTGGGCTTACCAAATTGCCTACAAAACAGTACTCAATGCCACCCCATTTCATATGGTCTTCAAACAGAATGTTGTGTTTCCATTAGACTTCTTGATCTTGACTTTAAAAGTAGCATGAGAGCATGAGTGGAATGCACATGAGTTATCCTCCAGAATATTTGATCTAGAATGATTAGGTGAGACCAGGCTATGAGCAACAGCAAGCATCTACGCTACAAAGAAAAGGCAAAATGCATATTCTAATGCACACATCAAGGATAAAGGATTGAAAGAGGGAGACTTAGTGTTGGTTTATACACTAAAGCAACATGCCTATAAATTCCAAAAGCGAGGATATGGACCCATGGTCATTGATAGAATTTCCACTAGCGGTGCAGTTCAATTGGCTACTCTAGAAGGTGACATCCTGCCAAAGCTATATTAGTGGATGTCGATTCAAGCTATATCAAGAACCTCTTATAGAGGATATGCTAATGAGACTCAACACTGCTAAGAAGTGAAAAGAAGAAGAGTTAAGGGTTAGAGAAGAAGTGCAAGTAGAGGCTAAAGAGTGCATTAGGAGAAATAAGTAAAGGTGATAAGGCCTAGATCTCAACCTCAATGCCCCAAGATATCACATAGCCATGTGCCAAACATCAATTCTAATTGCTTCTCAAATAATCAACCGACATCCCTTTGTAATCATAGAAGTAGGATAAGGAAAGAATGTAAGGATCATGAGAGCTTTGATTGACTCAAGTGTAGCGGCTAGTGTAGTTAGACTCTCATACTGCCAAGAAGTGCAATTGAACATCGATTCCATAGAATCCTATCTCATAGGATTGGGAGGTGTGGAAACCCCTGTTTGGGCAAGGTGGAACTTCCCATCTACCTTCAAGATGTCCCAATGATAGTCAAAATGCTAGTGTGTCAAGACGAGAATCTTATGGAACCACTTGTCTTGGGTCAAGATTCGATCTATGACCATGCAGTCAACTTAAACCTCAAAGTTCAACTTCTTCAAGTTTGGGTACATGAATAATGCATTACATTAGAATTAGAGAATTGTATGATCACAAATCCCATCATCACACATTCTCTTAGTTATTCTAAGACTAATCTTGCAAAAGAAGATGTTGTATGTGTCCAATGCTCTATGATGGAGAAGGACTCAATCATTGAAGAACGGGCTCAAAGGCATATGGATCTCTCTCCTTTTTCAAAGACTAATGCAGGCATAGTAGTTCAACCATAGAGGCAAGAAAAACAGTATGAGACAACCACTCTATCAAATAGACAAATAGAATTCAAGAAGAAAGTAATTTCGGGCATGAAGCAGATCTCAGTATGAAAGGGAGAGCAGTCTACCATCGCAGTCGAACTCGTTATCGAAGAAGCAACAGAGAAAGCCAAGGCAGCAAGTAG
The DNA here is from genome assembly GCA_020310875.1 of Ceratopteris richardii. Taxonomy (NCBI): domain Eukaryota; kingdom Viridiplantae; phylum Streptophyta; class Polypodiopsida; order Polypodiales; family Pteridaceae; genus Ceratopteris; species Ceratopteris richardii. The sequence continues at coordinate 67,770,950 of CM035431.1, forward strand.
CAGAACAACAAAGATCTCTATCTCAAAGAGTACTCCAAATTTGGGTACCAATGCAATCGATGAAGGCCGACCACAATAATGTACAAATTTGGGTGCCTAAGGAATTAATTACAGTTCAACAAGGGTGATTACACATGGGTACCCAAGGAACTCTTACATACACAAAACCCTATGTTCACCCACATGAGTAAATTCTCAACAAAGAATTCAAGGAAAGGCAAGGGTCAGATTCAAGCACCGAGATCAACAAAAGATCAAATCACCTCTTCGGCAATAGTAAGAAGGCAATCAAAAAGGGTATGGGTTTGGAAGCCAAAAGCACCAGTAGCCCCCACAAAGCCAAATATCCCACCATGAGGGATACAAAAGGTACAAACCCGTCCAAAGATGAAGCGGTCAAAGGTGATTTGTACAAAGCCAAACATAGTTCTAAAATGGATACCTATAAGGAGGAATGGTCAATTGTCATTTAACCATGAATTGACTACATCATTTTGAGATCCAATGGATACCTCCAAACGAAGATTACATCAACCTTTGCAAGTAATATTGAAAGCCTCGACGTGCAAAAACCATGTGCCTTTGGCATAACCCTGTCTTTTGCACCATTAAGGTCATCCATTCATCTAAGTTTACTTTGGTGGTTATACATGCATTTTGCAAGCACAGAGAACTCTAATTCCAGCCTTTCACAACTTTCTTTGCTTTAGGAATGGATGTCCCAAGAGCACCTTGTAATTGTTGAGCTTACAAAATTAGCAAATTGCTAAAGTATGCTGAAACTTAACACCACAAAGTGGTGAGAAGGAAGGCCTCTTAAAGCCCAATTGGTCTTTCCACATGTCCATTTGACAATTTTAGTTTATATGTGTTGGTCTTAAAGCCATTTTCCCCATTTGATCCATAATTCTATAGTTGATATTCTCACACGTGCTCTAGAGTCTATGATTGTTTTCATTGTACTTTTGTGTATTCAATAGGGATAATCATAGTTAGTTCATCTCCTGCATTGAATTCTCCCACTTTGTACATAGGAATTAGAATGATACTTGAAGCAATATCATGCTTCATGGACATTTGTGGTTCATGTTCTTGGTTGATAGAAGTTCATTTCTTAGAAAGCTATTCTAGGCATCTATTGGATTTGTCATACCTCTATGTTTATGGCATTTCAATCTTGTGGAATTCCTCGTCTTCTAGCAGAGTTTCTTTGAATTCAATTTCTATGAAGGGTGATTCTTTTCCTTGCATGTCCATCCATTTTGTGCTTGTCCAATATCCCATAATTTTTGTTGCATCTGATGTTAAATTTATGTCTGAAATTCTTCATCATATTGCATATTATTTTTAGGGGATATTTGTGGCACTACTTGGGATTTAGTTTTTATAGGATCATGGAATTTCTCTTCAAGGATATGTGTGTAGGGAAAGACTCGAGGATCCTTTTCCATCATTTTATAAGCTACTTGTGAGAATATCTAGCATTTCCTTTTCTAGGTGTAATACCAAGTAGCATTATTTTTCATGATTTTCTAGACTAGGACATTCATGGATACACTTAAGGAAAGCTTCCAGTAGTGGCTCAAGATAAGGATTAGATATAGATGCTACCCTAGATTTAACTTTATGAACCTCTCATTAACATTTCTCACTTGGCTACTTTGGCTTCCCCTTGAGCTTTTTTGACTTCACTCTCTATCTCTTCTATTTGCTTATTCATCATCTTGGTTCTCTTTTCCTTTTATCTTTTCCAAGATGTTCCATTTCCTTTTTCACTGGAAGATGTGCTTGACTTTAAATCTTTTGATTGCTCTACACCTATGGCTTGCCCTATGATGAGTCGAATGGGATTTTTCTTAGATTGGACCTTAGTAATCACATGAATATGTACTTCAATTTAACTATGAGTTTTCTCCACTTGCTTGAATCTCTCAAGGTTAGACATGTCACTCTTTCATTCTAGGGATATCAAAGTAGTCATTATACAAGTGATTCTTGTCACAATTAGTACAATGTCTTGATTTTTGCATAGACGATGGAGAAAGAGGTTGATCATGTGCTTGCATTTGATGGGTTTGTCATGCAAATAGATGTTGTTCTCTTATTGGATTAGGATTTGATGGATGATAGAGCCTATTTTGAGTACCATATGGTTGGATATGTTAGGTGCTATTTGGGACATTCTAATTCCAATATGGTATGGGTGGGATCATTTCATATGGGACTAATTGCACATTAAATTGATTGCTCACATTTGTGATGAGTGGATTAGGTGACATAGATGGCATACTTGATTGATAGTAAGTCTTTACTTGATTTGAGCAAGTGCCTTGAAGATGTGCACTAAACCCAGGTGGTATTCTAGGATTTGTCTTGACAAGTGGATTGCACTTCCAAGAGGGCTCTAGTGCATGTGTGAGTCAAAGAGGACATTCTTAGTGGTCATGGGAAATAGGTTGAGATACCTACAAATAAGAATTTGGAAATGGAAATTTCCAAGATATAAGTTATTGAAGGGGTTGCATCTTCAAAGGAGCACAAGGGAGTCACTTACTCTTGGGTTCTATCCTTCTCAATATTAGCTCTACTATTTTTTCAACTAAAGAAGAGGTATCTTAGGCTCTTGGGTAGACACCATTGCTGGGAAATCGAGGGGTTCCAAGCCATCCTAAATACAAGTACATCTTTGTATGAATATAACCATATTTGGGGACATTTTGAAATACACTAAAGTTTTCAAAGTTGTGCTAGCTAGAACATCTTGAAAATAAGTGATCAATTTTGTCTCTAGTGGAATCAGTACAAATTGAATCTTTGTGCCACATCTCTAATTGATTCACTAAAAGTTTTCCTCAAGCTCTCAATTTGAAGAATAGTATTGTCTCCAACCTCTTTTTCAGAAAACTCATTAGAAAATACTTTCAAGACATGTTCAAGGATTTGAAAATCTTGGGGCTTGTCAAATGAAACCATTCTAAAGATGTGCCCATCAAGGTTAGAACAAATGCTTCAAATTGTGTGAGCCAATCATTTTCTATACTCTAAGCACTTCGTGAAGCCTTGCTTGTGTGTCCCAGGATCACTTTGCCCCTCAAAAAGGATTTCACACACAATTTACAACCTCAAATGTTTGTATTTATGTCCTTGGAGAAGAAATTTCTACTAATTAGATAAGATTTGAGGCACCACTCCAGATTCTTTGTTATATTTGGAACATGCAGCACATCAGCAAGATATTTTACCTTTACATCCTCCATAGATAGTGCTATGTTTCCTATATGCTCGATAGGGTGTGATGTGTCATCACCTGTTTCAACATATCCAAGAACTGGCAATTTTTGCAAGGTACTAAACCATTCCACATGACTGGTCATGTGATTTGAAGCACCTCAATCAACATACTAGACATTATCATTCGATTTTGAAACATCAGCAGACATCATATTCATCATGTGATGTTGAAACATATCAACAATACACGGAATCACTTGAAATTCTAGATTTGGAATATATGAGTGTTGTCAAACATGATGCAAGTTATAGTTTTGCAAACTCACCTAGTTTTTCTATGGGTCCCACCTTGCGGGCTAAGATGGCTTTGAAACTTTGGTTCGACAAAAACAAGTGACCCTAAAGGGATAACTCCTAAAAATATTTTGAGGTCTTCTACCTTCATGCCAATTTTCATAGCAATCTGAGGTCATTTGTGAATCGCACTTTCTCCATGCCTTCGTGCATATTCTTCACCATTAGCCTTCTCCACGAGCTCTCTACAACCACACTGGCTTTGATACCATGTCACGAGGAAGGAGGTAAGGAAGATAGCTCATACACACACTCTCGCAATCAAAGAGAGGCACATGCACACAAATTGAGGCAAGGAAGAATGATCTTCTTCTTCTTGTATTACATAAAAGGAATGTACAAGAATGACCTAAAACAAGAATACAAGCAATACAATATATAAAGAATAGTACATAAGCAAAATCCTCATGTCTACAAATGAGTGAGTTGGCAAGAAAAAAATATGACATCACTCTCAGTAGATAAATTTAGTAAAGCTCAATGAAGTATCCTTGACATATATCATTGTGACCACTATACATGTCAGAGAGATGAAAAAGTGATATGTTTCATCCTAGATCATCACATGTTGAGCTTGATATCTCAACATGGACATTCCATGGATAGTTTTCTGACAAAGATCAAAGATTTAAAGGAGCATTTGATTTTTGTTGATGGTCTTGTTTGACAGTTCACTTATGCAGACTGTTCTCAATGGTCCTCGAGATTCATATTAAACGTTTTCCTCTAATCTTTGATTGATGATGAAAGGTAATCCAAATGCCTCAACATTTGAGGAGTTAGTCTCTGTTCTGTTGCAAGAAGATCAGTCTAGGCAGACCAGGTCCATTATGCCTGTTGCAAATCAAGCTTTCGTGGCTAGTGAGAAGGGCAAAGGTAAATGGAGCTCATCTACTAGTAAGCAAAAATTTGCTAATTCTACGAAATCAAAGAAGGATGAGAGAGATGAGAAGAAAACAGAAAAGGAGAAATTGTTTTGCAAATACTGTAAAGGAAATGATCATGTCATAAAGAGCTGTCCAAAACTGGTTGCAAAAGAGGCAAAGAAAAAAGAGGCTGGAATGGTTGTTGCATAGGCCTCGACACTCAAAACAGTCTGCTAATCTTGTGCAGAATGAAGAATGGGCATTTACTATAGTTTGCACTTATGACACATCTTCTCATGAACAGTGTACGTCTATAGTAGACATAGATGTTTAACACTTTGATAATGGGGCAACCAAACATATTACCTCGTAGTGCAGTTTCTTCACTTCACTCAAGCCTACCCCTATAGGGAATACTATCACATGTGCAACCAGCTCCTCTTATCCGATCATGGGAGTTGGTAAGATCATTCTATCTACTGTTGATGGTAGTTCTTTTAAATTGTTGGATGCTTTATTTATGCCAGGTATCAAGAAAAATTTGTTATTAGTTTCAGCATTAGCCGAGATTGGCTTGGTTGTGAAGTTTGTTGATGACAGATGTACAATTCATGATCTATCAAACAGTAATGTCATTATTGCTTCTGGCATTTTATGTCGTGGGATGTATAATCTCATAGACTATGAAAAACCTATGAATAATTCAGCATGTGTAGTTCATGATTCTCAGGCTATGTCAAATGCAAAGCTTTGGCATGCACGCTTTGGTCATTTAAATTTTGCTAGTTTGTTATGCTTGTAGAAATGTGAAATGGTGTCCCCTTTGTCCAGACTTGAGGCACTTGGTAAACATGTCTAAGAAGGTTGTATTTTGAGAAAATGTAGCATTCCTCCTTCCCAAAAGATGGCTCAATTCAAGCTACTAAACAATGGTAGCTTCTACACAGTCATGTATATGGTCCTATGTAGACACCTTCCCTTGGGAATTATCTTCACTTTGTGACTTTCATTGATGATTTTTCTAGGCATGCATGGGTATATCCATTGAAAGCAAAGTTTGAAGTGTTTATGTGCTTCAAACAGTTTTTTATTTTGGCTAAAAATCTATCAGAATGTAAAATGGGCAGCCTCCATTCTCATCAAGGGGGGCAATATATGTCTTCTGATTTTAATGCATTTCTAGCTGAACGTGGGATAAAACATCAGTGTAAAATGCCATATACACCTCAATAGAATGGAGTTGTTGAATGGAAGAATAGATCACTCATGGAGATGGCGATGTGTATGGTCAAGAGTCAGGCTTTACCACATAGTTTCTGGCTTGAGGTCATCATGTGTGCAGCATATGTACTTAACAGTTGTCCCACTAAAGCATTGTAGTCTATCACTCCATATGAGTCTTGGCATGGTTGCAAACCATCTGTTGCTCACCTCTGTATTTTTGGTTGTTTAGCATATGCATTAGTGCTTGAACAACAATGCAAGAAATTGGATGATAAAGCAGTGAAATGTATTTTTGTTGGGTACAGTTCTAAAAGCAAAGACCATCTTCTGTATCATCCATAGACTAAATGCATTTCGGTTAGTCGTGATGTTGTTTATGTGGAAGATGTTATTCAGCCATTACTTTCATGTACAAAGTAGACATTAGTTAGCTCCAAAGACATGTACGACACTTTGCTACCTCTTTTTACAGGTTGATAGTCTAGTGCTAGTCCAAATGAGGCAACTTTTTAGCCTTTATAGGTTTCATGTGATGATGCAAATCATTCCATTTCTGATGTAGATTTACATGATGCACTTGTTGATGAGAGAACTGATATAAAGGAGGCAAAGACTATGCCTAAATGTCTTGTGCAGACTTTGCGAGACAGTAAATTAGATGCACCTCTATCATATCATACTTGTTCAAGCTCTCATAGTGCTTGTTTTCAATCAAATTGTTATGATATGGCTGCCTTTGGTCTCTGTGATGAGAATGAGCCCGTTTTGTTTGATGAAGTAAAAAATTTTGAAAATTGGATGGCTACTATGCAATCAAAATATGATGCTATTATGAAAAATGGGACCTGGTCTTTATGTGACTTGCCTCCTGGCAAGAAGGCCATTGGCACTAAGTGGGTATACAAGTTGAATCATAAGTGTCATGGAATAGTTGACAGGTATAAGGCTAGGCTTGTTACAAAGGATTATGCTCAAGAAAGAGGCATTGATTTTGATTAGACCTTTGCTCCTTTGCTCCTATATGCCGAACGACTATTGTTCGTAGCATCCATGCACTTGCAGATCATCATGGTTGGAATGTACATCAGTTGGCCATTAAAACTGCATTTTTGAATGGTGATTTGCATGAAAAAGTGTATGTTTTTCAATCACATGTTTTTATGCAAAAAGGGCATGAAAACCAAGTGTGCGGGTTGAAGAAAGGCATTATATGGTTTGAAGCAAGCACCACGTGCTTGGTATGAAAAGATACATGCCTACTTGATTGCACATGGTTTTGAGAACAATCCAACTAAGAACACCTTATATTTTAAGCGTCCAAATAATGTGCTTCTGATCATTATTGTGTATATTGATGACATGTTGCACACTCGTCCTCATGAGAAGCATAATGCTGATTTTAAGGCTGATTTGCATGCCTCATTTGAGATGTCAGATTTGGGGCATTTGCATCATTATTTGGGCATTCAGTCAAACAAAATATATTGATACATTATTGTAGCATTTTGGCCTTAAAGACTAAAAACCTATTGCGAGTCATACAGAGAAAGGATTACAATCCATTCTTCATGATGATGGAGATGTATTTGATGTTGTTCTCTATCAGCAGGCTATTGGATGCTTAATTTACTAATGCATTACTCAGCTAGATATTCAATTTATTGTCTCATGGATGAGAAGGTTTATGCATTGCTCATGTGTCAAGCATTGGTAGGCAGTTATGCACATCTTTTGCTACTTGAGTGGTACCCGGCTACTTGGATTGTTTTATCCCAAGGGGGGATCACTATTGCCAGATTTACATGCTTTTTTTTACTCTGACTGGGTTGGTTGCTATGACACTCGTGTGTCCACAAGTGGTTTTTCGTTCATGCTTCGTAGTTCATGCATATCTTGGTTGAGCAAGAATCAGGATACTGTGGCCACTTCTAGTTGTCAAGTGAGTATAGGATGGCTTTCATAATGATTGTTGAGTGTGTGTGGCTTAGATGCCTTATGGCTGATTTGGGTGTTGGTCACTCTTCTGCCGCCACCATCTTCACTGACAGTCAGAGTGCATTGGTAGTTGCAAGGAACCTGTGTTCCATGCTCGCACCAAGCATGTTGAGGTGCACTATCATTATGTGAGGAAGAGGTTCTCTACTGGAGGAATCAGTTTGACATATGTGCCCACATAGGAGAACATTGCAGACCTTTTCACAAAGGCTTTACCTAGGGAGACGTTTGAAGCTTTTTACAAAGCTTTGGGCTTACTTCCTTTTGTGGATTGATTCCACATAGCTTGGCTCTTCCTTATACATGAGTGCCAGCTCCTTGTTCACCACATCACTCCTAGGGGGATTTGTTGATATATTTAGGTAGTGATGTGTGTGAACACACTAGGACCACCGGGGCACCTTTTTCCCTCTTTAGGAGGTTTTTTTCCCCCGGCTTGTATATATGACTATAACCCTAATGGGTCACTTATCTTTGTACATTCTAGTGGTAATACATTCAATATTGTGTGTTGTGTTCCAAGCTTCTTCTTCCTTGTGTTGTTCGTGTGCTTTCATAAACCTCAAAATCCAACAGACTCTACATGATTTCTTGGAAGGAAATGAAATGTTGTGATGGCAATGCCGCACGGTGGAATCTCCTTCTTGAGAGCTCCATGATGATACTCTCACAATAGAAAATTGAGCTCTGAATGTTGCACAACGTACTCTACATAGAGCCTATAGAATATGAAGAGAATGCAGTTCACAGGGAGCATGAGAATAAATTTCTTAGGTGTTACAAATGCGGTCAAAATTATAGTCTATGGCTTACCAAACCACTATATGTTTTATTAAAGAGCATATACAAAAGTGTCCCCTGACCATTTGGCCTTCCACATGGATACTAATGGTAAAAATCTCCCACTAAAGGCCAATAAGGTCAAAGTGACTATGGGAGAAAAATAAAGAATGATAAATAATACATGAGTGTAAGTATACAAACCATACCTCCCACCTGATGTGCATGTTAGACAATATACAAGAAACTATGTAAGACCATGAATCAAGTAACCCCATCAAGTGACAACAATGTCAAAAGCTATCTTGTGGTATAACTTTAGTCAAAGCATATGCAACATGATCTCAAGTATGACTTTCTCAAGAATAATGCACTTATGGCTAATCAATATCTAATTAATTGATACCTCAACTCAATGTGCTTATTCTTTGCATGATATACTAGACTCGTAGCCAAAGCAATGGGAGTCTGACTATCACTGAGCAAATGACATAAATGTTGAGGTAGATCCATATCACAAGCAAGATGGGAAAGCCACAATGCTTTCTAACATGCCTCACTTGCTACAACATACTTTGTTGTGGTGAAAATAAATGTACATTCTTGAAGACAAGATCTCCAAGAGATAGCAGCTCCAACAAAATGAAAAATGTACCCTAAGGAAGACTTTCAATTTTCTACATAACCAGCATAATCAAAATCTATGTAACCAACAATGGATGCATTTCCTCTACCTAAGCATAGACATTTGTCCTTGAAAGAACTTGGAGAAGCTTGTAGGAGGTAGAAAAGTGTGCTTCGAAGCGACAAAGTTTGGTCCAGCCAACCGGCACAAGACCAACCCTTGCGCTTATGGAGACTCAAATAGACCTTATACATATGTGATAAGTGCAAAGAAATGCACTATGTACTTTGGAGCATCAAGCAGAAAGAGTCAATACAAAATAGATAGGTTAGCACGTCGACTAGCTCAAAAAACTTACTATCTATGGAAGAGACAATGAACTTCAAATGCCCATGGAAACCAGAGTTATTAAAATTAGAAAAAAACCTTTTATGGGAGTAATAAACATAGGCACAAATGTAAAAGAAATGAGCAAAATATGCTATAGGAATGAATCAGACACTCAATGGTGGTACCTCCTATTTTTTAGGAATACATAGAGATTAACCTTGAGATAGGAAAACTGTGATTTCTCTCAATCTACAAAACCAAATGCTATGAAAATATTTAATCATAAATCAAACACTAATACCTTTCCAACGAGCCATCTTGCACTCAATTTGGAGCTCTGCAAAGAGAGCAGCAGCTTCTGCAAGATTACTGTTGGCGAAGAAGATGATGCAGAGAATTGAAGGAGCAAGACAATGATGGTCACAAGTGTATGTATATTGCTTCCATGTTATTGTACAAGTGATTTCAAGCCCTCATATAGACTCTAGGAGTGTTCCATGACTTCTACAAGTGGATGTTGAATTCAAAAGAAGGTGGGAATCAATTCACTTTCCTACAATCTAAGAAAAGTGAAGATCTAGTTTGATCTACTTTTAGGTGATTGATTGTTTGATTGAATGCAACTCAACCACCACAAATTCGTGGGATTTTGGCTCTATCTTTCTACTTTTACATGTGTAAATCTCAAGGCTTTTACAATGGTGTTGGAGGGAATCAATTCACTTTCCTACAATCTAAGAAAAGTGAAGATCTAGTTTGATCTACTTTTAGGTGATTGATTGTTTGATTGAATGCAACTCAACCACCACAAATTCGTGGGATTTGGGCTCTATCTTTCTACTTTTACATGTGTAAAGCTCAAGGCTTTTACAATGGTAAAAGATCCATGAAATTTTTTTTTTTTTAAATACAATAATTGAGCATAAGAAAAAGAACACTCCAATGGATATTCTCTCGACGTGATAGACTTTGATGTAGATCAAATCCACCTCAAGCATAGTGTAAGCTTGATGTTCCAACAGCTCCCCCTCAAGCTAAAATATGCTTGAGTCTTCATTCTCGAATAGCTTTGAATACCTGCCATAGCTTTCCATCAAGTGCCTTCGTCATCATATCTGCTACTTGCTCTTCAGTAGGAACAAAACAAATGTCAATCTCCTTTGCCATGAGCTTCTCCCTGATGAAGTGGTAATGGACTTCTGTGTGCTTTTTCCTTGCATGAAAAATGGGATTTGCTGCTAGATGCATGGAACTTACATTATCTCCAAATATGTGACATTTGGAACTTACAAGTCCCAAATATGTATACAATGCTTTTAACCATATTGCCTCTTGAGTTGCTATGGTCAAACCTCTATACTCTGCTTCAGTCGAGGATAAACCAACTATAGGTTGCTTCTTGAAACTCCATGACACTAGCTTCGAACCTACAATTGCTAAGTAACCAAAAGTACTTTTTCTATCATCCTTAGCTCCTGCCCAAGCTGCATCTGAATAGATTTGGATATCCAAATCTGAAGAGTAAGGATAGAATATACCTTCATTAATTGTACCTTTGAGATACTTATGTACTCTCTTAGCTGCATCCATGTGTGGTCTAATCAGAGTGCATGAACTGACTAAGCACTCCCACACTATATGAGATGTCTGCCCTTGTATAAGTAGCATATATCAAGCTAGCTACCAAGCTTTGATACTCTTTAATGTCTTCAATTTTCTCACCTTCATAAACATTAAGTTTATGATTCATCTCCAAAGGTGTACCTGTAGGTTTAGTGTTCTCCATTTTAAATTTGAGAAGATGATCCTGAATGTATCTCCTCTGAATCAAATACATTCCTTCATCTGTGTATATCACCTGCATACCTAGGAAATATGTGAGCTCACCTAGGTCACTGATTTTGAACTCCTCTTGCATGTGTCTCTTGATCCTTTGAATGTCATTTCGATCATCACTTGTCACAATAATATCATCTACCTATACACATAGATAGATAACCTCATCATGATCCCTTTTCATGAATAGAGAAGGATCTGAGCTGCTAGTTTTGAACCCTTGATCTTGAAGATATGTAACCAACCTGTAATTCCAAGCTCTAGAAGCTTGTTTCAATCCATACAATGTTTTCTTAAGTCTACAAACATAAGATGGATGATTATGGTTTTCAAAAACTCGTGGTGGTGACATGTATATCTCTTCACTTATCCAACCATTTAAGAATGCATTTTTCACATCAAATTGGAGGAGTCTCTGATTCATTGCAGCAGCTACACTTATCAATGTCCTGATTGTAGTCATCTTTGCACCTCGTAAGAATGTTTCCTCATAGTCTATACCATGAGTTTGTGAGCATCCTTTGGCAACTAATCTTGCCTTGTACCTACAAACTGATCCACCTAAATTTCTTTTAACTTTATACACCCATCTGCAACCAATTACCTTTTGATTCGATGACATTGGAACCAAATCCCAAGTGTCCATCTCCATCAATGCATCTATTTCTTCTTTCATGGCCTTTTCCCAATTATGGTTTCCCTTTGCCTCTTCATAGGTTGAGGGTTCCTTTGAAATTGAATTTTTGCCAAGTAGATTGAATGCTTCGTAACAAATGTGGAGTCATATCCATACATTTTTTGTTGCTTCTTCTCTCTTGTTGATCTTCTAGGTGCTTGTTTGGATCATTCTCCAACCTCTTGCATCTTTGCTTTGCCTCTTGACTTCCATAGTTTGTAATCCTTTTCTCTTTCATCTTGGTCATCGTCTGTATCACTTCTTAGATCCTCGACCTGTGTATCATGCTTGCTTCCTAATTGATGAGAAACATAATCAAGATCATATGGTAGAGTTACCTTTCGTTTGTCTTCATCATACCAAGACATGTGTTCTTCATACACAACATCTCTACTTGTAGTGAATTGCTTGGTTGAAGGATTATAGAACCTATAACCCATCTGAGTTGAATCGTATCCAATAAACACTGCCTTTGTTGCCCTTTCATCTAGCTTACCTCTTATTTGTGATGGTACATAAACATAAGCTAAACAACCAAACAACTTGCAATGTCCAAGACTAGGTTTTCTTCCATGTCATGCTTCATAAGGAGTCTTACCTTGAAGTGATTTAGATGGTAGTATATTGACAAGGTACACAATAGTTGAAATAGCTTTTGCCCATAAATAATGTGGCAACTTCTTCTCTTCAAGCATTGTTCAGGCTGATCCAACCAATGACTTATTTCTCCTCTCTGCAATTCCATTTATTTGAGGAGAGTACCTGGTAGTCACTTCCCTTTTGATATCTTTGTCCTGCAAGAACTCATCAAACTCTTTGGAGAAGTATTCTCCCCCTCCATCAGATCTGAGCTTCTTGAGCGATCTACCTATATGATTCTTCACATGTGAAAGATACTTTTTGAAGCAATCAAACACTTCATTCTTACTCTTGATAAAGCATAGAATAGTCCATCTACTATGGTCATCAATAAATGAGATATAATACCTTGATCCTGCCAATGAAGGTTCTTGACTTGGTCCCCATACATCTGTATGTAGTAAGGCCAATAAGTTGTTATGGATGTAGCCTTTGTGGTTCAATGGTTATCTTTATGCCTTCCCAATCTGACATGCATCACACTTGTTGATCATGTGTTGCTTTGGTATGTTCGAAAGTCCTAGAACACTTTGATCCCTGCATATATCCTTCAAGAATATTTTATTCACATGAGCAAAACTCTTATGCCACACTTCAAGCTCACTTAGGGTTTGAGACCCAAAGTTGAATAGAGTTATGTTCCTGGTTCCTCCTACTTCAATAGTAAAGAGCCTACCATGCTTCTCACCTCTGGCTATCTTGTTAAAGCCTTGACATGCTTCAACAAAGGCTCCATGCTGGGTGAACCTAACTTGCAAGCCTTTTTCAACTATTTGGCCTACACTTATTAGGTTTTTAGTGATAGTGGGTACATAGAGAACCTTACTTAGAATGTTTTTCCTACCATTGAAAGCTTTGACATTACCAATCTTCTCTCACTATTCTTTGTATCATCCCCTGTTTGCACTTCATGTCTATGCTTTGGACTTTCCAAAACAAATAGAAGCGCAATGTTTCCTGCGACATGATTCGAACATCTTGAATCTATGTAGAACAAATGATCATCTTCTTTACCTTCTTTGTGGCTTAGATGTGAAGAGAGATGGTGGATGCAATCCAAAGATGAGTAGGTGCTGCTACAACCAGCTTCACACCAGCCAACTGAGACTTCAGAGTTGATTAGTAGACCCTTTAAGCTTCCTAAATCCACCAAAATATCAGCCAAGTACTTTGGAACATGTATCCCAAAAGTTTAAGTCAAGACAGACTAGTTGCGAAATGACTAGCTCCCAAAACTTGCTATTTTTGGACATACACCTGCTGGAAAAAATGAACAGTGCTCTCAACCTGGAAGGAATTAGAAAACTTCCTTTTGGGCATAGCAAATAGACTTAGCAATATTCCCAATACAAGTTAAAACACTTCAAATGATGGACTGAGCACTGAGAACAAGATTTATCAATTTCTGGAACATGCCCACCATTCTCGGGGCTCTACAGAGATAGACCAGTGAGCAGTAAAATGCAGATATCTCCAAAACTATAAATCCAATGACCTTGAAAATTGATATCCAGAAATTAGACAGTAAGCTATCCAATGCACGTTAAATCACTGAAAAAAGATCAGTACAACTCGAGATATGACCTTCTGAAAGTACTGCTCTGAGTGAGTATAGCAGAGAACAAAACAGAGAAGTGAATGATGATAAATGTATAAATTCATATATGATTACAACCACATTGGCAATGAATCTTTGCACAATGGGAGTAGAATGATAGAGCTATGGAGTAAGCTCTTCAATCTCTACAAAATGACATTAAGTGGTCACGTACAAGTCTTGCTAATCGCATCTTCCTTCTTGCTCCTTTTATAGCTATTCTTGGAGGGAATTTTGAATTCGAATTCGAATGGCTCCACCTAAAAGTGATCCCCAAAGTTAGGAGATATTCCCTCAGCTCAAAAAGTCATGGGTTTTGGTAGTTAGCGCCACGAAATTGCTTTTACATCATGCATGAGGTAAGCCATCCTTTTCCTTTTTCTTTTTTTCAATTACAAGAGATAAAAATGAACTCTTTTACAAGAGGTGTTCACATGACTACTCATGTGACTTACAAATGAGGATGATATCAAATATATCAAGCATGTAGGCTTGGGTAAAATGTACCAACAGCTCCCCCTCAAGCCTAACATGCTTGACCTTCAAATAAGTCTTCAATTGTCCTTGATTTCCTGCAAGCCAATCATCAACTTGAATCTACTTAATTTTGTACCATCAAGAGCTTTAGTCAACATGTCGACACATTGCATATCTATAGAGACATAGGATAGTTGAATATCCTTGCTCATTAGCTTCTCCCTTACGTAATGGTAGTGGACTTCAATATGCTTGGTTCTAGCATGGTATACGGGATTAGCTGCAAGATGTAGTGAGCTTGTGTTGTCACCAAAAATGTGAGGTGTTGAAGAATGAAGTCCAAGATCTGTGTACAAAGACTTTAACCACATGATTTCTTGAGTTGCATTATCCAAACCTCTATATTCGGCTTCGGTAGACGATAATGCCACGGTTGGTTGCTTCTTCGATGACCAAGAAATGATTTTTGAACCTGCAAATGATATATACCCTGATGTGCTTCTTCTATCATCTTTAGATCCGGCCCAATCTGCATCTGAGTAGACCTTTAGCTCAATATCTGAAGTATATGAATAGAACAAACCTTCATTCATGGTCCCCTTTAGGTACTTGAGGACTCTCTTGGCCGCTTCCATATGTGGTCTTCTCGGCTTATGCATAAACTAACTCAATATAGCATATATCCACCCTTGTGAGTGTTGCATAGTTCAAACTTCCAACCAAGCTTTGATAGCTTGTGATGTCTTCAATTGGCTCTCCTTCATAAGCACTAAGCTTATGATTTTGCTCCATAGGTGTACCTGCACACTTGGTATTTTCCATCTTGAACTTGAAGAGCATGTCATGGACATACTTCCTTTGTGTGATGTATATACCTGAATCTGTGAAGATCAACTCCAATCCAAGAAAATAAGTGAGTGGTCCGAGGTCACTTATTTTGAACTCCTCCTTCATTTGACTCTTTACCTGTTTGATTCCTTCAAGATCATTGCCTGTGATAATAATATCATCAACATACACACATAAATAGATCACTTCAGATCCATTCCTCTTTATGAACAAAGAGGTATCCGCCTTGCTAGCTTTGAATCCTTGGTCCTGCAAATAAGTCACCAATCTGAAATCCCAAGCTCTTGGAGCTTGCTTCAATCCATACAAAGCTTTCTTTAGTTTGCATACATAGTTAGGATAATGTGCATCCTCATATCCAGGAGGTTGTGCCATATACACTTCCTCAGAAATCCATCCATTCAAGAAAGCATTCTTTACATCAAGTTGATAGAGATTCCAATTTCTAGAAGCAGCAAGACTAATGAGAACCCTAATTGTAGGCATTTTTGCAACAGGAGAGAAAGTCTCCTCATAATCAATACCATGGGTTTGAGCAAACCCTCTAGCAACTAACCTTACTTTGTGTCTATTTATACTTCCATCTGGATTCCTCTTGATTTTGTATATCCAACGAGATCCAATTACCTTCATAGATGGCTTGTTAGGTACAAGCTCCCAAGTGTCATTCTCCTTCAAGGCTTCCATTTCTTCATCCATTGCATCTGTCCAAGCTTTCTTGCTTTGTGCTTCTTCGAATGTGGTAGGTTCTTCATTGGTTGAATCCTTTGCAATGTAGATTGAGTGCTTGGTGACCAAAGAAGTATCATAACCAAACCTCTCTGGTTTCTTCTTCTCCCTTGAAGACCTTCTAAGTGGTTGATGTGAGCTCTCGGGTCCATATGTAGCATCCTTCATCTTTGCTTTACCTTTGTTCTTCCATAGCTTTAGTCTTTCCAAGTCTTCTAGGTCAATCTCCGAATCACTTTCTTCAATCTGCTTCGGCTCCTTTGGTTGAAGTGATGGAAAATCTTCATCCAAGTCATATGGCAGCTTCACTTTCTTGTCATCATCAAAACATGATTTGTTTTCATCAAAAATTACATCTCTACTCACAGAAAATCCTTTATTGGTTGGATTGTACAATCTATATCCTTTTTGGTTTTGGTCATAACCAATAAATACGCACTTCTCTGCCTTGGGATCCAATTTCCCTCTTACTTGAGAAGGAATGTGAGAATAGGCTAAGCATCCAAAGATTTTGCAATGCTCTAGACTAGGTCTTCTTCCATTCCACACTTCATATGGAGTGGTTCCATCTAGTAACTTAGATGGAAGTATATTTATGAGATATGTGGCTGTAGACACAGCCTCTGCCCATAGGTAGTTTGGCAATCCCTTTTCGTTGAGCATGGACCTTGCTGCTTCGACAATAGCTCTGTTCCTCCTCTCTGCTACACCATTGAGTTCGGGTGTATACCTTGTAGTGACTTCCCTTTTAATGCCTCTTTCATGCAAGAAGGCATCAAATTCAGAAGAGAAGTATTCTCCTCCACCATCTGATCTGAGTCGTTTCAAAGTCCTACCTGTTTGGTTTTCAACAAGAGCACTATACTTCTTAAAGCAATTAAACACTTCATCCTTGTGCTTCATGAAAAACAGAATGGTCCACCTGCTACAATCATCTATGAAAGACACATAATATCTTGAGCCTGATATAGATGGCTCCTTACTTGGACCCCACACATCCGTGTGCACTAGATCCAAAGGATTCTGATACATATATCCTTTCTTATTGAAAGGTTGTCTATGAGCCTTGCCGAGTTGACAAGCTTCACACTTATAAATCATCTGTTGCCTTGTGATATTAGGCAAACCAAGTACACTTTGGTCCCTGCAAATCTGTTTGAGTGTCCTCTCACCAATGTGAGCAAGCCTTTTGTGCCATATCTCCAACTCTGTTAGAGTTTGAGATCCATAGCTAAACAAAGCTATGTTCTTTGTATCTTCCACTTCAAAAGTGAAAAGCCTTCCTGTCTTTTCTCCTTTGGCAATCCTTCGAAATCCTTGCCTTGGGTCTTCAACATATGCTCCAAATCGATTGAATCTAACCTGCAATCCTTTTTCAACAATCTGTCCAACACTTATTAAATTTTTTGTAAATGTAGGGACATACAAGACTTTGCTTAAGAGGTTCATATTCCCATCTGCTGTCTTCACATTACCTATCTTCTCCACTGAGTGCTTTGTGTCATCTCCTGTCTGCACTTCATGCTTGTTATGAGGATCTTCCAAATCAGAAAGTAAAGTCACATTTCCTGCTACATGGTTCGAGCATCCCGAATCAATGTAAAATATGTGATCATCATCCTTACACTTCTTTGCTGATAGATTCATAATCAATAATGAATCTTCTTGACTTTGGTCCTCTGCATAGTTATTGTAATCTCTTCTTCCTCTATGGCCACTTTGATAGTTGTTGTTGTTGTTGTAATTGTTGTTGTAGTAGTTGTTGTTGTTGTAGCCTCCATTGTATCTACCTCTATTTGATCCATAGCCACCTCTATTGAATCCTCTTCCTCTTGAGTTCCTCTGGTTCCTGAAACATTCTTCAGTAGTATGGTTAGATAATCCACATATGTTGCAAGGTTGAGATGATTGGAATCTCTCCCTGCCTTGCTTTCCACCTCTGCCTCTTCCTCTAGCTCTTCCTCTACCTGCAAAGTTTGCTTGGAAAGAGCTTCCTTCATCTTCATTCTTCCTATTCTTTGACTTGTCCTTGACCTTAGCTTTATCAGAATATAAGGCAGAAGTTTGATTACCTCTTGAGGACTCACCACCTTTGCTAATCTTTGCTTCATGAGTGAAGAGTTGGCCCATGAGTGTGTTGAGGTCGGGTACATGCATATCCATGTATAAATCCATGGCTGGTGTGAATGACTCCCACTTGTCGTCTGCTTTGATTCCATTCATGATTTGTCTTATGATTTGCTCCTCTTCAATTACCTCTCCAATGCTTCCAAGTTGGTTGGAAATCTCCTTCATCTTTGTGACATAATCAGTCACATTTTGCTTCGGGCTTTTCTTCATTGTTGTGAACTCCATCCACAATTGGTTCTTCCTTGCTCGAGTGTTGGAAGAGAAGAAAGAAGCAAGTGCATTCCAGGTCTCTCTTGATGTCTTGCATCCCTTGACATGAGGTAAAAGAAAATCAGAGATTGAGTTTAGAATATAGGACCTTGCAAGTGCATCCTTCGAGCACCAATTCAAAAGTCCTTCCACTTCTTCATGTGATGGTTGCCCTTTGTTCCTCATGGTTGGCATTGCTTCATCTCCAGATATGAATCCATATAGATTCCTCCCTTGAAGGTAAGCCTCCATCCTTAGAGACCAAGCCGGGTAGTTGTTTCGATCCAATTTGTCAATTGTTGATGGAAATCCATCTCCCATGTTGCTTGACTATGCTCTGATACCACTGTGAAGAGAGATGGTGGATGCAATCCAAAGATGAGTAGGTGCTGCTACAACCAGCTTCACACCAGCCAACTGAGACTTCAGAGTTGATTAGTAGACCCTTTAAGCTTCCTAAATCCACCAAAATATCAGCCAAGTACTTTGGAACATGTATCCCAAAAGTTTAAGTCAAGACAGACTAGTTGCGAAATAACTAGCTTCCAAAACTTGCTATTTTTGGACATACACCTGCTGGAAAAAATGAACAGTGCTCTCAACCTGGAAGGAATTAGAAAAATTCTTTTTGGCCATAGCAAATAGACTTAGCAAGCTTCCCAATCCAAGTTAAAACACTTCAAATGATGGACTGAGCACTGAGAACAAGATTTATCAATTTCTGGAACATGCCCACCATTCTCGGGGCTCTACAAAGATAGACCAGTGAGCAGTAAAATGCAGATATCTCCAAAACTATAAATCCAATGACCTTGAAAATTGATATGCAGAAACTAGACCAAGAGCTATCCAACGCATGTTAAATCGCTGAAAAAAGATCAGTACAACTCGAGATATGACCTTCTGAAAGTACTGCTCTGAGTGAGTATAGCAGAGAACAAAACAGAGAAGTGAATGATGATAAATGTATAAATTCATATATGATTACAACCACATTGGCAATGAATCTTTGCACAATGGGAGTAGAATGATAGAGCTATGGAGTAAGCTCTTCAATCTCTACAAAATGACATGAAGTGGTGACGTACAAGGCTTGCTAATCGCCTCTTCCGTCTTGCTCCTTTTATAGCTATTCTTGGAGGGAGTTTTGAATTCGAATTCGAATGGCTCCACCTAAAAGTGATCCCCAAAGTTAGGAGATATCCCCTCAGCTCAAAAAGTCATGGGTTTTGGTAGTTAGAGCCACGAAATTGCTTTTACATCATGCATGAGGTAAGCCATCCTTTTCCTTTTTCTTTTTTTCAATTACAAGAGATAAAAATGAACTCTTTTACAAGAGGTGTTCACATGACTACTCATGTGACTTACAAATGAGGATGATATCAAATATATCAAGTATGTAGGCTTGGGTAAAATGTACCAACATTAGATTCATGAGAAGCAATAAGTCTTCATGTGGTTGATCTTTTGAATAATTGTTGTAGTCCCTTCTATTATAGCCTCTATTGTTATTGTTGAGGTTGTGCCTACCTCTGCCTCTATTGACGTCATATCCACCTCTTCCACTTCCTTTCTGGGTCTTCTTCCTTCTTCTTGTCTGTCTAGTTCTTATCCTTCTTATCTGCATATAGAGCACTACTTGAATTACCATGATAGGAGTTACCTTCCTTTATGCTATTGTTGGCGTCTTGATTAAAGAGTTGTCCAAGAGAGATGTTAAAGTCTGGAGTTTGCACATCCATGATGAGATCATAAGCCGTCGTGAAGGATTGCCATTGCTTATCACTTTGAATACCGTTGAGAATTTTCCTGATGATAACAAACTGATCTGCAACCTCCTTGACCTTGGTAACAAACTCTGTGATGGTTTGTCATTATAACAAATTTGCCTCTTCTTCAATCAGCTCTCCAATGGATGCTAACTGATCTGCAACCTCCTTGACCTTGGTAACAAACTCTGTGATGGTTTGTTTATGTGTCTTCTTCATTTGGTTGAATGCGTTCCAAAGATGATTCTTTCTTGCTTTGGTACTAGCAGAAAAGAGAGTCTCAAGGGCATCCCAAGTCTCTTGAGATGTCTTGCATCCTCTAATATGTGGTAATAGAAAGTCAAAGATAGATTTTAGTATGTACGACCTTGCTTGAGCATCCCTTGTGCACCAAAGTGTGATCTTATCTGTCTCCTCTTGTGTAGGTCCTCCTTTGGCTCTTGGAATAGGCATAGCTTCATCACGTGCTACAATTCCATAAAGATTTCTACCTTGCAAATAGGCCTCCATTCTAATTTTCCAAGCTGTGTAGTTGTGTCGATCAAGCTTCTCGATCATTGAGGGAAAGCTATCACCCATCTTGATCTAGCTTGATACCACAGAAAGAACTTAGAGAAGCTTGTAGGAGGTAGAAAAGTGAGTTTCGAAGCGACAAAGTTTGGTCCAGCCAACTGTCACAAGACCAGCCCTTGAGCTTATGGAGATTCAAATAGACCTTATAGGTATGCGATAAGTGCAAAGAAATGCACTATGTACTTTGGAGCATCAAGGAGAAAGAGTCGATACAAAACAAATAGGTTTGCATGTCGACTAGCTCAAAAAATGGATTGGGGAACCAACTGCTTGTACGTACAACACTTAGGGGTCACCCCAAAGGTCAATTTGAAGGATTACACCTTCGGAGATGTACCACCCCTACAGTGGAATCCTATCCACAAAGCGAAAGAAGATTCTATCTCTGCGCATTCGGGAAGTTCACCTGATCCATCCTGGTTGCATGAAGATACTCATTTGTGGATGTGCAAGTCGCGGAGGAAGAGGAAAAACGCTTAAAGGCAAGATAAGAAGGAACTTCTCCAGGAGATAGACCAATTAAAGACCCAGCCTATACATCGATGATCTTTCTAGATGAGGAATTTGAGCCTCATGGTTGGGCAGAAATCTTAGCTACCATGGACATTGCAGTCAATGAGGAACAGTGGACACCTCATTGTGATGAGGAGGGTTATGATATTTCAATGTTCATGTGTCAGCCCTTGCTAGAAGAATGTGACCCTAGTGATGTCATAGAAGAAGAAGAGAATGACGATGATCTAGAGTCCATTGTGATGGATAGTTGCTTTAACTCAGAGAAGCACTATTTAGAAGATGTAGGCATGTTTAACTAGAAAGAAGAAGAACCTCTCACAAGCATTAAAACGGTAAATTCAAAGGATGGAAGTGAGTCTAGTAGTCAAAAGAAAAAGAAAAGAAAAGCAGTGAAAGAAGAACAAGAGGAATCATTGTTCGAGGTACTAGAAAATTTCAAGAAATATGAAGTTGAAGACTGAAAAATTTTGGTATGAATGCCTAAGAGAGAGGCCATCATAGGAGAAGCATATGATAACAAAGAAAAGACCAAGAAGATTGTAGTGACCATTGAGGAGAACGAAGAGAGATGTACCTACATAGGAGATGACTTAAGTGCAAAAGAAGAAATGGAGCTCGTAGCTCTATTAAGGGAATATAGGGATGTGTTTGCATGGCACTATAGAGACTTGAAGGGGGTAGATCCAAGAATATGCTCTCATATGATCCCCATGACTGTTGATGCCAAGCCCACCAAACAATAGCCCTACACATATAATGACACTTATGCAACCAAGATAAAAGAAGAAATTGACAGGCTGATTGAAGCTGGATTTATCTATGAGATTGAGCATACTAAATGGGTGTCCCCCATTGTAGTGGTGCCCAAGAAGAATGGAAAGTTGCAAGTGTGTATTAACCTTAAAAAAATTAATGTCGTTATGATTAGAGATAGCTATCCGCTCCCAATCACTCAACATTTATTGGAGCGTGTTGCAGGCAAGGAAGTTTATAGCTTCCTTGATGGGTTTTTAGGTTACAACCAGGTAGCCATTCCCCCAAAGATCAACACAAAACAGCTTTTGCCACAAAGTGGGGAATCTTTGCATTTTGTGTGATGCCATTTGGGATCACAAATGCACCTACAACATTCCAAAGGCTCATGTGTCATGTCTTCAAAGAGTTCTTGCGAAAGAGCTTAGAAGTATATGTGGACGATTTATGGGCTCATTCGCAAGAAAGAAGATACCACATCCCTGAGCTCAAACAGATCTTCAACAAATGTAGATAATATCGAGTGTGTCGGAACCCAGAAAAGTGTGTGTTCATGGTGCATCAAGGTAAAATCTTAGGTCATATTGTTTCTAAGAACGGAATCTCAACAGACGAGGACAAAGTAAGAGCCATAGCGGAGTTGCCAAGGCCAAGGAACATTAAAGAGGTACAAGCTTTTATGGGCCATTGTGGATATTACCAGCTGTGGATCAAAGATGATGTGTTATGCCTGATACCACTCTTGGAAAATTCTACAATGAATTCGTCTAGCAGTTGACCTATATCTCGATAGTTGCGACTACTCAGTGGTTGAAACCAAGCTAAGGCAGTGCCCTTGAGAGTCAAACCAAATGCCTCATACTGGGTGAACAAATCCTCAACTTGTTCAGCTCTTAACACTTGTTTGAACTCGGCCACATGATCATAAGGATCTCCTGTCCCATCGAAATAATTCTTCATTTCCTTGATCACTTGAGTGGGCCTAAGGGTTCTTGGGTGCTCTCGGGATCTAGGCAATGGAAAATCATGTTCACCTCTTTGTTGCCTATGTGCTTGATGTCTCCCTCTTTCAGATCTTTCATTTTCAAAACCTGATCTATTTCTGCCCACAGTGTGTGCAAAACTTACCTCATGTCTCTCTCTGGTTCTTTCTCTCTGGGCTTCATGAGTGTGGGATGATCCTACTCCTTGGAGGCCATGGGAAACATTGGATCTTGGTGGAGGGAAAATCAATTCACTCTTCCAAGTATATGCATGTCTATCATGTTTTGTTACCAAGAATATCTTCTCTTATGTGTTATCCAAGTAGACAACTTTGCCTGGTACCTCAGGATCTTTGAATTCATAGATGATGACTATGCCTAGTTGGCTAGGTTGATCTGGCTTGAATCTCCAAAAGCTTCCTCTATTTCTCTATTCAAGAATAGTTCTATGCTTTTGTTGTCTTGAGGGATGCAATCTGGAGTGATCACTCTGGTCAAAATTGACTTACCTCTAGGAGTCTGGGATCCTTGTCCTACATTTCCTTGTGCTAGGTCGCTTATCTCATTCTCAGGAATGATATTTCCAAACTCATCATTCCTATCTGGTAGGTTGGTGACCACATACATGGTTCCTTCCTTATCAATGTATGAACCTTCTTCAAACTTGACTACTGGGTGTTCAAGTCCAAAGGGTTGATCTGGATTTTTGAGTTGGACCACTGATCACCTTAAGCCATCCTCATAGATGCCAGCACCTAATCAGTTGGTCTGAATATATTCCAACTGTGTCTTATATGGACATTCTGGTGTTTGTAAATTGGCAGTGCTTGAGTTACCTATAGGTTTCCCCATGCTAAAAGACATTTCTGAGTCACTTGTGTCTGAACTTAGTTCGTAAGGATAACCACTTAGTTGTTGTGCCCAAGACTTAGCTGTGTGGTTGACACTAGCCTCAGAAGATCTAATGCTTTGTTTATCCTTGCCTAGGTGTCTACCAGATCTCAGGTTCATAAGCTTTGTCTTCTAGTCCCAAAATTCCCCTTTGTATTGTTCAAAATCCCTTGGAGCCCCCTTGGTTTCCTAGTCCCACTTGAGGGTCAACTTCAAATTATCCTATATGAAAATCAACGCGTTATTCTTATAAAAAAAGAGATTGAGGCCGTGTAGGATTTGAAACGAGCTTTCCAACGAGCTATAGAGCTCAAAAAATGAACTTTTGATGAAAAAGTTATATCAACTCAGGCTTCTGGGGGTCAAAACAAGGAAACAAGCACTTATGGAAAAATCACGATTTTGTGTGAAAATCGCGATTTTGGGGGGTCT
The DNA here is from genome assembly GCA_020310875.1 of Ceratopteris richardii. Lineage (NCBI taxonomy): Eukaryota > Viridiplantae > Streptophyta > Polypodiopsida > Polypodiales > Pteridaceae > Ceratopteris > Ceratopteris richardii. Next base: position 67,795,454 of record CM035431.1, read on the forward strand.
AAAAATCGCGATGCTGGAGTCTTATGAAAATTGCAATTTTGTGAAATTATGAAAATCGCGATGCTGAGCAACCGTGAAAATCACGATTTTGTGAAATCATGAAAATCGCGATGCTGAGCACTGATGACAATCGCGATTCTGAGGGATCATGAAAATCGCGATGCTAAGCAACCACAAAAATCACGATTTTGTGAAATCATGAAAATCTCGATGCTGAGCACTGATGAAAATCATGATTCTGATCAATCCCAAAAAAGGCGATTTTGAGTGAGAATCGTGAAAAACGCGATTTTGAGAATGATCAGAAAATTGCTATTTTGTATGAAAATCGTGTTTTCTCAAAACCGTGTTTTTGACATGAAAATCGCGATTTTGAATGAAAATCGTGTTCTTGAAAATCGTGTTCTTGAAAATCGTGTTTTGAAAATCGTGATTTTGTACCTTAATGATAATCCTGTTTTCTGAAAATCATGAAAATCGTGATTTTGGATGAAAATCGTGTTTTTTTTTTAAATCGCGATTTCGGAGCCAACAGAGAATCGTGTTTTTCTCAGAATTGTGTTTTGTTGAAAATCATGATTTGTGAAAATCACGATTTTGAGCCCAGTAAAAATCGTGTTTTGTCAAAGTCGTGTTTTTACTTGAAAATCGCGATTTTGCCTCAGAATCGTGGTTTTCAGAAATTTAGAGAATCGCGATTTTGAGCACAACCACAGAATCGCGATTCTTAGAATGACCCCAGAATCGTGTTCTTTTCAAAAGGCTTTTAGGCGGGAAATATAAAATCGTGTTTTTTGAAAAAAATTGAATTTTATGAAAATTGCGATTTTCTGTCAGAATCGTGTTTTTGGCAGGAAATTAAAATTTTTGAGCGTCGAGCAATGGCAAGCTCGGTATGTGCAGAAAATCATGAAAAAACACAAGCGCTGCTCTCTCTTGCACTTCCTAACTCTTCGCACAATAATGCATGAAAGATGGTATGAAAATGGTGAAAATGCACTAAAAAACAATAAATTTCTATGAAGAAGAAGATGGAGATGGTGATGATGATGAAGATGAAGAAGAAAAATCAGAAAATGAACAAAAATGACAGTTTTTTTACCTTCCAACGTCGCAAATCTATGATCTTACCATCACAACGCTCATCCTCGAAGCTCTCTCCCCAACAACAGCGCCAAAATTTGGTGTAGCTCAAGTGTAAGCACCACCTCCTTTACTTGTCAATCCGCGGAGACGTGAGGACCGGTATGAAGACCACGAGCAAGTGAAGGCACAAGTGTGTGAGTGAAAGCACCCAAACATGCACACACGTACACACACATGCGCACAAGGTAAGATCAAAGAGAGAAACAATAAAAAGACTTTGATTGCAAAAGAGTTCTCTTAGAAAAGCTCTTTGCTCTAATGAGCTAACCTCAAAAATGAGCTCTCTAGCTCTTTTTATAGTTTTTAGAGTAGTTTTGGCCCTGTCCAGACCTAGTGTCTGGCCTAGTTAAAAATTAGGTTCGAGGGCTTATTTGAGGGCTCAAACGAAGTCTAAAAATTATGAAAATTGGTAGGATGATATTTCTAATACTCCTCAAGCTCAAGGACTCCTCGGCTTGAACAAAATGGAGTTACAAATGGTATTTACAATGGTTTTTAGTGATGATAATCACTATTTTTGTAGGGGATTCTTTTGAAAATTTTACATGTACTTCTTGGAGCTCCCTACTTGCTCCTTCTTCTTGTATGTCCACTTCTTTGATGCGCTTCCATGCTTTGTGCTTGACCTTGAGTTCTAACAGCTTAACTTCAAGAATTTAATCTCCCTCTTAACTCAAAAACCCATGTAAAATGTTCCATATGTATACTAGTGTATGCCAAATGGTTCCACCTTTATTGGAAAAGGTGTTGCATGCATAAGGTTCAAAAATTGAACCCCTTGTTAAAGCATGCAAAAAGTCTCAATTTGGAACTTTGTTCATTCAAACAATGGTGCAAAACTTTCATGCATCTTTCTTTCTGTGCATATGAGTTTCCATAATGCATATGTCATAAACCATGACTATATTTATGCATATCGAATCTTTCTTTTCCAAACCCATGTTAATATAATGCATAGTGCAAATCCTTTCCACGACTAATTGTCTATGTGATCAAGCAAAACTGGGCCACTTGAATCTATGCATCCACTTCTGAGTTCCTTTCTATCACAACATGCAGTGCATGCTTCATAGTTTGAGGGAAAAGAAAAGAGGGCACTTATCTGGAAATTAAGCTTCGTCCATCCCTTGACTTTGCTTGAATTTCCTTGCAGTGATGAGGTAGGCTTGGGCCATCCCATCTCATTCATTGTTGAAATCTCTCCGGGGCACTGGATACTTACTTGTGAGCCCCTATGTGTGCATTTTAAAATCATGCATGGGATATCATGAAAATTGAGAAGAAAATTTAATGAAAGACTTACCCAAACTCTTTCGATCCTAGTGAGGAGCTTTTCAGAACTTATGGTTGCCCCATCATGCATTGCTTTTTAGTACTCATGCATTGATGTATGCATTCCATTGGTGCAACCTCTATGCATAGCTAATGAATATCACACACATGTACCCCTTACTATTGGAAAAGAAAATTTCCAAAAAGAGCCACGCTTCGTATATACATGTGCTAACATTTTCTCATTTATGCATGAGAAATGTGTGTACACCCATTCTCACTTTTTATAGAACCTTTATAGTAGTGTGTTGAATGCATGGCAAGAACTTCGTAAATTATTGTGCATAAAAAGAGTAAACCATTATTATCATGTATGGTATAAAAAACCTAAAAACATCGAAAAAGAGGGGTAATAGATGACTTTAGATATGTGTATACTTTCTATACTTCACATATGTCTATACTTTCAATATTGAAATTGTATTGGGTAACATACGAAAAACTATGTTCACCCTTCATGCATAGGGATTATATAAGTAAAATGAAAACCATGAAGTCATGAGAGAGCGCGAAATCTCATAACCAATGAACTCTCAAAACGTTATATATACATAACGACTTCATATTCCTCACAACTAAAAGTCGGCGATCTATTACCTTTCAAATTTGGCCATGAAGATGCCATTGGAAAATAAGCTTCCATACAATGCACATGTGCTCATAGGACCAACCTTTTATCTCACATGCGATTATTTGGACTGATGAGTACAAAAAATAGAAATTACCTTCAATTTCCAAAAGGAAGTCTTACATGTGGTCCTCGAGCAGAGAAGAAAACAGCCCAGCCATTGGAAGGGATTCGAGGCCAATAACCCCATAGAGTGTAGCAAGTTGGAAATCAAGAACTATATAAAACGCTGCTTGCATGACTTCTTTTGACAATGAGGAGAGCCCCACGGAGCTTCGTGAGTTCTTTCCATATTCATAGCTGCAACGAGAGAGAAAGGAGCGCTCGTACAGGCTCCTCCTATCGTTCACACTAGCGAGGTTGAACGGCTGCTCTATTGAAAGCTTGACCACCCCTCACATGGCGGGGCTCAGCCATATATTAAGAGAAGGGTCCTATGAAACCGGTGTTTGTAGTCCCAACGAAGGGGATACTCTGATTTTCTAGAGTATCGAAAACCACATCCGAGCATAACTAAGACCATGCACGAAAAGATATATGAGTCGCTCATGCGAGATAGAGAGAGTAAAGTAGAGTAAAATCTAGTTCAAGTAAAGCCTAGCTCTAATACCACTTGTGGAAGGTCTCCATAGCCTCCACACAAACTAAGAATACTAACTAACTAGAATCACCCTAGAAAGAGAGATGTGTTTCCACCCAACCAACCCCTCCAATATATAGCTCCAAGTCCAATGGTCCTTTTCAAGAGGACATGTGTACCTTCCATCACATGGGTCCTTAATGTGTTCACATGGTTTCCAGAATACTAACTAACTAGAATCACCCTAGGAAGAGAGATGTGTTTCCACCCAACCAACCCCAATATATAGCTCCAAGTCCAAGGGGGTAAGTCCCTCTCAAGAGGACATGTGTACGTTCCATCACATGGGTCCCTAATGTGTTCACCGCTTCTAAAAGAAGGCTCTCGAAGCTCTCACATACAAATCAAGTGGGTAGGAGAAGCTTCCAATCAAGCATAAGGTACTCAACCTTAGAGAATTAACCCTAAGGTTCAAGACCCATCTAAAAGGGGTAAATAAATCATAAATCCATTTTTCACACCTAGAAACCCAAAGGTTCTACCCCTTAGACCCATGTAGTTATACAACAAATGGTCACCTTGTTGAGTGCTCTAAAGTCAACACAAATCCTGATTTTGTTGGTATTCTTCTTTGGTACTATAACAATTGATGAAAGCCATTCTGAATGTTCCACCGGAATGATGATTCCCACATCCTCCATCTTCTGTATTTCCACATAAACAGCTTCAGCATATTTTGGGTTAAGTCTATAACTCTTTCCTCTTATTGGTTTGGCTCCATCAACAAGAGGGATTTTGTGCTCTCCATAGTTGGCAGGCACTCCTAAGTCTTTCTAATGCCACGCAAAAACATATGCATAGTGTGTCAAGAAAGATTTTACCTTTTCAAGTAGCTCTGGGTGGCTCCACAACCAAGTGGCCACCAAAACTAGATGTTTACTTTCCTAAGTGCCTAATTGTACTTCTTTGACAGGGTTTCTCCCTACCATGGTATCTACATTTCATCTCTAAACTTGTTTTCTTCCAATAGCTTTTCTTGCATTGTTGCATAAGTAGGAGTGTTTTGGATTTCAATGTATTCCTCTTTATCCTGCATCCATCTTGCAGGGATTTCTTGAATTGGCAAAAAACATTCCTCACTAGTATGTTTTACCTTGTCTTTAACTTTAGTAATTTCCTTCTCTGTTCTTGTTGCATCCTCCTCCAAGTTGTGCTTGAGGGGTGTCTTCCTCCCCCTTCTGTGGTCCGTGATGGGTTCTCCCAATCCATCAACCTGAACTTTATCTTCATTTTCGTCATAACGTTCAAATGTGCAAGAATTATTTAGAAAAAATCCAAAACAAGAGGAAGAGTTTCCTACTTGCAGCCGATTCAGAATGTCTTCTTCCTCCTCGAACTCTAATTGTGGTTGGTCCTCCATTTCTTGTTCCATGTAAATGCCAACTGATTGCATCATGCTGGTATTCCCTTGATGATCTGGACCCTCCTCTTAATATATATGTGTAAGTTCTTGCCCTTTCTTTTGTACCCACATAGTGTCTTTACCCCAGTCATGAATGGCACTTGCATGCCTCAGCCATGTTCTTCCAATCAAGAGGGGAAATCTCCCTTCTACCTGGGGCAGTCTTAATACCAAAAAATCCAAAATGAAGAGATTACCTTGTACTTCCAGTGGAACTTTTGGGATCCCCCCATTGGTCTTACTTTGCTTTGATCTGCCAAAGTAACATTGAAGTGGGCTTGTCTGGATGGACGTAGGCCAAGCCTCTCCATGTTATGCTCAGGCATCAAATTTATGCCAGACCCACCATCCACAATGACTCCTTGTAGCTTTAATCTCTTAATTGTTACTGTCAGTCTGGGACTCTTATAGTCGGTGAGAAGTGCTTCTTCTCCATCCTTCCCTTGGCCTAAGGTAGTAGTCTTGGCCACCAAGGTGGATGAGGAAGCCTCATCAATAATCTGCAGCACTTCAGACCTAAAATTTGCATCCATGTTTATCAACTCAAGAATACTAACCTCTGTTTTAATTTACTTGAATAATCTTGAAGCTCCAGATTCCTTAAGGTCAATTTCGATGTTTGATTTCTCCAGTTGCTTGTGGGCCCGATTATATGCATTCCCAATGAAATCATTAGTTTCTGAAAAATCTTCTTCTCGTGTTACCTCTTCACCTTTTGTTGAACTTCCTCTCTCTTGTTTTGCATCTTCACATATATCTGATTTGTTGTGATGTAACCTCTGAACTCTTTCACTTCCACAAGAATTTGATCCTTGGTTTGGTTCTTCTAGAATTTTTCCCTTGCTTCTTGTGTGCATGACCATGGAGTAGATTTCTTCTAATTGTACCACTCTAGTGGATGGTGATTGTACAACAGTGGCTCCTTCTGCTACTCCATGATTATTCATTGAGATCATTTGGAGATGGGACCTAGATGTAGATGCTTTGTTTTATGGGCAACAATTTGTATAATGATCCCTAGCATCTGGGCAATTCCTGCAAGGGGGAGAATTTTCTAGTAGGGTGCATTTACTTTGATAATGACCACACTCTCCACACCTGAAATAGATAATTGGCCTTCTAAGCCCATTTCCATAATTACCTCTAGGTCTTTGATTGTAGTTGTTACCTTGGCTGGGAGTTGCCGCCATTATATTGGTTGAGAATTGAGCACCTCCTTGTGCCCAATAGGGTTGTGCAAGCATCCCTCTTGATTGACATTCATGGGTCTCATGACCAGCTTTCTTGCATAGCTGGCAAGTTACACTTAACAATGGACATTCACTTACCACATGACCCTGCTTACTGCATATGGTACACCATAGCCCACTTTTGATGCCACCCCCTTTGAGTTCTTGCAACTCCTATCGAAGTTGAGGCAGTTTTTGTGCTTAGGCTTCCTCTTCCTTTTGTAGCTTAAATGCTTCAATTTCCCTCCTCAATTGAGTCACAACACTCTCCTCTTCTTTATGGGGCTTATTCCTTATTAAGCTCTCAAGCTCTTTCCTTAGCTGAATTACTGGGTCTTCAGGTTCAGCTTGCCCCATACTGCTATCTGATTTGTTGCAATCTTGTAGTTGTATTGGTAAATTCTTCTATTGTTGCTGTCGATAAAACCAACTCCTTTATTTTACAATTTGTTGATATGGGAAGTGGCTTAGCAAACCACTTCTTGATAAAAAAATCATGGGGAGGGTCTGGTAGTTTGGCCATCAGGGCCATAGCTCTGGTCACGAATTCTGGGAAGTTCTCCCTAGGACCTAGTCTTAAATTTTCTAATTCTTCAATAATGTTTTCAGTTGTGTTCCCTTGTTGGAACTATGTTCTAAATGCTTCCTTCATCAAATCCCATGTTGTGAAATGGTTGTCAGCAAACTGGCTAAACCATTTGTCTGCTAGTCCTTCTAATGTTGCAGGGAAATAAATCAGAAATGCATCCTCTCTTCCCATCAGACCCCTTGTTTTACATAATGCTAAGAATTTCCTAATGTGCTCATCTGGGTCTTCCTGTGCTAGCCCTCTGAATGATGGAAATTTGATATTCAATCTAGAAAGTAAAGTTTCCAAATCTACCTGGGTTGCCATATTCTTTACTGATGATATCGATGATGATGGGCTAGTTGATCTTCGAATAAACTTCCTTCTTGTTGCTTTGCAAGTGACCCTCAAGCTTTGAGATTGGGTTGCGGTCATGAGTTGTTCATACTCCTCTTAGTTTAAGAGAATTCCAATGGAAGAAAGATTACATCTTGAGTTAGTACAGTATTGTCGATCCCCTTGAACTCTTCTACACTTTGCAATTTGCTTCTCCTATGCTCAAATCTTGTTGTGGTCCCATCATGCATGCCAAATTTTGTTGGGGGATTCTTGTGCAGAAAGGGATTTGAGTGTTTGTAGGAGAAGGGAGAAAGATAAGAAGAGAGATACAGACACTGGAAGCTTCTGTAGATTGATTATAAGGGGAAAAGTACAATGGTGATGTTCAATACAATCCAATGTTGTCTGTGCAAAATACCATGAGTGCACAATCAGAAAGTACAAAATACCCAAGGTTCAGGTTGTTGCCGACCTTCTCTGCACTAGATCTCCACCTTCTCCAAACTTGCACTTGTGCACACCTTGCACTCAAGCTTCCAATAGGGGGAGGGATGGACACCTTCTATGGGCGTGCGCACAGATTCAATGGGACCTTGTATCTTTGGGTTGTATGGCTTAGCACTTCCCTGCACACTTGCTTAGTCATTCACACCTTGCACTTCACTTCTCTGCGTTGCACACACTCTCTGCAATGTTTCTTGCACTTCACTTACACTATTATTCACGTTCTAGATGAGTTAAGACTTTAACTTTGTGAAGATCCCTTTCAACAAGGTATTAAAGCATTTTTTCTATCTTTAAGAGAAATAAACTGGATTCCCAAAAAGATTATGATCAGATCTAAAATATCATCCAACCAGAAGATACTATTGTGGTATCTAACATCAGTGTGTAGACCCACTGAGGTTCTATTGATGAGTTTTACTCAAATAATGCTTCACTTGAGACTACGTTCATGCCTATATTCAATCGTTATGGCTCCTTATTGGGAATGCAGTTCTTGTGCATTGCTTTGAGTCAAAGGCTTGAATTTACCAAGTTACACTAGTAACTTGGTGCTTGACTTATTCAGTCTATTCCTTAGTTGAAAGGATCTTTTCAAAATCAAAGTCCTACTGCTTCAGAAATTTATCAAGATGTGAAGTTGGTAGCTTCACAGATCTTCTTTTTCAAATAAAGACTTGTTCTTATTTGAATTATGAAACACTTCAAGATTAAGTGTTGTTAATAAGAAACATTTGTTAAATTTCTAAAGAAGGACTTTAACATTGAAATGATCCTTTCAACTAAGGAATAGACTAACTAAGTCAAGCACTAAGTTCCTAGTGTAACTTGATAAATTCAATCCTTTTAATAGAAGAAATGCACAAGAATTGCATTCCCAGTAAGAAGTCATAAAGATTGAATATAGGCATGAACTTAGTCTCAAGTAAAGCATTATTTGAGTGAAAACTCATCAATAGAACCTCAGTGGGTTGACACATTGATATTGGATACCACACTAGTATCTTGTGGTTGAATGATGTTTTAGATTTGCTCTGAATATTTTTTAGAATCCACCTTATTTCTCTTAAAGATAGAAAAAAATGCTCCAATACCTTGTTAAAACAGATCTTCGAGAAGTTAAAGTCTTGAGTCATCTAGAAATTGACTCCTCGCAAGTTTGCGTATCTTTCAAAGTTTGAATTGGTTGTACAAAGTCTTAGTTCTTTCTTTCCGCTTTCCAAACTTTTTGGATTTGGATCAAATATGGTATCTGATTCTTTTCACAAAAGTCGAGGGTTAGTTGGTTAGAACCAAGTAACTAAATTAAATATCCCAAATAGATGTTCTGTACGAGAATCCTTTCAATCTTCAAAAGATGATAAGTCTAAGTTGACTTATTTATTTGAGTTTTCTTCAAGTTATAGCATAAATGATTTTCTAGGGTTCAATCCACTAGAAAAGAGAAGTTAGGAATTGCTCATAAGATTTACAATTCCCAAGTCCTTAAAGATAAATTCTTTGAGGAAATTATCCTTAGTTGGATAAATTTTTATTTTGGATTCGACTTGGTTAAGATATGGTATGGTTATTCACAAGTTAATGGAATAATTTCTCCTCTAGTTTACATAGGATTTTCTAAACCCATTTGGACCAAGTAGTCCTCTAGTTGGGTGCAAAAATAATGTAAATGTTGGTTGAGGATATACCATTGTATACACATTTAGTAATTGGAATCCATCCATTTCACATGTTTGTGCCTAGATAGCACATCAAGAAACTGTGAATTGGCCAGGGATGTTTTTAGAAACACCCTTATTATTCATTCACTACTTTGTACTTTCACCACTTTATCAAAGTGCAAAGCTAGATAGTGTTTTGAATCATTTGGGCAGGGATCCCACCACAGAGATGAGACATGTTCTTCTAGTTTTAGAACATGACCATGTTCTTCCTATTTTGGAACATGAGCCTTGGGGCTTGCCTATGGTGATTATGTAGCTCTATTTTCGAGGATGAAAAATTTTCCAAGGGGAGAAGAATGTAATAAAGTGAGTGTATGTTCTATGGGTCAAGCTAGTTCAGAAAAATCTAAAATCAGACATCATTTGGTCACCCGTGTGTATGACCAAAGGTCTCATATTTAGACTTACTAGGAGGTCATGTGCTCTTGTAAACAAGTGATCCACTTAGCTTAGTGCTTAAGTCTCAAGGGTGTGAAGGAGGAGGTCTTGGGTTCAATCCTCATGGGGTACATGGGGAGAGTATTTTGTCCAAAAAGATCTAGAGCCTTTTAGAAGCTTCCACTTGAGTTAACTCGAGTTAACTCGAGTTAACTAGGACACTTGCTGCACATGTAGTTACATGGATGACACATGGATGGTTAGTATCCACCTGCCCAAGAAGGCACTCCCCTGGAGAGAGCTATATACACAGGCATTTGGTTGGGAGGAGAGTCATCTCTCTAGCTCGTGATGGTGGTCGTAATAGTCATTTTCTTGCATTGTTTTCCTTAGATCATAAACTTACTTAATTACATTCTTCTCCCCTTGGAAAAAAGATTTTGGTCCTTGAAAATAGAGCTATATAAATACTGTAGGCAACCCTTGAGCCTCATGTTCTAAAATTGGAAGAACATGTTCATGTTCTAAAACTGGAAGAACATGTATCATCTCTGTGGTGGGATCCCTACCCAAATGATTCAAAACACTTTTTGGCTTTGCATTTTGATAAACTGATCAAAGTACAAAGTAGTGAATGAATAATAAGGGTGGATGTAAAAACATCCTTGGCCAATTCATAGTTGTAATAAGTGTAAATTGGGCATGAACATGTGAACTAGGTGTATCCAAATTACTAGTCGATTTTTGGGCATGGCTGGTACATGGACTTAGTAACTAAGGTGGAATTCTTATCCCTATCCAATCTTTGAGAAGTCTTGATTCACTTGAATTTGATTTTGAAAACTTGAAGTGTGATTGACCCAAACATCAAACTTGGATGTTTGTATTATGGTTTTCTTTCAACCAATGTTTACTTGGATTTTTTCACCCAACTAGAGGACTACCTAATGGGCTTGAAAATCCTATGTAAATTGCAAGAGAAATTTTACCATTTATTTTGGATCAACCATACTATAACTTGACCAATTCAAATTCAAAATGAAAATTTCCCAACTTAGGACACTTTTCTCCAAGACTTTATCTTTAAGTTCTTGGGAATTGTCTATTTGATGAGCAATTCCTTACTTCTGTATTCTAGAGTATACTATACTCTAGAAAGTCATTAGAGGTATGCTAGAGAACTAGAAGCAAACTCGAATGAACAAGTCAATCTTAGACTTATCCTCTTTTGAAGATTGAAAAAGTTCTTGTATATAACATCTATCTAGGATGTTTAATTTGGTTATCTGGTTCCTCTTGAATAATCCTAGACTTCGGAAAAAAGAATCAGATATTATATCTGAGTCATATCCAAAAGGTTCAAAAAGCGGAAAGAAAGAACTAAAACTTTGTACAACCAATTCAAACTTCAAAGATATGTATACTTTCTACGAGTCAAGTTCTAGATGAATCAAGACTTTAACTTCGTGAAGATCTATTTCAACAAGGTATTGAAGCATTTTTTCTATCTTTAAGAGAAATAAATTGGATTCTCGAAAAGATTATGAGCAGATCTAAAATATAATCCAACCATAAGATACTACTGTGGTATCTAACATCAGTGTGTCTACCCACTGAGGTTTTATTGATGAGTTTTTACTCAAATAATGCTTCGCTTGAGACTAAGTTCATGCCCATATTCAATCTTTATGACTCCTTACTGGGAATGCGATTCTTGTGCATTGCTTTGAGTCAAAGGATTGAATTTGTTACACTAGGAACTTGGTGCTTGACTTAGTCAGTCTATTCCTTAGTTGAGAGGATCTTTTCGAAGTCAAAGTCCTACTGCTTCAAAAATTTATCAAATATTTTTGAATCCATAACACTTTATCTTGAAGTGTTTCATAAAATAAGAATCTTTTCCTTATTTGAGAGAGAAGATCTTGGAAGTTATTTACTTCATATCTTCGCACTTTTCTTTATCTTGAAGTATATTGGGATCATTCTTTTATTCTCCTTGAATTTTAACTTTGCCTTTGAAATTTAAATTCCCTTGAGGATCAAATCTAACTTCAAGATTCATACTAGGACTACAAGATAATTATCATCCTACAGTCCGATGTCCCATACCATCTTTCCAACATCAATTTGAGTATAACATTTGGTGCCCCATACCACCCTATTTTATATTCACATTGACGTGTGAGTGATATTTATCCTAAAGTCTAAACATATCTTGATAGAGTGCCTTCTCTTTTCAATTCTTAAAAGAATTTGAAAGTTTCAGACATTAGCTCTAAGTTGATATTCTAGGTTTTGATTCCTTCATACGATAGTTTCACGATCTCATGCTTTGCCTTGAAAACTTGAAAACCTCTTGATAGAATATCCATTCTTCTTTACTAAGGTTTTCAAATGAAAACCAATTAAAATTCCAAGTACTTGAATTTTCACAAATTCAAGTCTAATTGGTTTATTCTTGACCAATTTATAGTGACAAGAGTTTTTTAATTCTTGTCTTTAGATTCCTTTCTTACTGATGCTTAAGGTACTTGGCCCGACTAGGACTTTATAGGAATCTCTCTACTGCTTAAGTCTAAGCATCTACTCATGCTTTTTGGATTGTACCAAAATCCCTTTAAGGATAGACAAACATTATGTTTTACCTTTTACATATTTAAGTACCATCAACACAGTTGTAGACTACATTCTTGGAATTTCTGTCAAGAATAAACCAATCGGACTTGAAATTGTGAAAATTCAAGTACTTGGAATTATAACTAGTTTTCATTTGAAAACCTGAGCAAAAAAGAATAGATATTCTATCAAGAGGTTTTCAAGCTTCCATGTTTAAAAAAGCACAAAATCATGGAACAATCATGTGAAAGAATCAAAACTTGAGGTAATGCCTGAAATTTCAAAATTCTTTTAAAGAGTTGAAGTGAAAAGGTACTCTATCAAGATATTTATGTTGACCTTCTGATAACTCTATCAAGCTATGTTTAGACTTTAGGATAGGTATCACCCACACATTAATGTGAATATAAAATAGGGTGGTATGGGACATCAGATTTTATATTTAGATTCATGTAGGAAAGATGGTATGGGACATCGGACCATGGGATGATAATTATCTTTTAGTCCTATAATGAATCTTGAAGTTAAATTTGATTCTCAAGGCAATTAAAACTTCAAAGGAGTTTAAAATCAAGGAGAATAAAATTATGATCTTAAGATACTTCAAGATCAAGTACATAAGAAGATATGAAGTAAATAACTTCCAAGATCTTCTTGAAACACTTCAAGTTAAAGTGTTGATGATTCAAAAATATTTGATAAATTTCTAAAGAAGTTGTACTTTGACATTGAAATGATCCTTACAACTAAGGAATAGATTGACTAAGTGAAGCACCAAGTTCCTAGTGTAACTTGATAAATTCATCCTTTTGACTCAAAGAAATGCACAAGAATTGCATTCCGAGTAAGCAATCATAAAGATTGAATATAGGCATGAACTTAGTCTCAAGTGAAGCATTGTTTGAGTAAAAACTCATCAATAGAACCTCAATGGGTCGACACACTAATGTTGGATACCACACTAGTGTCTTATGGTTGAATGATGTTTTAGAATCACCCTGAATCTTTTTGAGAATCCAGTTTATTTCTCTTAAATATCGAAAAATTGCTTCAATACTTTGTTGAAAAAGATCTTTGCGAAGTTAAAGTCATAAGTCATCTAGAATTTGACTCGTAGAAAGTATACATATCTTTGAATTTAAATTAATTTTACAAAGTTTTAGTTCTCTCTTTCTGCTTTCCAAATCTTTTGGATTTGACTTAGATATGGTATCATATTCTTTTCATAAAAGACGAGGGTTAGCCGGTTATAACCAAGTAACTAAATTAAACATCCCAGATAGATGTTCTGTACAAGAACCTTTTCAATCTTTAAAAGATGATAATTCTAAGTTGACTTATTTATTTGAGTTTGCTTCAAGTTATAGCATAAATGATTTCCTAGATTCTAGTATACTTTAGAATAGAGAAGTTAGGAATTACTCATCAGATGGACAACTCCCAAGAACTTTTAGCTCAAGTCTTTGAGAAAACTGTCCTGAGTTGGTAAATTTTTCATTTTGGATTTGAATTGGTCAAGTTATAGTACGGTTGAACGCAAAGTAAATGATAGAATTTATCTTATAGTTTACATAGGATTTTTTAAGCCCATACGAACAAAGTAGTCCTCTAGCTGCGTGAAAAAAATCAAGTAACTGTTGTTTGGGAGTAAAACTATTCTATAAACATCCAAGTTAGATGTTTGAGCAAGCCAAACTTCAAGTTTTCCAAATCAAATTCAAGTAAATCAAGCGTTCTCAACGTCTTGATTGGGATATGAATCCCACCTTCATTACTAATTCCATGCACTAGTCATGCCCAAAAATGGACCAGTAATTTGAATCCATCTAGTTCACATGTTCGTGCCCAGATTGCACCTAGTAAAACTGTGAATTGGCTAGGGTTGTTTTTAGATCCACCCTTATTATTCATTCACTACTTTCTAATTTGACTAGTTTGTCAAAGTGCAAAGCTAGATGGTGTTTTGAATCATTTGGGCACGAATCCCACCAGAGAGATGAGACATGTTCTTCTAGTTTTAAGAACATGACCATGTTCTTTCGATTTTAGAACATGAGGCTCGGGGGTTGCCTATGGTAATTATATATCTCTATTTTCAAGGCCAAAAATATTTTCCAAGGGTGGAAGAATGTAATAAAGTAAGTTCTATGATCTAAGGATCCAATCGATTCAGACGGATCTGAAATCAAACACCGTTTGGTCACCCGTGTGTATGACCAAAGATCTCGAGTCTATACTTACTAGGAGGTCATGTGCTCTTGTAAACAAGTGATCCAATTAGCTTAGTGGTTAAGCCTCAACAGTGTTGAGGAGGAGGTCTTGGATTCAATCCCCATGGGGTACATGGGAGGAGTATTTTCCCCAAAGAGATCTAAAGCCTTCTAAAATCATCCACTTTAGTTAACTCGAGTTAATAGGAACATGGCACACATGCAGTTATATGGCCAACACATGGATGATTAGTATCCACCTACCCAAGAAGGCAGTCCCCTAGAGAGAGCTATATATAGAGGCATATGGTTGGGAGGAGATTCATCTCTCTAGCACAAGGTGGTGGTCATAATCTTCGCTCTCTTGCACTATCAGCAAGAAACAATTGTGGTAGTATCAATGAATGCCTCCTCTAATTGCATTTGTTCTAAGCATTCTAATGCTTCTTCACTCGGTTTATTCTTCACATACCCTATGATCAGTGTTGTCCACAAAATCACATTCCAAACTAAAACTTATTACATGCCTTTGCATGTGTTTCCTAGTCTTTATTTCTAGCTCCCACTATTGCACTAGCTCTCAAGTTGCGAACAAACATGATCACATCTAGCAAGATACACTCTAGCTCCATACATTCAAAAAATTGGAATGTCTCCTCAATTCAACCATTATCAACATAGCTTATCAAAAGTGAAGTCCATTTCACAACATCCTGATTTGAAAAGTAGTTAGACACTTCATGTGCTTTGTGAAGGATGCCACATTTGGCGTACATATCAATCCCCAGGCACTAGCCACAAAAAATGTAGTAGAAATTCGCTACGATGCAAAAGTAAGTGACTTCACCAAGCATAAGGCCCTTTTCTTGGATCTCTCTCATATGAAGCCTCCATAGTAGAATGGGTTGTCTTTTTATATGTGCCACATTTGGCATAGGCATCTTGTCCTTGGCTTAAGTCCTATCGCATGCCTTCAAACACCAAAATAGAAAGATATTAGTGCATAAAAGTCGACTTATTGGTTGACTAACATACTCTGCTTCACTTATATGCGAAGTTGTTCTCGACGAGCCATCAATTCTGAAAATATAGTTTGGACAACCACAAAACATATCAATAATATACTATTTTCCTTGTGCCTACCTTTCCATTGAAGCCGCCATTCTTCAATTGACATGCACTCATTCCAGAGATTACATCTCAATTCATAAAAACATCCCCAATGAATGCATACAAATCATTTATCCACAAAACAATCTACTAGCAAGCACATACATCAAGTTCGATTTTCTTGATGCACTCCACACAATCATTCATGCATCACTAGCAGTAGTATGGTCCTAGCCAAAATAACGCATTCATACCTTTTCATTCCTTGACTTGTTGCATGATTTCTTTTCATACTTACAAATCCCTTTATTCATCGCTAGAAAACAAGTAAATGGAAAGTACCTAAATAAACAATGCCAAACTGAAATGAAATCAACCAGGAGATGCGGAATACACAGAATCCATACCCCCTTATTGCTCCTACTATCCGCTATGTACAAATAACCCATGGCTAGAAACTCCCTAGGAACCTCCATCATGGTCTTATGGAGATCATTGAGACATGAGTACAAGTCAAGTCCTACATGAAAACCTTAGAGTGACACACAGGCTAGAAAACCTTTGGACAGAGCATACAAGTTTATAAAGCAATACCTCCCATACCACCTTGCTAAGGTCTCATCAATATTCATATATAATATTTGTGCCCTTGAGAGTGTTGGTTCAGAGTCGATCGATCCGTCGGAAGCCGCTAATATCAATCACACAAGCTTGTCATGTTCCCTTCCAGGCAATCATCACCCTCTCGTCTCTCTCTCTCTCTCTCTCTCTCTCTCTCTCTCTCTCTCTCTCTCTCTCTCTCTCTCTCTCTCTCTCCCTCCCTCCCTCATGAGTGGGAAATATTTCCATATATATATATATATATATATATATATATATATATATATATATATATATATATATATATATATATATATATATATATATATATATATATATATATATATATATATATATATATATATATATATATATATATATATATATATATATTCACATGTTAGCCTGCATTGCAATTGGATGCGACTTGTGGCCTCGACCACCTGTCCAAGTTGATTCCACCCATCTACCAATCGAATGTAATGTACAACACACAAACACATACACAATAGACATAACATATAAGAGCTAGCTCATAGCAAAGCGAATGCGGCTCGTGGTCTTGACTACCCGTCAAAGATGGCTCCACCTACCTACCAACGTGCTATGGCATGTAGCTAAAACATGAACATACAACATTCCAAGCCTATGGTGAAACTAGCTATGGCTCCTGGTCCCAAACGCCAGGCTAGGATGATTCCACCCACCTACTGGCCCACCATAGCGCATCGGCACAAAAATAGACAACACAATTGTTTTTTCTTCCTACTTTTTCATAATTTTCCCAAGTCCTGAGAATTAGGGAGAGATAGAAAGGGTTTTACCCCACCTTTCTTGTATATATATACAAACATATATATTCCTAGCCTTTGACAGATCGACCTTCTCCTTACCTCCACTCTCTTAGTCGTAGACCCTACATATGCATAATGGATTTCACTTTTCACTAGGTAAATATGAACCGCTATGCCCTAGTCCCTCGTATACCTATCCTTGGATGATCCTAGGGTGTGAGTCTCCTAGATGTCTCATCTAGCCCCACCTGTTGCTCATGTCACGACAACTCTCCTAGGGCGAGTTAGGCTCAGCTTCAGGAGCTCCATCATCGCTACCTATTGTCAGGGGATCTGCATAATCCCAAGTGATATCATTTTCTTCGTTAGGCATTTCCCTCGAGGAGTCAAAATAGTAATATCTCCCCTCTGTGCATTCTATACTCGAACAAATATCTGCCAGACCATGGAATGAGAAAGCTAATGTCTAAGTCCTGGTTAAGAAAACATATCATCCAGTGAGCCTCTTCCACATCATATTCTATTTTGAAGTTCTCAACGTGTATGTCCATATTGGTCAACGTCTAGCCCGAAAAATATACCATGAGACCGTACAAGTACATTTGGGTTATGTGATCCACCATGTTTCACATAATTTCTAAAGATCTTACATGTGAACAAATTTGATTTAGTTTTCTTAATAATTTTTATAATTATAAATAAATAAAAAGGAACCATACTATATAAAACAAAAGCAAGACAGATATATATGTACATATATACACATCCCCCACTTGAAATTCATTTATTCACTTCTTGCTTATTGCTCAGTTCTCACTCCCATCTGCTAATTAAAGTATGCTTTGACGCGAAGTACATTGATTTTCACTCGAGTGCACTCTTTGCCTACATCTTGTATTTGCAAAGAGCCATTTGGGTTTACCTCCACGACGTTGAACGGTCCCACCCACCTAGTTTGTAGTTTTCCAAGAAACATGTAATATTTGATGTCATAAACTAACACTAAATCACCTTCTCTTATTGCATATGTTCACCATGCTTGTCCTTCCGTCTTCTTTGAATGGCTTTGAGGATTTGTTGGGATAGAATGTTGGAACAAACCAATCACAAATTGATGATTACAAAGAGCTTGAAGCAAGTTTATGATCAGATTGAAGTGGAAGAAGACAATTGAGAAAGTGAAGAGATCTCAGAAGTGAAGCTTGTATACATATGTACATTACAGTTGGAAATTCTTGTAATTTGAGTATAGATATTCCTTAGGATGATAAGGAGTAATGTAATAGATGCGGGATAAGTCTAGAACCATATGTATATAAGTCAATGATGTAAAGAAATACATGAGAAAGTCATTAGAAGCCAAGTGTCATGAAAATAGATGTGTAGAGAGTCATCTTCACGAGTTAGCGTCGGGTCTTTCTCTGAGTTCTCTCAGTCTGATCATGTGGATCAGAAATCCTTTTGTACACATCTAATTTGGAAGTTAATGAAGCTATTTTCAAATTTCATAATCTAGTTCCTTTCATGCTGTGAGTATCATCAATAGGAACATTTGTATGTAAAGTCTGTAGATAGACTTCTCAAAGTTGTGCACTTTTTCGTGTCAATATTTTGCTTAGATCTCAGTGCACACTGTAAAGTTTTTGATGAATCAGCATTCAAAATCTAAGTTAGAAGGTAAGGAAGCTATGGCTAAAAGCATTTAGCAAAACGGGATATGTGATGTGAGAAATCAACCTTAGAAGTTATCTATGTCAAAGTCGCTTGTTCAGGAAGACAGTTTCTAACATACCTTTGATCTTAAGGATCAAATTAACATTCTAATGATTCTTTTGAAGAACTAATGGTTGATATGATTGTACAAAGGTAGTGTAGAGATATGTGCATCATTAGTTTGAAGAAATCTGAAGATATGTGCAGGTAATGAAGTCAATTTTTGAAGCAGACTTTCTGAAGAAGGAATTTCTTCACTCAGAGAAGTGATAGTGAAAGTTTTGATAAATGAAGATAACATTTGTGTAAAGTTTGATCCATAATTGATATAGAGGTGTTCTTAGATCAATAAAGATCAAACCTTTGGAGATTAAGAGGTCTCCAACAATGGTATCAGAGCTGAAGGTGCAATAAAAGTGAAGTAAAGGCATTGGAAGTTCCGACTGTGGAAGATATGGAATTTCCTTCTAATTGAAGGTGGACAAAGCCAAATTCTTGGAGATAACCTACAGAAGTACAAAGCACGAGTTTGAAGGATCAAGAAGGATTAAAGCTTCATATCAAAGGTACACTCTATTATCATAAATCATAGTAATTGTAGACATAGAAGATCAAAGATGGGAGAAAGCTTGCAGATTGATAAGCTAGATAGGGAGAACTATCCAGCTTGGTCCATGAGGATGGAGGCACACCTCATGAGCAAAGATTTGATGGCATTCATTACAGGAGAAGAAGAAAATCTTGAGTTTGAAGATCCTAGTGTTCCAACTAGGGAGGAACTTGCAGGTTTGAAGAATTGGATGAGAAAGGATGCTCAAGCTACGAGCATCATTTACATGGCTGTAAATGATTATCTTTTACCTCACATCAGAGGATTAGAAAGTGCAACAGAGGTGTGGAATGCTTTAGAAGAGCATTTCCAAAACACAACCAAGTCAAGGAAGTCCTCATTATGGGCAGAATTCACAACTTTCAAGAAGAAGAGTTCACAATCAATTTCTGATTATGTGGCAAGAATGAAGGATATTGCAGATAGCTTGGGAGCAGTAGATGAAGACATTGAAGAAGATAAGTTGGTAAGGCAAATACTTACAGGTCTGAGAGGAGATGAGAAGTGGAAACCTTTCATATTGTCCATAGAATTGTCACTAGATCACTTTACTCCTGATCTTAATCAATTGTTAGGACACATGATAACTTTTGAGCAGGACATTAAGGGAGACAATGATAGGAGTGCAAGTCAAGCTATGTACTCCAGGGACAAGAAAAAGAATGGCAAAGGGAAGCAGTCAACTGATGATGAAGGAACTTCAAGTCAAGCTAAATTTACAAAAGGAAAGATGAACTTCAGAGGTAAAGGAAGAGGAGGTAAGAACAAAGATAATACTAAAGCTTGTTGGATTTGTGGCAGAACCAATCATTTGGCAAATGATTTTTGGTATAACAATCAAAATGGTGGAAGCAATAACCAGAGTTCAATCAAAGAGGTAGAGGGGCCAGAAACCAAAGAGGTAACTTCAGAGGAAGAGGTGGCAGGACATCATATGCTAGAGGAGGTGGAAGAAGTTTTCAATCTCAGTCCTACAACAACAATTATTATAATTATGCATCGGATCAGAAGGATAACATGACTCTCATCTTGAATGCAACTCATGAAGCAGTAGGAGAGGACCAAAGGGTGTTTTATAATGACTCTGGATGTAGTAATCATCTGAGTGGCAATATATCATTGATGACTGATATGGAAGCAAAGGTGAATGGACATACAGTTCAAACAGGTGACAGCACTAAGCATAAGGTGGAAAGCATTGGATTAGTGAAGACAAAGAATGGAAGTACACTCTTGAGCAAGGTACTTTATGTTCCTACTATTCCTAAAAACTTGATAAGTGTAGGGCAAATTGTGGAGAAGGGATATGAAGTCAGATTCACAAATGATGGTGTTTATGTGCAAGATCCAAATCAGGGATATAGAAACATCATTCCAGGTAAAAAGGAAGGAAGGTTGTTTACTCTCAAAGTTCAAGGTAATGTGGGACATGCTTTATTTACTTATGGAAGTCAAAAGATGTCTGATCTAGACCTATGGCATAAAAGGCTAGGTCATTTCAATGAGAGAGCCATAAAGGAAATGTCAAGGAATGATGTGGTGCTTGGTTTGCCAAAAGTTGAAGGGCAACACATGGTGTACAAGTGTGAAGCTTGTCAACTAGGTAAAGCACACAAAAGTTCATAGAATAAATCAGGATATAAGTATTCAAATATGCTTGAATTGATTCATACATATGTGTGGGGTCCTTCAAGGGACTATAGCATAAATGGATCCAGATATTATGTGTTGTTTGTTGATGATGCAACCAGATGAATTACTTTATATGTAATCAAGGACAACTCAAAAGTGTTCAAGACATTTAAGCATTATCATGCTTATGCATAAAGGATTATAGGACAAAAGCTCAAAAGGTTGACATCAGATGGAGGGGGAGAGTATTTCTCTAAAGAGTTTGATGATTATTTGTAGAATGCAGGTATAAAGAGAGAAGTAACTTGCAGGTACTCTCCTCAACAAAATGGAATTGCAAAAAGAAGAAATAGAACTCTTTTAAAGTTTGCAAGAGCAATGATGAAGGAAAAGAATTGTCCAAACTACCTATGGGCAGAAGCTATCAACACTACAACATACCTTGTGAATAGGTTACCTTGTAAAGCTTTGGATGGAAGAACTCCATATAAAGCATGGTGGGGTAATAAACCTACTCTTGATCATTGTAAGGTATTTGGATGTTTAGCATATGCGTATGTTCCTTCACAATTGAAACATAAGCTAGAACCCAAAGCAGAGAAGTATGTGTTTATTGAGTATGATGATAGACAGATGGGTTACAGATTGTGGAGTCCATCCACAAAGCAATTTCTTGTTACTAAAGATGTTACATTTGATGAGCAAAGCACATGGTATACAGGGTCAACAAATGGTTATGCAGATGTTAAAGAAATACAAAGGAAAGGGAAGACAAAAGTAAGTGTGTATGAAGAAGATATTGATGATGTTGATTATAAAAGTAAATTGCAGGATAATGTTGAAGATGGGCCAAGATTTGTTCCAGAATCAAATGTGGCTGAGACTTCAAGAAGTGCAGAGGTCAAAAGATCCTTGAGAGAAAGAAAAGAACCTATCAGGTATAGTTATGATACATCTTTTCTAACAACAAAAGATTAGGCTTACATTATGAAGACAGAAGAGGATCCAATCACATATGAAGAAGCTAAAGGTAAACAGAATTGGGAGAAGGCAATGCAAGAACAGTATGATGCTCTACTTGAAAATGAAACATGGGAATTGGTGCCAAGACCAAAGAATCAGAAGGTCATTGGATGTAAGTGGGTGTATAAAACAAAGAGGTTTGCAGATGGTAAGGCGTCTAGATACAAGGCTAGACTTGTGGTCAAAGGTTATGCCCAAGTCAAAGCTTATGCCCAAACTTATGGGGTAGATTATGATGAAACCTTTAGTCTTGTTGCTAAGATGTCTAAAATTAGATCATTGATTGCTATTGTTGCTTGTAAAGGATGGAAGTTATCACAGTTAGATGTGAAAAATGCATTTCTGAATGGATACATTGTAGATGAAGTGTACATGGAGCAACCAGAAGGCTTCATGGATTCAATTGGATCAGATTATGTTTGTAAGCTCAAGAGAGCTTTGTATGGGTTGAAGCAGGCCCCAAGAGCATGGAATTACAGGCTTGTTAAGTTCTTGAATGAATGTGGATTTCAAGCATCAAAGGCAGATAGTAGCTTGCTAGTGAAGGCAAGTGAAAATGGATACATATACATGTGTATTTATGTTGATGATATTATTGTCACAGGTACAGATGCTCAAGGGATCAATGAGCTTAAGAAACAAATAGAGAAGGAGTTTAAGATAAGTGATTTGGGAAACTTATCTTATTTCTTAGGAATGCAGATTGTATATACTCAGCATGGAGTATATGTTACACAAGAGAGATACTTGAAGAATCTTCTGGTCAAGTTTAACATGGAAGATTGCAAGCCTTCAACCACACCATTGATGGTAAATCATAAATTGAGCAGGTATGGAGGTAAAGAATTCAATGATATGAAGAAATATCAGAGTTTGTGAGATAGACTAATCTATGCTACCTTGACAAGGCCAGATCTATCATATGCAATAGGTGTGTTATCACAATTTATGCATTGTCCAAAGAAGACTCATTGGATTGTAGTTCAAAGGGTACTCAAATATATCAAAGGAACCCTAAGTGAAGGTTTGTATTATGGATTTACTTCTGATACAAGAATCAAAGTATTTAGTGATGCAAATTGGACAGGTGATTCAGATGATAGAAGGTCTACTCATGGGTATCTTTGTTATATTGGAGATAAATTAGTTTCTTGGTGCTCAAAGAAGCAACATACAGTTGCTTTGTCATCTACAGAAGCTGAGTATAAAGAAATGGTAGAGGCTGCAAAAGAAGTGATATGGTTAAAGATCTTATTGAAGAGTTTTGGAACTGATCAGAGTACTCTAATTATTTTTTGGAGACAATATGAGCTCATTATATTTGGTAGCTAACCCTGTTTTTCATGCCAAGACTAATCATATAGAAATTCAGTATCATTTCTTGAGGGAAAAGGTACTAGAAAAGGAGATTGAAGTGTTGTATACTCCAACAAAGGAGCAAGTTGCAGATATGCTAACAAAAAGCTTGGATGGACCTAAGTTATAGAGATTCAAAGAGATGGCAGGAGTGAAGAAGAATGGAATAATCACAATTAGTGATTGAGGGGGAGCTCTTGGAACAAACCAATCACAAATTGATGATTACAAAGAGCTTGAAGAAAGTTTATGATCTGATTGAAGTGGAAGAAGACACTTGAGAAAGTGAAGAGATCTCAGAAGTGAAGCTTGTATACATATGTACATTACAGTTGGAAATTCTTGTAATTTGAGTATAGATAATCCTTAGGATGATAAGGAGTAATGTAATAGATGCGGGATAATTCTAGAAACATATGTATATAAGTCAATGATGTAAAGAAATACATGAGAAAGTCATTAGAAGCCAAGTGTCATGAAAATAGATGTGTAGAGAGTCATCTTCACGAGTTAGCGTCGGGTCTTCCTCTGATTTCTCTCAGGTTGATCATGTGGATCAGAAATCCTTTTGTACACATCTAATTTGGAAGTTAATGGACCTATTTTCAAAGTTTCATAATCTAATTTCTTTCATGCTGTGAGTATGATCAATAGGAACATTTGTATCTAAAGTCTGCAGATAGACTTCTCAAAGTTGCGCACTTTTTCGTGTCAATATTTTGCTTAGATCTCAGTGCACAGTGTAAAGTTTTTGATGAGTGAGCATTCAAAATCTAAGCTAGAAGGTAAGGAAGCTATGGCTAAAAGCATTTAGCAAAACGGGATCTGTGCTGTGAGAAATCAACCTTAGAAGTTACCTATGTCAAAGTCGCTTGTTCAGGAAGACAGTTTCTGACATACCTTTGATCTTAAGGATCAAATTAAAGTTTTAATGATTCTTTTGAAGAAATAATGGTTGATATGATTGTTTAAAGGTAGTGTGGAGATATGTGCATCATTAGTTTGAAGAAATCTAAAGATATGTGCAGGTAATGAAGTCAATTTCTGAAGCAGACTTTCTGAAGAAGGAATTTCTTCACTCAGAGAAGTGATAGTGAAAGTTTTGATAAATGAAGATAACATTTGTGTAAAGTTTGATCCATAACTGATATAGAGGTGTTCTTAGATCATTATAGATCAAACCTTTGGAGATTAAGAGGTCTCCAACATAGAAGTCTTCTCTCCTCTGATTTGATCAACTGAGTGTATCTTTTCTTTAATGATTCCTCCTCTGCTAGCCTAGCTTCCATAGCTGCCTTGAGCATGGGAACTTCTTTTTTTATTGGGAAAATGGCCTCTTCTCCATACACTAGTGAAAATGGAGTGCATTTAGTGGTTACTTGATAAGACGTTTGATATGCCCACAAGGCTTCGAGAAGCCTTTCATCCCAATCCCTTCTATGAGCAACCACAATTTTTGTCAAGATCTCTTCAAGTATCTTGTTGGTGACTTTGACTTGGCCATTCACTCTTGGATAATATGGCATGCTCTTTTTATGCTTGATTTTATATAGCTTCATGAGTTCCTCGATTAATTCATTCACAAAATGTGATCCCCTATCACTTACTATCTTCAATGGACATCCAAATTGAGTAATTATCTGTTCATATAAGAAATTTGCCACATTGATGGTCTGATCTGTCTTAAGAGCTTTGGCTTCCACCCATTTTGTAACATAATCAATGCATACCAAAATGTATCTATTCAATATATGTCTTGAGCAAGGATCAATAGGTCCTACGAATTCAGTCCCTATTTCTCGAAAGGTTTTAGGGCCAAAATAGGTATGAGCAGAGCTACATGTATCAATGTAGGCTTACCCATCCTTTGAAATTTGTCACACTTTTTACAATAAGGATAGAAATCATTGAACAGAGTTTGCCACCAATACCCTACCAAGAGGACT
The DNA here is from genome assembly GCA_020310875.1 of Ceratopteris richardii. Taxonomy (NCBI): domain Eukaryota; kingdom Viridiplantae; phylum Streptophyta; class Polypodiopsida; order Polypodiales; family Pteridaceae; genus Ceratopteris; species Ceratopteris richardii. Next base: position 67,820,954 of record CM035431.1, read on the forward strand.
TTTCTAGCAACCAAATCACCTACAAAGTGTCCACCACAAGGTTCATCATGCCAAGCCTTTAAAAATGTGTTTTCCACCTCTTCTTCAAGGCATCGTCGATAGATGCCCTCGTGCAAAAATTATCAATAAAGCTAACCACTGATGATGCTATGATATTTTGCCAAAGACAGTAGCTTTTGCTTGTCTCTTCTGGTAGCTTCTAGGGGATACTTGGCCATGCACAGGAAGTTTACCTAATCAGCCTACCATGGGATTTTGGCTTCAACATGCAATATATGACCATCAGGGAGTTTTTCTGGTACCCTTGAGAGTGTTTCTTTATTTATTATTCAAGACAAATGATCTGCTAATATGTGAGCCTTCCCTAGCTTGGTCACCATACTTCAAGGCTTCATGATCCATATAGAATATGAAGTGCTTGCCCATTAGGTGTTGGAAGATTTCTCCTCCAAATGCACAACAAGAAGCTTGGACCCTTCCCAAGACCTATCTTCCCTCACACCAGTACTCATTAAAACTCGTATATCTCCCAATTACCGAATCCAATTCAAAAACCCTTTTAGAGACAAAAACTAGACAGTAAGGGCTTTCTAATGAGCTATGATTCATTGGATTTGGACACCTGTAGACCTGTCAAATGAGTCACCCAAGACAGCCCAATTTTCCTAGCAGGTTTTGGGACATAACAGCAGACAAAGAAATAGCAATATCTCACAGTACAAGAAGAGTTTTGCCAAAAAAAAATTTGGAATAGAATCCTTGCTTTATAAGCTGTCCAGCAAGTACAAGAATTCTCAGAATGGAGCTTCGTACAAAGAGAAAATGAAGTCCTAACAGGCTGCTACAAAAATGGAGCACCCTTTGGAAAGGGTAGGAGAGATATACAAGAGAAACATCTATGAGAGCCTATGGCTCAATGGCACATATATATATGCAGCATCCCAACTTCCTAGAATCCACACATGCCTTGAATGAGCTTGGATGGTCTTTATATAGCCTTGGGAGCCTTCTATGACTCTTCATATGTCCTCCATGTCTCTTCACATGCCCTCCTTGTCTCTTCACTTGCCTTGTGACTTTGTCTCTTCATTGGAGTGGCTTTTGATGGTCCAATGCCTCCTTTTGGATAAGGTTGCACCTTCAACATTGTACTTTGAGTTTCCTAAGGTTCAAAAGCCTTCAAATGAAGTCATTTTATGAAAAACAAAACTTGAGCTTGCCCTAGAAATGCATATCTTTAACATTAGGTAATGCCTATATGTTACTATGAAGATCACTGATAGGCATTCCTTTTCAATGGTAGTGTAGTTCCTTTTAGCACTTTTAAGATTTTGACTCGCGTAATATATTGGGTGATCCAATTTCTTCTTGTCGGATTAACAAAGTACTGCCCCAATCATAGGATGAGATGCATCCGTATGCATATGAAATTCCTGGGTCCAATCAGGTGCTATCAGCATAGGTGCATTCATCAACTTGTCTTTTATAGACTCAAACACAGCTTGACATTCCTTGGTCCATTGATACTATTGGAATTTTCTCAAAAGGTTTCTCAGAGGCACAACTATTGAGGAAAAGCTTAATATAAATCGTTGATGATAATTGGCGTGTCCCAGAAATCCTCTAAGTTGTGGCAAGTTATGAGGGGGTGGTAGTTGTCGGACTTTCCTCTACTTTATCTTCATCCTCAAAAATCCCTTCCTCAAAAATCCCTTTCTCAAAAATCACATGTCCTAAGAGTAATCCCTTTCTCACTCCAAACTTACATTTCTTAGGATTCAATGCAATGCCTTTCTCAATACTCCTTTTTAAAATAGCTTCTATTCTTGCAGCCATATTCTCATCATCTCCTTGGATGGCAAAGGCATCCAAAAAGATTTCCATCCAATCTTGCACATAGTCTCTTCTAGAGTTCCACTTCCAGAGCCTTAATTTTCTCTTTCAATTGTCTAACCTCCATTTTTGTGGCCACTTCGGGGTTTGATCCTTTTTTTGGGATTCCTACATCTAAGGAATTGTTGGTCTTATCTTCCCTTGAGTCGATAATCATCATGTAACATTCAAATTGACTTGTGCATGTCAAGCATCCTAGCAACTCTTGCGCTGAGTCATCTTTATAAGCTATTGGGTTCTCATACTCTCCCATTCTCATGTTTTGGGATTCAGATAACTATAGATTGAATCCATCCTAAAGCAGTTCCTTGTAAGGCTTAGTGTTTAAAGCAAACCTCACTCATACTTTTTCTTGAGTTTCCGTCTCTTTGGCCTTTTTCTCCAATTCATCATTTGTCACCAACCTCTTGCTGGTTGAATTTGAGGAAACTTGGATTCGTACACGATCGGACTTTGGTCCAACGATGATAAAACTTGCGCGCCAGTTATGCACATAATTGGCTTATACAAACCATGTTCGTCCCAATAATATGAAAAAGGTAGCTTCAGTGTTCCTTGGTCTGACTATCAAGTAATCAATGTTAAACTCTAATCCCCCAATGATTGTGTTTACATTTTTTAAGAGGCTTGCAGGTTTTACTTGGGTTTGGTTAGCCATTTTTACGGGCATAGGAGTATGCTCCATTTGGGTTAGACCGAGGGCCTTCATCATGTATTCTGTCATCAAGTTGACTACTGCTCCACTGTCTAGCTGGGCACCCGAGACTGCATATCCCTTAATTTCCACAATTACCATATGAGCATTCAAATCAATCTATGTTGTAATGCTCTAAATTATGCCCTGAATCTCTTTTTCTCGTTTCTTCTTATCTTGAGATTTTCGAGGCTTCTTGATATATTTGTTGTAGAATTGCTTCCTACATATAGGAGAGCATTTTAGTAGAGTGTCAAGGTGTAAGGTAATATCCATCTTGGCCAATCTCCGCATGATATCCAATTTCTCCTCACTTTGTCTTTCTTTTTTATGTTTCGGGATTTTCAACCTTTCAGGGAATGGGCAAATGCTTGGTACCAATTTCTTTGTAATTGGCGGAAGTATTTCTACTTCATCCCCTTCTCTTGATTCCTTTTTTTCATAAAATTCTTCCATTTCCTCTTCCAATTCACTACGCTCATGAATCTTTTCGTTAGCTACATATTCACTCTTCCTTTCTGCATTCTCTTTTGTGTATTCGGGTTCACATCACTACTGCTATAGTAGGCTCTTTTTGGACTTTGCTACCTTGGTCTGCCTCCACAAAATGCATAGAGGAGCTTATCTGTTCTCGAGATTTTGATGATCTAAACACCATCCCTATAGTAGGAATTTGTTCTTGGAATTTAGGAGTGGATTGCACTTTGATTTTGACACAATTTGAAGATTCAATTGGCCCTTGTTCTTTGCCATTGTCAGCTCCCCTTTTCAGACAATCTTCATCCTAGTGCCCTTCACTACAATCTTCATCCTATAATGGAGTGAACCCCATGGGCTTCTTTTCATTTTGATACACTCAAGCTTTGTGTCCATCACCTCTGCATCTCCAGCACTGAATTGGAGCAGCTCTTCTCTGTTCTTGTGCTATCTCCCTACGTTAGCCACCTCCTTGGCCCTGAGTATCATGCCCATACATTTGCCTTGTTTCCCAATGAGGCATAGGCGGTTCACTTTGAGCGGGTAGTCCCATATAAGGATGCTCTCTTGTGTTCCCAAGTTGCATGATTCTTCCTTCATAATCCCTCCTTCGATAGCATTGATCCTCAGTATGGTTTGGCTTTTTGCAGAAGGTTAAAAATCTTCTAGGAGGCAGCCTATCAGTAACCAATCTCAAAATCGTGTGGCACTCTCTGGCTATATGACCATAACCGCATCATTTGCCACACCATGTGTTAGACCTAAATACGCCTTGGTTGTGCTCGAAGATGGCCTCATGCTTTACAATATATGTCCTTGGGTAAGAGTGGAAACTTTCCCTACTTGAGTCACCAACTCTAGTATCTGCTTCTCAGTTAATGTAGGCTTGACCTCGCCTATCATACTAGTGGCAGTGACAAAAGCCAGAGTTGTCAGTGTCGGGCTTTCATAGGCGAGATTTCTTATAGCCACACCCCCTATTCCCTCCGTCGGTCCATATAGGAGCTCTCTCCTCCTGTGCTGGCTTAATTGTAATTCCTCCCATACCCTGGATTCTTCTTTTGCAGGCATTAAACTCACGTCCACTTAAGGCTTATGTGTCGATGCACTATGGGTTCTCTTAACCTAGCAATAAATCCTCTCTTCAGTGTTTCATCATTGGGAGCATTCACACCCATTTTTCGGAACAATGTTTCCATTCATTGGATGTAATGTTTGATACTCTCGTTTACTCCCTACAACAAATAATCCATCTGTTGGGCAAGTCTATCTTGGAAGCCTTGCCTTTGAAATTTTTCCAAGAAGGCATCCTTAAGCACCTGATACGTCCCTCTCTCCCAAGGTGTCAGATTCCCATACCAATTCATGACCTCATTTTGGAGAGTTGCAAGGAAGTTTATCAATCTTTATCTTTGGTCTAGGACTTCATTAGCCTCACAGGCTACCTCAAATAGCTAGATAAAATTATATGGGTCCTCATCCCAGAGGCCCGAGAGTAATATCGATGTCACTTCATTCCGAAAAGTTAAAAGCCCTAGGTTTCAAGATTCCCTTGAGTCTCCTGACTTGAGAAGCTACCCTTCTTTGGTAATATGTTCTTTCCTTCGACTTTTCCAATTACTTGAGGACTCCTCTTACAACTCTCACCTGCACTTCTCTCGAACTTCAGCCCTTCGGGCGGCTCACTCTCCTCTCTGTGTTCAAGTTCTTCTTGAGGAAGAACTTTCTTCGCTCATATACTAGGCACTAAGTCTGGGAGCTCGGCCAAGGTGTGGCACTAGGAAAACCTATGGCACTCTCTTATAGAGACGTACCAAGCAATCCCCAATGGGATCGCCAAAATTATGAGGTCCTATGCCCAAGAGAAAGTGCTTACACACAATGATATTTTGCTCAACTTTTGGCACTAGGTCAACATTTCTTATTATAAGTCTGCAATTGTGCTCACATGTATTCTCTTTTGGGATCCCCAGTAGGATCACCAAATGGATAAGTCCTGTAGCCCAAGGAAAAGATGCTTATATGCAATTATATTTTGCTCCAATTTCTTGTATTTTGTCAAACTCTTCTTATTCTAAGTCCACAATTGCACTTGAATACATTCCCTTTTGGGATCCTGAGTAGGATCACCAAAATGATGTAGTCCTAATACGAAGAAAAGATGTTTGGCTACAAGTAAATTTGCCTAATTTCCTATCCTTAGGAAAACTTTTCTTACTCTCAGCTCGCAAGAGTACACACTAAGACTTTCTTTTCCAATTCTCGATGGCATATTCTCACTGATAGTCAAAGTGCATTGGATGTTGCATGAAACCCAATGTTTCATGCACGGACCAGACATATTGAGGTGCATTATCACTATGTGATAGAGCACCTTCATGCAAGAGATATTGATTTGGTATATGTGCCTACACAAGATAATGTGGTAGACATATTCATCAAAGCTCTTCCATGGGAAAAGTTTGAAGCTTTTCACAAAGCTTTAGGCTTATTACCTTGTCAGGGTTGATTTATCACTCTGTATGCGTTCACATCATTTGATCTAGGGGGGCTTGTTACGAGTATCTTTGATCTGAACCTTTTTCCTATAAATGGGCACTTTTTACTCTAGTGCTAGCCAGAGGTTTTTTCCCCATGTTACCATATACTTAATACACTCATATGTGGTTGTACTTTGTACATATGGATATTATTTAGCTCTTACTTCAATTTTGATCATCGTCAATAGAGAGAGCTATTCCAGCCATGTCTTGCTATGTTTGTGCTCCTTGTGTGTGCTTCTCGTGTGTCTCCCACACTTCTACACACACCCAATAGGGTCATGGTGAGGTTTTCTTAACTTGAAGACACCCAGATATCAAGGTCTCTTCGGTGATGTAGGTGGAAGACTTACCCACCCTAGCCATAGGTGATGTATGATAGTTGTTCATAGTTGCTCGATAAGCCTAGTTGGCTTCTTTTGGGTAATTGATTATATGAAGTGGATTTAGTGATTCACTATGCATGTTAACATGTCAATACTTGTTGTTTTATGAGATTTTGACACTGGTCATATGTTCATTTTGTGGAGGATACTCTAGTAAACATTTTCTAGATTTTTTGGTTTTGTCAACTATACAGTGGTCGATTTACTCTTTGATACACTTATTGGTGTGAGCACATTTATTCTCACATAATCCTTTTGGCTGGTCATTACTGTTCATTAATTCATTTTTTTTGGAAGATTGCTGAATCTTTTCCTAGAATCTAACACTTGGTCATCCTTCTTTAAGCCTTAATGGTGTTTGGACTATTCTAGATCCATTATCATTCTATTCAGTTCTCTACCATCATGGCATCAAAGATCTCATGCACATCTGGTGGATCAAGGTCTAGTGTCAATGTCTCGAGGAGGAACCATAACTTGCAAGGAAAAGAACATTTTGAGATCCGAAAATTTGGTGGCACACACTTTTCTCTATCAAAGAATCAGATTAAAGGTGTGCTGATTCAGAGGAGGCAACCGAAGCCAGTAAATGGAATCTCAAAGAAGCCCATTGACATGGATGAAGATGATTGATATGCGTTAGATGAAATGGCATGGTCTACCATTCGATTGCACCTGGCAAAAAATGTTTACTTTACAGTATTAAACTGTAAAAGTGCAGAGGAGCTTTGGAAGAAGTTATGCAATACATAAGAAAAAGATTCAATATCAAATAAAGTATATCTGATGAGAAAGTTATATGACCTTTGCATGAAGGACACATATAGTTTTGTTGCTCATCTAACTGAGTATGACGTTATACTCTCCCATTTATAGGCTCAAAAAATGGATATGGATAATGAAATGAAATCAGCCTTATTGTTGCACACCTTGCCATCATCATGGGATACGTTTTGCACAACTATTAGCAATAGTGCACATGGTGGTAAATTGGTCTATGATGACATATGTGGAGCACTCTTGAGTGAGGAGATTTGTAGGAAATCTATGGTTGTCAGTCAGAATGGAGATGCATATAATGTTTGTGATTCTTACCAAGGAAAGAATCAATAATGTGGCAGGAGCAAGAACAAGGAAAAGAATGATCAACAAAATAAAAGTAGAAGTAAATCAAGGAAGAGGGTTATTGAATGCCATTATTGTCATAAGAAAGGGCACATGAAGAAAGACTATTATGCATTAAATAATGCTAAAGGTAAAGGACAGAATATTGATGGGCTAGTTAAACATCTACCTACACCATCTACTTCACTATGAAGATTGCAGAAATAAATGCTATTATTGATGATCCTGATGTGTTAACACTTGATAGCACTGTGCCAACTGAGGCTCTTATGGCTGACTCTCTTTCCCATAGGTGGTTGCTAGATTTTGGTGCTTCTTTCCATGTGACACCACACAAAGAATGGCTCTCTTATTATGCAACAAAGTCTCTTGGTACCGTGAGACTTGTTGACTCTTACCAGTGTGACTTTTTGGGGATTAGAGATGTGGTTGTGTAGTTCATTGATGGTTCAAAATTTACTATGCATAATATATGCCATGTACCTCAGTTATCATGTAGTTTGATGTCAATTGGTCAACTTGATGACCTTGGTTATAAGGTGGTTTTCAATGCTCAGTCCTTTTGCATATCAAAGGGCAATATGGTTATTGCAAAAGGAAGTAAAGTTGGCTCACTTTATCCTTTATTTGTATCACAAAAAAACACCTTTTAGTTGTTACTGAACATCATATGGCTTGTATTTGGCATGACCATTTGGGCCACATATCTCGTAATGGAATGGAAAATCTTTCTCGTTCTAGATACTTACCTATGTTATCTTTCTCTGATTTTCATTCTCTAAGAATTGTCAATATGGAAAGCAAACTAGGAATGTGCATAAAATGCACATTGACACTTCAATTCAACCTTTAGATCTCATTCATACATATGTGTGCGGTCTTATGCCCATAAGGTCATTAGGTGGGTCTATTAACTTTGTCACTTTCATAGATGATGCTACTAGAAAAGTCTAGGTATATCCTATCAAATCAAAGGATGAGGTAATCCATACCTTTAGAAAATGGATTTCTTCAGTTGAGACTAAAAAAGGAATGAAGCTCAAAGCTTTATGTTAAGAGAATGGGGGTGAGTGTACCTCATATGAATTCAGCCTTTTCTGCTAGTCTAGAGGAATTCATAGAGAGTTTAGAGCTTCTTATACCCCATTACAGAATGGTGTAGCTGAAAGGATGAATAGAACTATTCAGGATAGATTAGTTTCTATGATGCATCATGCAAACCTTTCACAAGGCTTTTGGGCAAAAGCAATACTGGTTGCAGTTCACATGATTAACCTTTCGCCTAGTACTGTCAAAGGTCTAAAAGTGGCATAAGAGCTATGGACAGGGAAGCCACCATATTATGACCATCTTTGAGTTTTTGGGTGTGAAGCATATGTTCATATACCCAAGAATCTTAGACAAAAGTTGGACCATAAGTCAAAGAAATGCATTTTTCTTGGATATGGTCAAGAAGGACAATCTGGATATCGCTTATGGGATCTTGAAATAGGATCAATGATCAAAAGTAGTGGTGTCATTTTCAATGAGTCTCACATGCATAAACAACCCATTAAGGAGGTTGAAATGAGATGAGTGATGTTTGAGGATACTATCCTCCAGTTAGCATGCATAAAAATGTTGCACACAAGGATGTTCAAGAGAATGTCTGATCATATCAGTTTGCAAATGTTCTTGTTCAGCAACCATTGAGATGCTCTGCACATGTCTCACATCCACCTGATAGATATGTGCCAAGTTTGGATTTTTTTATGCTAATAGATGCTAGTGAGCCTTCTTTCTACAAAGAGGCCATGTGAAAAAGGATCATGTCAAGTGGGAGCATGCCATGAAGAGTGAGTTGGATTCTATTCACAAGAATGGTACTTGGACTAGTATGGCATGATTTGCGAGGCATCGAAGTTGCTCACGTGTCCATTGCACGCTTCTCACGTGTCCATCGTGGGTTCTTGGAGTGTCCATCACGGGGCTACACATGTCGTCAATCTTTGGGTGTCGGTCACACATAATAGTTGTGTGTCACGCATAGAAAGTATCCATCGTGGATAAATGAGGTCCTTCGCGTGGTGGGTGATCTCGTATCCTCCGATAGGCTGATCCTAGTTTAGCCTCGTCAGTAATTCGAGAAGTTAATCCTTAAAAAGTGAAGGACTCTAGTCGCGATTATTGACCACGTGACCAATCTTTGTATCCATCACGATTGATGACATCGTCGCTCTATCCATCATGAACTTTGTTTCTATCTGTCGCGATTGAGGACCTTCTCGGCTCCACCTTTTTTAGTTTGGATTCTCTTGTTGGCCACCTCTTTGGTCAATCCATGTGGGACCTGAGCTCACTCTTGATTAGTAGGTTTATTGGTGTGGTGGCATGGATGTCTGTTGCAAAGGGCTTGCTTTGAACAAGAGGTTTGTTTAGATTCTAAGGTGATCAAAGTGTGTCCTTCGTTGTGTTCCTTTGAGGTTGCTTGCTTTGGAAGTCTGCAAGTAAGAGAGGGGAAATATGAAGGGTCAAAACCTAATGGATCTATCTTTGGGATAGCCAAAGGTTATATCTGAAGCGCGATTTGGGGTCCTTGTCATGGCTTCAGTGGCCCCCTCCCTCGTGATAAGCAACTTGACCCCAAATAAGGGGATGATTGGTAACCTGGCCCCTATTTTGGACGAGGGATCTTGTGTCGCTCTTGGGGCTTCCAAGGGTGTTGAGCCTCCCATGGTCTCTCTTAGTAGAGTTGCAATTTTATCAAAGCAACAAGAGCTCAAGAAAGTTTGTCTCATTGGACAAGTATTTGGCCCTAGGCCTCTGCTCGAAACCATGCGCCAGTGGCTTCGAAAAGAGTGGTTCCCCCGTGGGTTGATTGTTAGCAAGAGTCAATTCTTACCAGCTAATCATATGTTGCTAGTCTTTAAGAATGAAGATATGGCGTTCCATGCCCTCAGTGTCAGAACCTAGCAACTCGGGTGGGTGACCCTATGCTTGTGCAGATGGTCCCCCAGTTTTATTCCTAACAAATCGAGATCTCTCTACTATCCTTTCTGGGTCGAGCTCACTAACTTGTCGTACTTCTTGTACAACTTTGTGTGGGACATTGTATCTCGAATCGGCAAGCCATTGGAATCGCGGGAGGATGTTGATGGTCTCACTTATGAAGGTGCAAGGCACTCTTCCAGCACTTGGTGGCATGCTCAAATCTATGTATAGGCTTCCTCAACATACTACTTCCATCAAAGATCAAAGTGGGCCTAGGCGAAGGGCATGTCTAGGAACAAGATGTTGACTACAAAAACCTACCTAACACATGTTTTCATTGTGGCCAACAAGGCCATAGGATTAAACATTGCCCATTGAGACAAAAAAGCAAACAAAATCAAGAAGCGTCGAGAAAAACTCATGACAAAAATGGGACACTGAATCGCCCAGTGAATGAAGAGGAAGTTAAGGGCTCCCAAAACCCAGAAACTAACTCAGATGGGTTCACAAAAGTTAGAAGAAGAAGGAAAAGAAGTCCTAGGACGACTTCTGAGAGAAACTGTATTCTAGATACCCCCTCAAACAACTTATATTGCAATCTAGAAAAGGAGATTAATGAGCTTGATTACCTAGGTAGGAACTAGTTTGAGGTGGACATAAGTGACAAAGCCCTAGAGATCCCTAACAAAAAAGAAAACAATCAGGAGGGCTGCACTACAAGCAAAGAAGACGACTTTACCACTAGTAACGAAGACAATATGGATAGTGAAATTTCCATCATTGGATCGACTATTCTAGAAACGGTTTCTTGTTCATTCCAACAGGAGGCCTCTAGCAAGGGAAAACAACCTATCGAGATACCCTGGAAAAGCCCCCACAAATTAATAATTCGAGACCCCCTCCTAGTGGAAAAGAATGATGAATCCAAGAGGAGGAAGGATAAGGCCCTTCCCCGCAAAGAGGTTAACCTACGTCAATGATCATCATCTCGTTAAATGCTAGGGGGCTGACTGACCCCTCAAGAGCGGCCACCATTGGTCAATGGCTTCATGACATTAGCATAAACCCTGAATTTATCTGCATTCAAGAGACTAAAATTGATGGAGCAGACCTCCAAAAACTTCTTAGACATGTCTCCCCAATCCATGTCTAGATTTCGACATCGCACCTTTGGGGGTCCGGTGGAATGATTATCGGTATAAACCAATTCTATTTGGGAAAGCTTGAGAACTCCATTGAAGATCAAATCCATCAGTGGATTGTGATTTCCTTTGGTGCCCCTTTCGTTTTCACATTAGTCTCTATATATGCCCCAAATGGGGAGTCTAGGAGACTGCACACTTGGGCCTCCTTGGACTCATCCCCACAACATGCTAATTTGTAGTGATGTCAATATGGTGGAGGACCCTATGAACAAATGGAACAACAAGGGCCAGGTCATTGACAGTCGTGAGAAAGAAACTTGGGACAAAATCAAACTGCACTTGGATCTGGTCGAATTCAAAGATTCAAATGGCTTTTCATGATCAAATCTCCAAGTGGGTGAGGACTTGAGGAAAGCTAGACTTGATAGAAGCTACATTGCTCAAAGCATTATTCATCAATGGGGTCATCCTTCCCTCTCTCAACGCACTGACCTCGCTATCTCTGATCATTACCCGATGGTTATCTCATTCCAACCTCTCACCTATACCCGCAAGGCTCCTTGGTTCCATGCTTGCTCGGCCTCTTTATCTCTCCCCTCCATCCATCAAGAAATTGTTGAAGTGTGGAAGGAAGCATTCACCATGTGTTCATCCCCAGCCAAGAGCTGGAGATGTGCGATCGAAAAGTCGCAGCAAATCATGATAAGAACCAGGAAGATGCTCCAAACTATTTAGTGTGGACGTAAAGAAGCTCTTTATCATAGACTTTGGAGACTTGAGGAGGAAGTGAACAAAGGCAAAGTTCAATCCCAGAAGGATCTACGAAGAATCAGAGTGCTGCTGAGATACGAGGAAGAAATACAAACAAAAAATTTGCAAATATTCTTTAAGGAGTGGTGGGCTGGCAAAGCCGACAAGCCCACCAAAGAGATGTGCAACATTCTTAAAAGGAAACAAAATAGAGAATCGATCCCCTTATTGCTAGACTCAAATGGTGATGTTTGCAATACAAAAGAAGAAAATATCGGAATCATTGAAGAACATTTTACGAGACTCCTAGGAATCTCGACTCCCCTCTCCCCTCATAGACAAGACTGAATGGCGGCCATCTCTAGGGTATCCTCTCATAGGATCCCACACAACCTTCGATCCTTGTTGGATGCCCCTATCTTGGAAAAAGAAATCATTGAAGTTTGGGATCCAACCCGACCTTCTCTTTGAACATGGTTATCAAAACATTCCCCCAGGCCAAATTTTCCGATTGCTTGGCAGTCCCTTGGGCTTTGGTATATCATCAGAACATCCATGGAACTGGGTCCTGGACAGAATCAAAAGCAAGCTAAACTATTGGAGAGGTATGCAAAATAAATCTCGTGGGTCGTGCAATGGTTATTAACACATTCCTCATTTCGTCCACCATTTAGTTCCTCTCTTGTTAGAGACCAAAAGAGCAAGAGCTATCCAAATTGGAAAGTATTTGTAGAGACTTCCTTTGGACGAGAGGGTGGCGGGTGCCTAAAATCACATGGTCCATTTTCACTAGGCAAAGGGATAGTGGGGGCCTTGATATTATGTACATTGGGTGCATGGCTAACAAACTTGCAGTAAAATGGATGATTAAGGCATGGTGCAATAGGGAGACTTCATGGGCCAAATTGATCTTCAGAAACAAGAACACATTGACTTTTGCGGGATTCCCACATTGGAAGAATCTTGGCATTCTGACCCTTTTGTTTTCCCCAATCCCAATTTCCCCGAAAGGCTCGAATCTTGTGTGCTCCCTATGGAAGAGTTGGAATAAAGTCAAAAGCTTCATAAGAATCAGTGAAGATTGGAAGTGGGCAGTCGATCAGACAGAATGACTCTATCTAGTTTGCGATCCATGGCATCAAGAACATGGAAGCTTGGAACATTTGAAGTGTCAAGAGGCTCTGGAACAAAGGCTTCAGAAAATGGAAACATCTCTTGAAACAATACACAAACCAATGGATCAACTTTGAGGATATTGACCCTGGCATTAGCACTACCTATGAAGAATGGAATATTTTACAAAGCAGGTGTCTTTCTTGGGACCGCTCTAAAGTTCATCTTCTCATGGGACACGACTCGTCGTGCCCATTAGGTCTCAGATGGCATAATGGTAATTGCCTAACAAAAATCTCGAATATCAAAGGAAACATTGATTATCAGGTCAACCTCAATAAGAAGTGGTACCTATCGTGGATGCGGCTATGGTGGGATATGAAGTTCATGGCAATCTGCCACACTCTCATAGAAAACAAAAAGTATGTCCTCTTATGGAAAATTCTTCATTGGGGAATTTGGACCAACCTAAAAGCTAGCAAAATTTGTGGGGTATCTCCTTGGTGCAAGTGTTCTTGCCGGTCCATTGAAGATGTTGGTCACATCTTCTTTACTTGGCCCAACTCCAACAGGCTCTGGTAGATTATCGGAAAGAAAATTAGACTTCAGAAGCATATCAGCTGGAAACAAGCTCTGCTTAGAGAAGCAATCAGCTGCTCGACGACTCTCTAGAATGCCATCAAAGGGGAGGTCCTCTGGAAGGCCTGGCAGGAGAGATGTGCTTATAACTTTGGTGACCCCCCCAAAGAGTGTTCGATTGAGAAATCGTTGTTCCTCCTCAGTAAAAGAATCGCCAATTGTAAGAAAACCCCCCCCTGTTTAGGCACCATAAAGTGCTACTTTTGACCAAAAAGAAATTTAAATCCAAGTGGGCCCCACATGAGGGTGATGAAAGGGTAATTAATCTTCTTTGTAATGTCATCTAAGCTCTGTAAGATCTACCCTTGCTCTAAGGGATTTGGGGGGTCCCATGGGCACTAGTCCCCTTCACTTGTATTTTTCTTTTCCTTTTATTTAATACAAGTCTGGGAGACTAGGCTAAGGTCGAACTTCCTTTATATTAAAAAAAAAAAGAAGAATGGTACTTGGGATTTAGTACCTTTGCCAAAGGGCAGGAAAGCTTTACCATGTAAATGGGTATATAAGCTAAAATTCACATCAAATAGTGCTTCTCCAAAGTATAAAGCATGACTTGTTGCGAAGGTTTTTAAGCAACAACATGGTGTTGATTTCAAGGAAATCTTATATCCAATGGTCAAGATGATTATGCTTTGCATGTTGCTTGGATTCGTTGCAATGGAGGACTTAGAGCTATTCCAAATGGATGTGAAAACTGCTTTCTTACATGGAGATCTTATAGATGAGATCTATATGGAACAACTAAACGGTTATGTAGTTCTTCGCAAAGAAAGTCTAGTTTGTAAGCTGAAGAAGAGCTTATATGGCTTAAATGGTTCCCTAGACAATGGTACCAAAAGTTTGATGCTTTTATGAAGTCTCAAGGCTATCCTCGAAGCAATGAGGATCATTGTCTCTACACAAAGAGATGTTCAGATGGCAGCATGATACTTTATGTCGATGATATGTTGATTGCTTGAAAGTCCTCTTATGACTTGTCAATTCTCAAAAAGAAGTTCAGTAAGACATTTGATATGAAGGATTTGGAGGATGCCAAAAATATTCTTGGCATGCACAATACTCATGATAGGAGAAAAAATGCATATACTTGTCTCAAAGTGAGTACATATCCAAAGTACTTCACATGTTCAGTATGCAGGTTAGAAAGGCATTGAGTACACCTTTACCCACATATGTGAGATTGATCAAGGATGATTTCCCCAAATCACATGAGAAAAAGGAATTCATGACCAAAATTCCTTATCATTCTATTGTTGGTAGTCTCATGTATGCTATGGTAGCTACGAGACCAGACATTGCTTTTGTAGTAGGAGTTATGAGTAGATATATGTCTAATCCTAGCAAGCAACGTTGGGAAGCAGTCAAGATGATTTTGAGATATCTAAATGGCACTAAGGACAAGTGTCTATGCTTAGGTAGGGGAAAAGCATCCATTATTGGTTACACAAATTATGTCTATGTTGGTTGTGTGGACAAATGTAAGTCTATATCAGGGTATATTTTTCATTTTGCTAGAGGTGTTATCTCTTGGAGATCTCATCTTCAAGAACGTACAGCTATTTCCACCACAAAAGTAGAGTATGTTGCAGCAAGTGAGGCATGTAAGGAAGCATTGTGGCTTTCTTGTCTTCATTGTGATATGGGTTTACCTCAACATGTATCTCATTTGCTTAGTGATAGTCAGAGTTCCATTGCATTGGCTAAGATCCAATCTATCATGTAAAAACCAAGCATACTGAGGTATGGTATCACTTCATTAGAGACCACATTATTCTTAAGAAGTTTCATACTCGAGATAATGCTATAGATGCTTTGACTAAAGCTCTACCACAGGATAGCTTTCAGCACTATTGTCACTTGATGGGGGTTACTTGATTTATGATCTTACATAGTTACTTGTATGTTGTGTAACATGCTCATCAGGTGGGAGTTATAGTTTGTATAGTTATACTCAGGTATTCTTTATCATTCTTTATTTTTCTCCTCAGGTATTCTTTATCATTCTTTAGGTATTCTTTATCATTCTTTATTTTTCTCCCATAGTCACTTCAACCATATTGGCCTTTAGTGGGAGATTGTTACTGTTAGTTGGACACTTTTGTATATGTTCTTTAATAAAACATATAGTGGCCTCGTTAGCCACAGACTTTGAGTTCAACCGCATTTGTAACACCTAAGAAGTCTATGTTCATGCTCCCTGTGTACTGTGTTTTTTTGCGTATTTTGTAGCCTTTGTGCAGAGTATCATGTGCAGTGCCTAGAGCTCATTTTTCTACTTTGAGGATATTCTCATGGAGCTCTTGAGAAGGAGAGCACACTGTGGTGCATCACCATCAAAATACTTCAATTAAGGCAAGTGAAAAATCTTCCAAGCATCCATTTCCAAGCTACCAAAGTACCCTCCTCATAAAAAATTGCTCTTTTGCTTCC
Organism: Ceratopteris richardii; assembly: GCA_020310875.1. NCBI lineage: Eukaryota > Viridiplantae > Streptophyta > Polypodiopsida > Polypodiales > Pteridaceae > Ceratopteris > Ceratopteris richardii. The sequence continues at coordinate 67,837,116 of CM035431.1, forward strand.
CATCCTTGACATATCCATCTTCTTTGATCCATAGCTTCGTGCTCTGCCATCCGATTTGAGAGTTCTTTATCACATTATGAAGCTATAATCCTAAGCTTTGTTCAATACCAAATGATTCTTGATTTGGAGAGGTTTTGCTTAACCAAAATCCCTTTGCAGCACTTCATCAGAGACTACATATCATTCCCAAGTTTAGTTTTTTATCATTTGGCATCTGAATCAACTTTCGTCACTTGGAGTAGCCTCATAGCTTTCATGTAGAGGTGCTTACCACTCATTTTTTATTGCAAAAATAAAAAATGCTTCAGTTTTGCTCAGTTTGCATATTTTGGGCTATTGCTACATACTTTTGGCATCATTTTTGTTGGTATTTGGTGTTGATACCCCTTCGGACCAACCGGACATTTCAAATTTTTTTTTGGCCTTGGTGAGGATTGGAGATCAGTGTTTGAAGCTTCAAAGATCGCCTCGAATTCACTTCCAAAGGATTAATTTGTATCAATGAAGAGCTCTAGAGCTACTTTTTCTCTCTTTCTTGCATATTAAGTTTACTTCCATTGCTTTTATATGCTCTGCTTAGTAAACGGGGGAAGTAAAACATGGATGCTAAGGGTAAGCAACCTTAGAGCACACTTCTCCATCGAGAAAGAAAAAACTAGAGGACCCATACCATAGGATGCAAGAGGTAGAATAAGAGCAAGTAGAGCAAAAGATAGAAAAAAAGAGCAACAAGAAGAGGAGTACTCTTATGTGGAGCTCTATGACGAGTTTGTTACACATAAACAATTCACAAAGTTCAAGGAACAAACTCTTAGGTTAGAGAGAGATATTGGTAGCATGAATTCTCTCATTAAGAGGCTTAAGTCTTAGATGATCTCACTAGAGACACATGTTATCTCTTTCCTAACTAGGAAGGAAAGAGAGATGCCTACTCTTCCTATAGTTGAGATGGTTAGGAAGAATGTTCCTTTTCCTAGCAAGCAGAAAGGAGTGAGTTCTAGGGAAGCTCCCATCCTGAAAGGCCTTAAGCCACCTACTTTTACGGGGGATGACTGCGAGAGAAATAAGGATGCATTCTATACTTTTTTGCAAAAGTGGAATGATATGCATCAATTGAAGGGCACCCTACCTAAGTATCATATGCTAGAGGCAAGTCTCTTGCTTGGCCTGCATGCTTATAAGTGGTGGATGAGTCTCAAGGAGACGAACTCCATTCCTATAGACTAGACTCAGTTTAAGACTCTTTTCTTGATGGAGTTTCTTCTTGAGAACGAGGAAGAGAGGAACTTGTTGATATATTTAGGTAGTGATGTGTGTGAACACTCTAGTACCGCCGGGGCACTTTTTTCCCTCTTTAGGAGGTTTTTTTCCCCCGGCTTGTATATATGCCTATTGCCCTAATGGGCGACTTATCTTTGTACATTCTCAAGTAATACATTCAGTCTTGTGTGTTGTGCTCCAAGCTTCTTCCTCTTCCTTGTGCTGTTCGCGTGCTTCCGCAAACGTCTAACTCCAACAATTGGTATCAGAGCAGGTCGTTGATTCTTCTAGGGCGCCGTCGACACTCCTCCGTTTGCAGTCTCAGATTCGCACAAAATTTGGTGAGCATACTCAGGGTGTTTTCGAGATCAAAACTGCTTCGCTCTGTGGTGCCGAAATCGCGATCTGAGCTCGTTTCAGCCTCCGAACACACTATCGCAGTGCTTGTGTAGGCTATTTCATCCTTTTGTGCCAAAGGTATATACCAGTTTCTGTTCGCCAGTTTAAGCGTCTCGAAGTCTGCTACAGGTCTAGCAGAACTCGTCTGGGCAGTTCTGTTCAACTTTTTGAGATACAGTCAATTTTCTGCATCAAGGTATTTTAGTCACCGGCCATGGCTGAAAGCAGTGATGTATTCCGTATGTTGGCTGTTGAGGATAAGTTGGATGGTACCAACTACCCATTATGGGCTTATATGATGCGACATGTACTGGTTGCAAAAGGATTGTGGAACATTGTGTAGGGTGTTGAAAGACGTCATGTTACACCTGTAACGACAGGTACTGCAAATACAGGTGTTGGAGCTGATGAAGATGGTGTCGAAGATGATATTCCGTAGATTCCTGTTCGTGCTGCTGTTTCTGTTGCACCTACTGCAGAGCAGATTCGTTGGGATGGCAGAGATGCCCAGGCACATGCATTGATAGCTTTGTCTGTCAAACGTGCCATTATTCCTCACATTCGCTCTTGCAGAATAGCAAAGGATGCTTGGGATACACTTACCACTTTGTACCAGGCTAGGAATGAGGCTCGTGTTGCTTACCTCCGAAAACAGTTGGAGAGTGAGCACATGAATGAAGGTGATTCGATGGACAGTTTTCTTACAAAGATCAAAGACCTGAAGGAACAATTGATTTCTGCTGATGAGGTTATACCAGATAGCTCACTTGTGCAGACCGTTCTGAATGGCCTTCCTGATTCATATCAGAGTTTTGCCTCTACTCTTCGATTGATGATGAAAGGCAATCCGAATGCCTTGTCATTTGAGGAATTAGTCTCTGTTCTGTTGCAGGAAGATCAGTCCAGGCAGAACAGGTCCATTATGCGTGTTGCAGATCAAGCTTTCCTGGCTAGTCAGAAGGGCAAAGGAAAATGGAGCTCTTCTACTAGTAAGCAGAAATCTGCAAATGCTGCACAATCGAAGAACCAGGATAAAGATGAGAAGAAATCAGAAAAGCAGAAATTGTTCTGCAAGTACTGTAAAGGAAATGATCATATTATAAAGAACTGTCCAAAACTGGCTGCTAAAGAGGCAAAGAAGAAAGAGGCTGGAATGGTTGTTGCAGAGGCCTCTACACCAAAAACAGAGTCTGCAAATCTTGTGCAGGAAGAAGAATGGGCGTTTACTACTGTCTGCAGTTTTGACCCATCTTCTCATGATCAGTGCATGTCTGCAGTAGACTCAGATGTTTGGTACTTTGACAGTGGGGCAACCAAACATATTACCTCGCAGCGCAGTTTCTTCTCTTCACTCGAGCCTACCCCTACAGGGAATACTGTCACATGCGCCAATAACTCCTCTTATCCTGTTAAGGGAGTTGGTAAGATCATTCTGACTACTGCTGATGGTAGTTCTTTCACTTTGTCAGATGCTTTATTTGTGCCAGGGATCAAAAAGAACCTGTTATCAGTTTCTGCATTAGCCAAGATTGGCTTGGTTGTGAAATTCGTTGATGACAGGTGTACAGTCCATGATCTCTCAAATGGCGATGTGATTATTGCTTCTGGCATTTTATGTCGTGGGCTGTATAAGCTCATAGACTATGAAAAATCTGTGAATGATTCGGCATGTGCAGTTCATGATTCTCAGGCTATGTCAGATGCAAAGCTTTGGCATGCACGCTTTGGTCATCTGAATTTTGCTAGTTTGTTACGCCTGCAGAAATCTGAAATGGTGTCCTCTTTGCCCAAACTTGAGGCACCTGGAAAACATGTTTGTGAAGGCTGTATTTTGGGCAAAATGCAGCGTTCTTCCTTTCCAAAAGATGGTTCAGTTCGGGCTATGCAGAAATTGCAGCTTGTACATAGTGATGTCTGTGGTCCTATGCAGACACCCTCTTTTGGAAATTACCTTTACTTCGTGACTTTCATTGATGATTTTTCCAGGCATGCATGGGTATATCCACTCAAAGCAAAGTCCGAAGTGTTCATGTGCTTCAAACAGTTTTTGGTTTTGGCTGAAAATCTGTCAGCATGTAAAATGGGCACCCTCCGTTCTGATCGAGGGGGGGAATATATGTCTTCAGATTTTAATGCATTTCTGGCTGAACGTGGGATAAAACACCAGTGTACAGTGCCGTATACACCTCAACAGAATGGAGTTGCTGAACGAAAGAACAGGTCACTCATGGAGATGGCGAGGTGCATGGTCAAAAGTCAGGCTTTACCACATAGTTTCTGGCTTGAGGCTGTCATGTGTGCAGCATATGTACTGAACAGGTGTCCCACGAAAGCGTTGCAGTCTATCACTCCATATGAGGCTTGGCATGACCGCAAGCCATCTGTTGCTCATCTGCGTGTTTTTGGTTGTTTGGCATATGCATTAGTGCCTGAACAACATCGCAGAAAATTGGATGATAAGGCAGTAAAATGTATTTTTGTTGGGTACAGTTCTGAAAGTAAAGGCTATCGTCTGTATCATCCACAGACTAAACGCATTCTGGTTAGCCGTGATGTTGTCTTTGTGGAAGATGCTATTCAGCCATTGCTTTCATGTACTAAGGAGACATCTGTTAGCTCCAAAGACATGTATGATACTTTGATGCCTCTTTTTACAGGTGGACAGGCTAGCGCTGGTCCTAATGAGGCAACTTCTCAGCCTTTGCAGGTTTCATATGATGATGCAGATCATTCCATTTCTGATGCAGATTTACATGATGCACTTGTTGATGAGAGAGCTGATATTGAACAGGCAAAAACTATGCCAAAATGGCTGGTGCAGACTTTGCGTGACAGCAAATTAGATGCACCTTTGTCATATCGTACTCGTTCAGGCTCTCATAGTACCTCCTTTGCATCAGATTGCTATGCTATGGCTGCATCTAGTCTCTGTGATGAGAATGAGCCTGTTTCTTTTGATGAAGCACAAGATTCAGAAAATTGGATGGCTGCTATGCAATCTGAATATGATGCTATAATGAAGAATGGTACATGGTCTTTATGTGACTTGCCTCTTGGCAAGAAGGCCATTGGCAGTAAGTGGGTATACAAGCTGAAGCGTAAACCTGATGGTACAGCTGATAGGTATAAGGCTAGGCTTGTTGCAAAGGGTTATGCGCAGGAAAGAGGCATTGATTTTGATGAGACCTTTGCACCTACATGCCGTATGACTACTGTTCGGAGCATTTGTGCACTTGCAGCCCATCATGGTTGGAATGTACATCAGTTGGACATTAAAACAGCATTTCTGAATGGTGACTTGCATGAAGAAGTGTATGTTTTTCAGCCCCGTGGCTTTGTGCTGAAAGGGCATGAAAACCAGGTGTGCAGGTTAAAGAAGGCGTTATATGGTTTAAAGCAAGCACCACGTGCTTGGTATGAGAAAATACATGCCTATCTGATTGCACATGGTTTTGAGAACAGTCCAACTGAAAGCACCTTATATGTTAAGCGTGCTAATGATGTGCTTTTGATCATTGTTGTCTATGTAGACGACATGCTGCTCACTGGTCCTCTTGAGAAGCATATTGCTGATTTCAAGGCTGATTTGCATGCCTCATTTGAGATGTCTGATTTGGGGCATTTGCATCAAAATTTGGGCATTCAGTTTATGCAAGTTGATGGTGGAATGGCTTTGTGTCAAACGAAATATATTGACACATTATTGCAACGTTTTGGCCTTGAAGACTGTAAGCCTATTGCCACTCCTATGGAGACAGGTTTACGATTGAGTCTTCATGATGCTGGAGATGCATTTGATGTTGTTCTCTATCAGCAGGCTGTTGGATGCTTGATTTACTTATGCATTACTCGGCCAGATATTCAGTTTGCTGTCTCACAGATGAGTAGGTTTATGCATTGCCCTGGAGTCACGCATTGGAAAGCGGTTAAGCGCATCTTTCGCTACTTGAGTGGTACTCGGCTACTTGGGTTGTTTTATCCCAAGGGGGGATCACTACCGCCAGATTTGCATGCTTTTTCTGACTCAGATTGGGCTGGTTGCTATGACACTCGTGTGTCCACCAGTGGTTTTTGCTTCATGCTTGGTAGCTCATGTATATCTTGGTTGAGCAAGAAGCAGCCTACTGTGGCCACTTCCAGTTGTGAGGCTGAGTATAGGGCAGCTTTCACAGTGACTGTTGAGTGTGTGTGGCTCAGACGCCTTATGGCTGATTTGGGTGTTGGCCAGTCTTCTGCCACCACCATCTTCACTGACAGTCAGAGCGCATTGGCAGTTGCGAGGAACCCTGTGTTCCATGCTCGCACTAAGCACATTGAGGTGCATTATCACTATGTCAGGGAGAGGTTCTCTGTTGGGGAGATCAGCTTGGCATATGTGCCCACGCAGGAGAACATTGCAGACCTTTTCACGAAGGCTCTGCCTAGGGAGAAGTTTGAAGCTTTCCGCAAAGCTTTGGGCTTACTTCCTTTTGTGGAGTGATTTCCACATAGCTCGGCACTTCCTTATACATGAGTGCCAGCTCCTTGTTCACCGCATCACTCCCAGGGGGGATTTGTTGATATATTTAGGTAGTGATGTGTGTGAACACTCTAGTACCGCCGGGGCACTTTTTTCCCTCTTTAGGAGGTTTTTTTCCCCCGGCTTGTATATACGCCTATTGCCCTAATGGGCGACTTATCTTTGTACATTCTCAAGTAATACATTCAGTCTTGTGTGTTGTGCTCCAAGCTTCTTCCTCTTCCTTGTGCTGTTCGCGTGCTTCCGCAGACGTCTAACTCCAACAGAACTAGGATGAGTGGAAGAGGATCACTCAAAGAGGTAGGCCTTTGTCGGTCTACATATCCCACTATAGGGAGATGATATGGAAAATCAAGGGATGATTTTTAGAAAACTAGAGGGTTTGTTAGGGACTTAGAGAAAGCCATCAGGAGAGAGATAAGAAGGAATACACCTAAGATGTTTGAGGAGGCGATCAAGTGCGCTTAGATCTATGAGGACCATAACCCTGCTCAGTATACTCTTATGGAGACGGATCAACCCCTCAAACCTCTTAGTACGACCAAGTTCAAGAAGAAAGTATCAATGGGAAAAAGCAAAATATTTATCAAGAAACAAAGATCATAAGGACCTAGATTACCTGCAGAGGAGTTTGAGAGGGCCAAGAGAGAAAACTTGTGTTTTAGGTGTTTGTATTTTAGCCATGCACAATGGAACTATCCACTCATGAAGGGGAGAGAAAAGAAGCGAGGACTAGAGAATAGTATGGCCCCTGATAAGGGAAAAAAGTTGGTCCATCTAGTGTAGACACTTCCTATTCACGGCACCTCTAGCTACAAGGAAGTAGAAGTGATGCAAGAGGATATTGAACATGTTGTTTGACACACTCATTGTGGTCATCTCAGTTTGGACATATGACTTGGTTACACTTCATGGTACTGTACATAGGACTAGGGTGCAAGTCATGATAGATGACTTTGCTACTCATAATTTCATAAACTATGCTTTGATCAAGAAGCTAAAGATTCCGCAACAGTCGAGTGCACATAGATACATAGTATCTA
>CM035431.1:67849336-67909336 GCA_020310875.1 Ceratopteris richardii
GCTTGACTATCTATAGAGAACCTATACCGGTTATATGGTCTTCCTTTAGGCATAGTTTTTGATCAGGATAGGAAGTTCACTAGCCACTTTTGGAGAGCCGTCTTCAAAAGGTTGGATATAAAACTTCGCATGAGCATGATCGAGAATCCACAATCTGATGGGCAAACAAAGAGGGTTAATCAAATCCTAGAGGATATGCTTTGAGCATTTGTGAATGAAAGGCAAACTAATTGGGAAGAGTACTTACCTATAGTAGAGTTTGCATATAATAGTGCCAAGCGCTCTTCCACCGAGCATAATGTTTATGTACGGATTTTAGCCAAGAGCTCCTTATGCAGTAGGATTGCAGAATGAGAAATTTCAAGCTACTAAGGACTTCTCGAAAGAGATGAACAATATGCTTAGCATGAGCATGATCAAGAATCCATAGTTTGATGGGCAAACAAAGAGAGTTAATCAAATCCTAGAGGATATGCTTCGAGCACATGTGAATGAAAGGCAAACTAATTGGGAAGAGTACTTACCTATAGTAGAGTTTGCATATAATAGTGTCAAGCACTCTTCCACCTTGCATAGTCCATTTATGCTTATGTACAAGTTTCAACCAAGAGCTCCTTATGGAGTAGGATTGCAGAATGAGAAAGTTCAAGCTACTAAGGACTTCTTGGAAGATATGAACGATATGCTTAGGCTTGCTAAGAACAACTTTAGGTGAGCTCGAGATGGGGCTATAACCTATGCTGACCCTCAAAGGAGAGATATCAACTTTGAGGTAGGAGAGCAAGTCTATCTTAGAGTTCCATCTAGGTTCAAACCAGGAAGACAAGACCTTGTCCAAAACTATCTCCTAGGTATTGTGGACCATTCCCAATACTTAAGAGAATAGGGAAGATGGCTTACGAGCTCCAACTTCTAAAGAATAGCTAGATCCATCTAATAATATTTCATGTTAACCAACTTAAGAAAAGGCTGGGTAGAATCGCTAAATCCATCCAATATTTCATGTTAGCCGGCTTAAGAAAAGGCTGGGTAGAATAGCTAGATCCATCCAATATTTCATGTTAGCCGGCTTAAGAAAAGGCTAGGTAAATCTAACAACCTCATTCCAAATAGTGAGGTAGTAGAACCTATTTCTATCCAATTTATTCCACATGAGCATGAGAGCATATTACACATTCGAGAAAAACAGACCAAAAGTCACTTATATAAAGTCTGTCTAGTAAAGTGGAAAGATAATTCAGAAGATAGTGCTACATGGTAGCGGATTAGCACTCTTCCGAGATGGTTTCCCAACTTTAGATTACCTTCCCAAGAGTCTTCTTAAGGGAAAGCATACGGGAAACAACATGGACATATGATCATGTACTTCGGATACATGGGGATGTAGTTGGGGTACTATTCCATTTATTATCTCTTTATGTAAGACCTTCGAAAACCATTTTTGAGGACAAAAATGGGATAAAAGGAAAAAAAATGTTGTATGGGAGTCACCATAAGAGAGATGGTGTGAACCATCTCTTAGATTCTTTTAGGAGGGCACACACACGAGTGCCATGTGGCACCCATGTGTGATGCCACCTTTCAGGGACTCCATGTAGGGGAAGTTTGAGAGAATCCTTATGGATTTTTAGTACGTGGCTGGGAGGAATAATGATATGACAATTCTCCGTGTTTGAGTTCCGAATAGGTAGCTGGATGGCCTTCATCATCGTTCTCAAGATCTATGTCGTGAACTCCAAAATGAAGAGCCTTCATTGAGGAGCAAATAGATAATAGATTGAAGCTTTGCCGGACTCCGCTAAAGATTGAAGCTTGCCTCGATCTCTTCATGAATGGATGATTTGTGCAAATAAAGACCTACTACCATGAAGCGATAACAAAGTTCTGCCTTCCATCCTTAAACCACAGTAACCCAATGAAGCAGGGATGCTATTTTTTAGGTCCTGGATACAGATATTCAGACTCAATATCAAGCCTCTGTACAGGAACAACATCATTCCGTATTGGATGTCTGTTTCACTTAACAGATGACTGCAATACTTCGGGTGCTCCATCAGGTTTCTTATTTGTAGAATTTGTTGTACACCATTGAAACAGACCATTTGAACAAAATTCCGCTAAACTTCCATCAATGCATGTGCAATCTGTATTCGTAACCTCTTGGCTATGGCAGGACTTAAATATGGCTGGAAAATATATCAAGAAGCCATAGACTCCTTGGAAGTCAGGTAATGTTTAGAGACCCTGAATATCATGAGATAACTTTATGTAGCTTGTCTGATTGGAGCTAAAAATTTTGATGAAAACACCTATAGACAGCTTGATTATACAGAAGTGGTTCATATGTTGCTTAATTCTGAGATATTTTACCACGATAAGATATTTAGAATACATTTTCCGTTTAATTGCGACCAAAAGGCGAAGCCAAGGACTGACTTGCAAGAAAGAGGCGACATATACACATGTCTATCCTGTGTTACATGTGAGCTGACTTGCAAGAAAGAGGCGACATATACCCATACACAGTACAGTAGGGAAATCTACACGTGGATCGCTTATGTAGGCATTGCACAACACCTTCCGGAGATCTCAGCAGGAGTGGACAATCAAAGTGAACTTCTGACACGTACGCTTCATGTTGAGCTCCATTCTGTTATGTCCGACAGGAGGGTCACAACAACAGAGGCTTAGAAATGGTCATAAGCCCTCGGTTTGATATGACATAATTACAGAGATGGTGCACATCGGGGTGATGAGATAATGGAGCCGGAGTTTTCCTAATCACTTCATTTTCCATTACCTGCAGTCATGGTCCTCAACAGCCATATACTCATAAATGTAGCTCATGCACTCTGATAGGGTTTGAGTTTCATTACTAGGGTGGAACGGAGAGTTAGGAGTTCTCCTTGGACCCGGAGATGATGTTGGGGATACACTTGGTGTTGTAAAAGGCGTAACATATGGTGTATGTACAGCAAAGTTAAGTGAGTATCCTCTCCTCTGGGATGCATCCCTTACCTTCACGGTTGCTATTGATGGTGGCAGGGAGCTCTTGGTGAGATAATCTTCATAAAGGATGTCTTCAATCCGTGAGATGATATTGAATGCCACACTTTCCAGTACCCGAGAATAGCTCTCCAAGATGGATTGGCCCACATCCTGCATAATTACATCTTAATCACGAAGATGGCTTTAATGATACACCTGCATGAGGACAAATGAGTAACAGTAGCTTACCTTGTTGTGCTGGATCTTGATTGTTTCTAGAAAGGATTGCTGCAAACTTGGAAACCTCTGCCTTAAGCCCAACAGAAGACTCTCTGCACGTCCAGCAAACAGCTCCCTTCTATCCAAATCTGACATCATCTCTTTGACAAGTCCCCAAGAATTCTTACCATTCTGATGCTTACTTTCTCTTTGAGTGCTCTGCATACTCTTGGAGCGGCCATGGCACCTCCATAGTTGAAGGGCAGCCTCTATTCTATTTACCAAGTCTAATACTTTATGCTCACTTGACAGGTCAACAGCGCAAAGAAGACTCTCAACAGAGAAGCAATCTGCCGTTATATACTTGTACAGGGACTCTCCTACACTCGTCTTCACGCTCTGTCATCAGCAAAATGGGCAAAATTAGCAGACAATGCATGTCCAAACATATGAGGCACAACATTTCCTGCCTTTCGTAGAGCAAGATTAGCACAGAACGTCAATAAAAAACACGTATGCGAGAAAGCGCATGAACGCTCATGCTTATAGCACCTTCATACATGCACAGAACGCGTGAGAAAAATCAGGCATAATCAAATATCAAATAACATTTTCAGAGTAAAATATATCTCCTATACGTGAATCAAATCACATTCTCTTCGCGCCCACCTTCATCGCCAATATATCAAATTATATATCTACTTGTCGAAGAGTGCATCAATGCCTATGCTGAAAGCAAAGCGCCTTCGCACATGCATATAATCTTCGTGTACAATAAAAATCAGGCATGCGAGAAAGTGCATGAATGCTCATGCTCATAGCACCTTCATACATGCACACTTAGCGAGGAAAAAAATTAGGCATAATCAAATATCGAATAACATTCAGAGTAAAATCTATATTCTATACGGGAATCAAATAACATTCTCTTCGCGCCCACCTTGGGCAGTGCATCCCAATAAACATCTGGGATCTCCATTTCCGCGAGAACCTGGGAGTTGATGGCCACTACAGCCTTCAATACTTGATTTATGCACTCACGCTGGTTTTCCAACCGCTTCCGCCCGTCGTCAGAAAGGCCAACCATCGGAACCTTTGGAGCAGGAAGCCACCACTTGTCCTCTTGCCGCTGTAATGGCACTTGTGAATCTTGATTCGCGCCATTGACAGCCATGATACCTTGGTCAGCATACCAGAACTCTGTATTCACGAAGCTATCTAAGGTTTCCTGCACATATGCGAGATTTAAAGAAAACGTCAAGCTCTTACTGCTTACTCGAATGCACAATCACCATAGTAGCGAGGAACCTGTACCAGCAGCATTGCATCGAGCTTCTTAAGGGCGGGAAGATTGAGATGAAGATCGGAACGCTGTTTGCTGACCATAATCTGAAAACAAAAAGGCAGAAAACATCAAATAGAGTTGGCTAGCAATATAACCAGAAAATCAAGCATATAACACACGGGAAAATAGCTCAATGAGGGGGATTTTTGCAGTCCTAATGGATAACGGATAGCGCTAGTCATAAACCACATCACCTCAAACTCACTGCCATCCGGTAATGTCTGCCAGGACGGAACAAGCTCCACAATATAATCAGCAACCGACAAAAGCCATCCCATTTCCCTCTTCCACAGTGATTTCCGCTCTGCTGAGAGAGGCTCAAGTCTCCAAAGCTCGCCGAAAACGGAAACTGGAAGCAAACAAGAGCAATCCAGATTGATTAGGATCCTCATCATCAAAGTGCATGGCAGCAGAGAATCCTTAAATTGGACCGATTTCAAAATTCATCATCATAATGCATGTTTGCATGATCATTAAAATGCTTTTCAACAGAAAGACCTCAAAAAAAGTAATCAGACAGATTTCAACCAAATGTGTATGGTGCTTCCAGATATGAGACATGAGTTGTAACCAGAAATACTTCGGAATATTACATTAACGATCCCCAGGAATCAAAGCGACATAGATCTAGTGGTTATGGTGATTATGTCTCTTGAAATAGCACCTTTTCGAGAAAATAGTCCACACGAAATTTATTTCCAGTGATAATGGACTAATTTCATCTTAAGTGACTCCGGTAATATCAACCTAAAGAGCAGCTATCAAATGCATGAAATTCGTAATAATACCAGAAAGATTTGTTATTGCATTGGATATGGCCAGTGCCGAAGAGACTCCCTTGCTACCACCAGACATGTCCTCGCCCAGCAGCAACTTGGAAAACTTCTCTTTCATCAAACCCATCTCTAGAAAAAATCCAGCATCCATGGGAGCCCGAACTTAAATTGATACCCACTATAATTGAACCTCCGAAAGCCAACACACAAGTACCTGAAAGTTCTGATTTCTTTTCAGCACCCCATCGAGGCTTCGATACAGGATCAGCTTCTTTATTCTGCATGGATTTTCCCAGGTTCAATGACCACGCTGAGGAGCCATCTGCGCTCACTGTGCTGCAGGAGTCATCGTCTGCTTCATCGTGAAACCTACAGCTTGCCACATCGCTGCGAAGGTCCCCAAAGCCAAAGCTGATAGCCTCCAGTGAGCTTAGGCCATCTCCGGTGGATATGGAGCTACCAGAGTCGAAGCTTACGTGCTCAAATTGATCCTCCAGAGTCGATATGTCCACGTTAAAGGCCGGATTGTCATGTAACTGATCCATCTTTCTTCGCATTGCTGTAGGTAGAAGCAAGCGCTGCAACAAGTGGAATGAAACTCGGCAAAAGGAAGAAAAAAGGTGGACTCACTTTAAAGAGTTACGCTGGGAGGGTTCGAAGAAAAGGAGTGGAGAGGCAAAGCAGATGGAAATCTCAAGGCGGAAGACCCGCAAAGGCATGATGAAAGCAAAGCAAACATGAAGATGAAACAGACGGTTCGATTTTGGCTTTCTGCTGTATGGGAGGAAATGGAGGATTCCTGGGCCCTGGTTTGAAAGGAAGAGGAAAATACAAATGAAATGCAGCGACGCGGAGACCTAACCATACCTTGAAATTAAGTCATCATGTATCGCCAACGGCACCAAAAGAGGCGGTTGCTCAGGTACCCGAGCAAATAGTTCTCTTCCTGTGGAAAAACGCATGCGCAATCCACGACTCAAGCAGGAGACGTATGTGTATAACAAAGAGAGATAGAAGAGAAGACTTCGGTAATGGAAGAAGACGGCGGGTTATGAATGGACAACCCTCTTAGGAAAGAAGATGTTAGATGAGACCGAGGTTCGAGATGGACTTCAATCTTGATCTATGGTTTGTAACTGTGTGTATATATATGTGTGATTCGCGGGCAGTGTGCGAATGTGTATCTGCAGTTGCGCTCGCGCGAAAGGGAGAAGGGGCAGCTGCCAGCATGCGTGTATGAGCTCACAAGATGGGTCACGACTCACGAGTTCTGAGCGACTTGAGGTGGCCGTGGCACACAGACACACTACGCCAAACAAACACATCCCAAGACGACCATGGAAAGGCTGCTGCGGAAGTTGCAGAAGGTGAGACCGTGAGAAACTCTGCCATTCTCCCTCTCCAATCGGCTTTGTAAGCTTCGAAATTTTGCAGACATTCCGTTGGGCCCGTGTGGATTTCTCCATCTGCGTACGCAAAGCGCTCTTACCCAAAATAGCTTTCGCATTCACTCGTGTGAATCATCTAGACAGAAAGAGAGAGGACGAATGTACTACTGGTTAACGGGCAGAGAGTCTTGCGATCTTAATGCCCAAATCATGCCCAAATCAGCAATCAAGCAGGATAAGCTATATTTTAATTCTTGACTGTGATCATTAGATTATATTAATGATATTAATGATTCATTAATTATTTATATTTGCCCCATCTGAGTGAGTTTTTTTCTAAGGAGAGTTTTTATTTTTTTTAAAGGAAGTTAGCCGAAGCCTAATCTCCCCCGTCTTCAATGTATTGAAAAAAACATAGGACCCTCCGTATTTCACAAATGAGAGGTTAGAGTGCCGAATTCTTTTTTTAATAAAAGGAAGTTCGGCCTTGGCCTATTCTTGGAGGCTTTAATAAAAGGTTAGAGTGCCGAATTATGAAGGATTATAAGGAAAGGACTGCCTGAAGGCATTTAATTTTAGCCGTTCAAAGGCATTACATGAATAGATTGACCCCAAGTCATTAAAGAGAATTTTGTGATGACCTATCTTTTTTTTTTATAAAAGGAAGTTCGGCCTTGGCCTATTCTCTTGGACTTTAATTAAAATAAAGAAGAAAAGTTACAAGTGAATGGGACTAGTGCCCATGGGACCCAAATCCCACACTGCAGGGGAGGAGTATGGCAAGCTAGAGGGTATTACAAATGAGGCAGACAAATCTATGATCTCCCTCATGTGGGACCCATTTGGGTTTCAACTTTTTATTTTTGAGGAGATAAATACAGTGATGTCCAAATGGTGGAGATCTCTTACCTTTGGAGATTCTTTTACCTAGAAGAAACAAGGATTTCTCAATCGACCATTCCTTTGGAGTTTGGCCAAAATTGACAGCACATCGCTCCCTCCATGTGGGATTTGAACTCAAGACCTACCAGCTAGGAGTATGATGGGCTAACCACTTGCCCCAAAAGCCATGGTTGAGGATTACTTCCTAATCCTCCCTCTTAGGGTGTGGTTCAACCATCTCCTGCTGGTTATATCTTAAGTCTAACACTCCAAATCTTCCAAAAAGTCTCACCCCTGATGGCATTCCACAGCCTTGATGAGCAACCAACCGCCTCACCCAACAGCGCATGTTGCCAATTGATTGGGTTCGTGAGTCTCAATACCTACGTCATGTGATGCCAGATAACACGGCACTTGGGGCAATCGAAGAACAGGTGAAATAAATCTTCGATGCATTGATGGCAACGCTTGCACCATGGAGGCACACCACAAATTTTGTTAGCCCTTGCATTGGACTAGATGCCCTTATGCAAGATCTGCCACATGAGAACCGAACTTTTGATCTCAATTAAGGGGTGCCAAATAGACATGCACTTTAATTCCCATCGAAGTTTGGTCCAAGAAAGGCACCACATCTTGTTAAGGGTGTGATGAACATCTAAGTTCTCTTTGAAGTTGGGGATTCTGGATAGTTTCTTACCATTGCTCCATTTGAGGCCCTCCACGCAAGGAAGATCTTGTTCGCAGAGAAGGCGGGTAGTTGGAAAACAATATCGCAAAGGTCAAGGTCTCAATCCCATGGTCATTGGTCCATTTTGTTCACAGTGTACATAGAATGTTTAGCTGCTCCTTCTAGTCTCTTTACACGCAAAAGTTGTTGGGTGCCGTGGCTAGATGTATAGCCTTTCAAAGAATCCTCCCAAGATTAAGTCTCGTGAGCGGTAGGCAGTAGCGTTCGCAGAAAAAAGTATTTTGGTGTTGAAAAAAGAAAAACGTGGCAGCACGAAGATGTTTTTACTTTTCATGGACAACGATCGCGTTTATTGAAGATCGCCACGATTGGAGCTACGCTCTTGCTTTATGCTTTTGATAATGCTTTAATTTATGGAAGCTCTACTATATAAGAAGCCATTGGCTTATTGTTCATATATCCTTCACCTAGTTTCAACACCAAGCTTTGGAGAGCTTTGGTACCTCAATAGAGGTGATGCTTCTAGCACATGGGACAGCCACAGTGCTATTTTGGAGCATGTTGAGGAGCAGCTATGGAGTTCTTCTTGGAGAAGAAGATCGTGCTCACATTGTTGCTTATGGAGAGGCTATTAGCAGCTTGGTGGTGTGGATCGGCCATCTACATGATGTATTTGTAGATTGTCTTCTATATGAAGATTTCGGTTTACTTCAAAGACATTGGATGGTGGTTAACATAAGATTCACATCTTATGTTAAGAATTCAAGTACATATTCTCTTTATGCACACAGGTACTACTTGGAGTTTATGGAGGCAGTAACATCCATATTAGGAGGAGTCATGTTCGGCATAGGTACAAGAGAACCAATATGTATATGCGTTATGCATATTTGGATGAGGTGTTAGAGAAGATATGTTCATATGAGTTTGAGGATTTCTGGCAGCAAACTTGTTAGCATTCTTTGCTACTTTTGTAAGTATGTGATCTTTTTCACACACGTATCTAACTTAGGGTCTTCCATAGCCTAAGGATTGTTGATTATCAGTTTTAGACTGGTCCTTCCTCTTTCTGTCACTCATATTCACTCTTCTACAACCTATTAGGTCACACATCTCATATATATTCAGATTTCTATCTATACATCTGAATATGTTTGTTACATTTGTATATTCACTCTTCCATCTATTTCTGTTCACATAGAGTGGTTCAGAGTTTTGCTCCCACATTGTACATTGAACATTGGTATATATGATAGTGTGAGTAAGCCTTGGCTTACATACACTTTACACATGTTGTCTAATCTTTCTCTATCTTTGTCTCATCATATGTATGATTAAGTGTGGTATGTTCTTGTTTTGTCAATATTGGAAGATTGCTAGAATATGTGTTGTAGATCTTGGACATATGAAACCTTGGACCTGTGGTATTAGTATTGGGCCTACTAAATTTCCAATATTTGGTATCAGAGCTTTAGGGCTTTGGCATCAGAGTTCATTCAGGCTCTCAGATTCCTAGGTTTCTAGACTTCCAAGTTTACAACATATAATTTAAGAGTATCTTCTAACATTTGACATTTGACATACACACTTAATCTAGATGAGTAAAGATTTGAGAATTAGACAATTCAGTCACATGTTTATTCATCAATGTGGAGTATGAAGTTGATGATCTATTAGCAGCTGAATACTTCTATAAAGTATGTACAAAAGTATTATTTGAAGACCAAGACTTGGTGAAGAGAAGACTACTTCAAATTCAAGGAAAAACAATGGTTTGGAGAAGATGAAGGAATCAGATCAACATCAAAACACAAGTATCAGTTTCTACCATCAGATTATCATTTGCAGGTCATATCTTAGAAGAGCAATTATGAAGAGATTTGAAGGATTCAAGGAATGCTTTTATACACTTTCATTATTTGAAAGTTAAAGGCTATATCAAAAACAGGTATCTAGAGGTTTTTCTAGAGAGTTTTGAGAGATCTCTTTCATGGCAAGAAAGCTCATCTAAGAAGACAAATATTGAGAGCAAGTCAGTTTTGTTTTCATCCAATCTTGTAAGTTGGTTGGAAGGTTTTTATCTAGATATCTAGAGACGTAACTTTAGAAAGGTAATTCATCATTCAGATAAAAAGTTGGTGAATTTAGTCATTTCAGACATTTGAAGTAGAATTTCGATTCAGAGATATGAGGAGATGATGAAACATGATTCTATATTCACTTCCATTTGTATACCATGTTTGTTTTGTCTCTTACTCTTAGCACTAGAGGAAGAGAAAGAGTTCATTTGAAGAAGTTAAGAGTGCTTGCTACTTCAATATGAAGAGAACAAAAGGTATGTAAGAGAAGTTTGAAGATGTTGACATCACCATCAGGTGGAAGAAAGATGCAGAAGAAGAAAGTTCAACATTTCCAAGGGGAAAGTAAGACTTCCTTTTCTCATATTTTCCATATGCAGCATAACAAGTATCTTCTTCTATTTCTCTGCAACACAAATCTGATAGAATCTGAATCTTTGACTTACTTCCTCCAATGTTAAGAATCTTCACAAACAAAGGATAGACAACTGACTCATAAATGTTCAAGATCTTCAAGATCTTCCAAGATCATATAAAATCATACATGATCTATCCAAAAAAATCCTTGTATAGAATCTGCTCTCATCAAACCTTCATGATGAATGTTTGATTTGTTACCTGAATGTCTCCAAGTATTCATGCTTCTTGCAAAGTTGTAAAAACTTTTCTTTAACCAAATCCTTCCAAGAATCTACAGCTCCTACTTGAAACATAAGTGGACAAACTTCTCACCTTGAGAACTCCAAAAGTTGTAAGTTGATACTTCATATCTTCATATTCTACCCGAGTGAAATGTGATAGTACCTGCTTGACTTTCTTTTGGTTAACTCCACTTCTCAATGAAGTGATAGGATCTAATGGAACACCTTTTTGAATACAAGCATGCATCCAAAAATCAAGACAATCATAGAAAGTAGATTCTTCAACTGACTAGTATATCAAAAAATCTGAATTTTTTGAAGTTTTCTGAAAATACTTTTATGATAGATCAGCTAACCTTATTCTAGATTATGGGAAGCTGAAGAGTTACAGTGACAGCTATTGGCAACTGTAGTGCTAATAAAAAGGGTTCAGAATTTTTGTTTCAGATACAGGTATTTGATCACTAAAGGACATATTTATTGAAAGAAGGAAGACGTTCCAAATTCCATAAAATGTGATATATTTGAAGAATTGTGGATACTAGTGTTAAATCATCCAGGGGGGTGATGAAACATGAAGACTTATTTTCAACCATATATGAAAGAATGCAGATTCATACCTACAGGTATTCCTATATTCCCTTTGCCAGGTTCTCTTTATGTTTTAGCTTTGAAAGAAGAAGGAAGAAGGAGAATGTCTGGAGAAAGTTCCTATTCAGGAGAAGGTTCCAAAGTTCTATTGAGAGAAGCTTGATATTTCAGAAAGGTATGTTTGAGAAGTGCACACATTTATGTTTATACCAGATTCTAAAGGAAAGAGGTATGAAAGACTTACAGTTAGAACAAGGATAATAACATGATGACATCATAGATTTTTTTATGAGACTCATGAGTTGATTTCAATTGATTTTAGTTTATTTTAGTTGATTTGAGTTGAGTTGAGTTGAGTTAACTTGAGTACAGTCAGAGATGAACCAGTTAGTGTTCATAATACACTAAGTTGTGAGTTGTCAGTCACAGGTTTCAGAATTCAGTTCTTGATTAGGTTTAGTGTATTTACATGACACAACAAAAGTACGTTGAGAAAGCTTTTGTAAGGTAAATGCAAATATGTGGACAGGAGATAGCAGGTTCAGAGTCAGTGCATGCTATATTTGTTGTCAAGCAGTGATTGTTTGATGAGTACACTATTGGATATCTATTTCGCATATTTTCTCAGGTATTGGTTCATATTCAACAAGCTCAAGTTTCAAGGAAAGTCAAATTCAGTTTTGAAGAAGACCTTTGAAGAAAAGCTTTGAAGGTCAAATCGGGAGTACAAGCTTGAAGCTTGTGATAGTTTGCAGATTGTGATTATGAAGTTTGTAGACCCAGTTCAGTTTGTACCATTGTGACATTGCAGGGGGGATTGTTGGAAAACAATGTCCAAAGATCAAGGTCTCAATCCCATGGTCATTGGTCAATTTTGTTCACACTGTACATAGAATCTATAGCTACTCCTTCTAGTCACTTTGCACGCGAAAGGCGCTGGGCACCGTGGCTAGATGACTAGCCTTTCAAAGAGTCCACCCAAGATCAAGTCCCGTGAGCGGCAGCCGGTAGCATTCGTAGAAAAAAGTGTTTTTGGTTTTTAAAAAAAAAATAAATAAATAAAATGTGGCTGCGCGAAGATGGTTTTACTTTTCATGGACAACGACGATGTTTATCGAAGATCACCACGATTTGAGCTACGATCTTTTTTTTTTTCAATAAAAGGAAGTTCGGCCTTAGCCTATTCTCCCGGACTTTAATTAAAGTAAAGAAGAAAAGTTACAATTGAATGGGACTAGTGCCCATGGGACCCCCCAAATCCCACAATGCAGGGGAGGAGTGTGGCAAGCTAGAGGGCATTACAAATGAGGCGGATAAATCTATCATCACCCTCATGTGGGACCCATTTGGGTTTCAACTTTTTGTTTTCGAGGAGATAAATACAGTGATGTCTAAACGGTGGAGATCTCTTATCTCGGGAGATTCTTTTACCTAGAAGAAACAATGATTTCTCGATCGACCATTCCTTAGGAGTTTGGTCAAAATTGACAGCACATCGCTCCCTCCAAATCTTCCAAAGAGTCTCACCCCTGATGGCATTCCACAGCCTCGATGAACAGCCGACCGCCTCACCCAACAGCGCATGTTGCCAATTGATTTGGTGCGTGAGGCTCAAAACCCGTTTCACGTGATGCCAGACAATACGGGACTTGGGGCAATCGAAGAACAGGTGAGCTAAATCTTCGATGCATCGATGGCAACGCTTGCACCATGGTGGCACACCACATATTTTCTTAGCCCTTGCATTGGACCAGATTCCCTTATGCAAGATCTGCCACATGAGAACAGACTTTTTGATCTCAATTAGGGGGTGCCAAATAGACATGAACTTTAGTTCCCATCGAAGTTTGGTCCAAGAATGGCACCACCTCTTGTTGAGGGTGTGATGAACATCTAAGTTCTCTTTGAAGTTGGGTATTCTGGATATTCTCTTACCATTGCTCCATTTGAGGCCCTCAAGGCAAGGAAGATCCTGTCCGGAGAGAAGGCGAGAAGTTGAGCGGTCCCACGCCAAACATCTGCCTTGAAGAAGAGTCCATTCCTCGAGGGTAACTCTATGTCTCGGGTCTAAGTCTTCGAACCTAATCCATTGGTTGGTCTCTTGTTTCCAGAGCTGTTTCCACTGTTTGAACCCCTTGTTCCATAACCGCTTTGCAGTTTGGAGGTTCCAAGGCTCCACTCCTCTAATGCCAGTGATCGGGAACCAGATAGAGTCATTTTGTCTTATCCCAGCCGCCCACTTCCACTCATCACTGATTCTGATGAATTGTTTGGCCTTGTTCCAACTCTTCCATAAAGAACACACGAGGCTAGAGCCTTTAGGGGACACCGGAAGGGGGGAGAACAAAAGCGTGAGAATCCCTAAGTCCTTCCAACCAGGATGGCCGACAAAGGTAAGGTCTTTCATGTTTCTGAATATCAATTTAGCCCAAGAGGACTCACTATTGCTCCAGGCCTTGATAAGCCACTTAACTGCCAGCTTGTCAGCCAAACCCACGATATCCAAAACACCCAGGCCCCTTGAGTCTTTCGAGCTAGTGCAAGTTTCCCAATTGATTTTGGGGATCCCCCTCCTGTTGGGGTCCCTAGTCCAGAGGAAGCATTAGGGTGAAAAACGGCCAAAAAGGGGCTGTTTGCTAATGAGAGATTAAGAAAATTGACAAATAGCGTCTTTCCACGTGTACAAGAATATAACATTGCTGTCTCTTTTAACCATATGGAGAATTTCTTTTTTTAATATAATTTTCTCTCAAAGCGCCGCTAAAGTGATGAAGAGTCTCGTATTCAGTGTACAATTTTTCGGTTTGATGCAAAAAAAGATACTTTTGCACACTACACAAAGCATATTCTCGAATTTCCAAGAAGGAATTGATTTTTGAAGATACGAAATATTTTTGGGTTCACAAAATGTCATCATCATCCATCGACAGGGTTTACATCAAATCAAAAGTTTCCACGTGTACAAAGCCTTTTTCTCTATAAATACTGCCAAAATTTATGAACGTCGGTTTCTCGCTTTGAACATTCTTCTTCTCCTAAGTTCAAATGGCTTCTTCTTCTCGTCGTCCTTCCAATCGCGTAACTTCATGTGAGGTTTACAACAGAAGAGAGGATTCTTTGTGGAAACCTCTTTCCGTGAAAGTAAATGACTGGGTAACTATGCTTCCTAGCTGTAGAGGTGCCCATAAAGTCAAGCGTGCCAAAAGAGACAACACAAGAAACCATTGGAAGGGACGTATTCTCAGTTTCAAATTGAAGAGATGCGGTTGGTTTGCACGAGTACAACATGTGTACACCGCTAAGGATCTTGTTCTAGAAAATCATCTGCAATTCCCTTCGTACTGTAAGTGAAGTTTGACAATGCTCTTCTATCATTCCAGTTGATTTTGTATAATAAAACATATGTTTTTGTACTGCAGATATCTTTCCTTCCAATATTGTGGAATGGCAACCTGTTGAATGTTTAACAGGAACATTCAGAGTTCTTCATAAGGAATATGCAGAACTCATGTATGCAGACAAATCTGTTCAATTTTCAATAGCATAGAGTTATTTGTCCATTATGCAGATTATCAAGTGCCATCAGGGAGGAGTTCTTATGGAATTCTTGTACATGTACCTGGTCCTTGCATCTCTTCATTAGATTGGGATGCTCCTGATTATTCAACAGTTTCAAGTTTTCTCTGCAAAATTAAATTTGACATCCAAAAGGCAATGTCAGTAGGCCGAATTTCGAGAAGGATAAAGATTCAATGGTTTTTGCCTATTCATGTCTTTGTAGCATGCTTTAAAAACATGTTATTACAGAAAACAAAAACAATGTGGTTGGATAGGAGAGTCTCTATTTCAGAGATTGATGATGTTTTAGGTAGGGAATGGGATAGCAAAGAAGTTCAAAAGCTAGGTGACATTATTTTATGTAAAGTTAGTCCCAATTCTCTTTCAATCTCATATCAGATATGTCGACAATCTCTGGTTCTAGGATATGACTATAGAAGGTGGAAAAAAAAGCTTGGACTTTGGATAGCCTTGGACTCAAAGGAGAGCTGTCCAGAATTTGAGTTAGAAGTATTGATTCATCCAGATTTTCAATCAAGGAAAATAATTGTCACTGCAAATTGGAATCTCAGAAATGTAAGGGAGCTTCTAGAATACCTTGATGAGGTATCATCTCAGTGTAGATTCTCAATTGATGATGCAATAGTTAACATTAGATCAGAGAAATCATTATCTTGCATAAGTTGCCTGCCACCAAGGGTGATTAAGTTCCAACCTTTAAGATTGTAACAAGTTAACCCTGACATTCTTACATAATGTATCTTCATCTAATAGAAGCTTCTATTGATACTTCCATTGAATTTTCTTTGCAGGATGGTTACAAACAATGTGTGTTAAATTATTAATTTTAAATGTCTATAGTCATATTTGCATTTTTAAATTTACTTTCAAGATTTTGATGAGGTTCTTATTGTATAATGATAAGAATATAAACCAAGACATCCTTAGATATTTTTTAGGTCCTTAATTTCATATTTCCATTGATTTTTTTTTTGCAGGAGTGAATTAATGACTTCAATTATCCCCCTTCATCTAAACTCATATTGGCATTTATTTGTTTAATCTTAACATTCTGATGAGGTTACAACTAAGAAATAATTATACAGGAACTTGCATAAGTTAATTCTAGATGAACACAAGATCTAGAATTCAATATCTAATTTCAATTTAATAATTATAGTCTATCAAAGGTGCACATTAGTCTCAGTTAAATAATTTGATTCTATCCAACTTTTCTGTCCTCAAGTAATGCAAGAGAAATTATCATGGTACACATAACAAGTAATATAAGAGAGTGTGGAGAACCTGGTGCAAATTCCAATCCAAGGTTTGGTATTTCAATATTAGAAGAGCATGTCTTAAGGCATAAAACAGAGGAGACGAGATAAGTGAAGACGACCGATGCAAGCGACTAGTGCAATCTGAAATTGTCGGATGGCCCTTATCACTTAGATCGGTCGTGTTAGCAACCTACCGCGAGAGACTTCAAGAAGTGACCTTGCGTAAAGATTTGACTCACGAGTATAAAAACAACTAGCAACAGCGATGAAATGGATAATACGACCGATGCAAGCGATAGGGGCAATCCAAAATTCTCCGATTCCCCGTATCGCTTGTATCGGTCGTGTTCTCTTAATTCTTTATGTCCTTATGTATCTTCTCCAATTTAAACTTTCCAACAAGAATGAAGTAAGAAACCCACAATGCATTCATATTTGTGACATGAACAAATTTAATTGGACCATGCAATGAACTTTTGTTTAACTCTCAAGAGGTTCAATACAACTGTATATTTCTCGAACATATAAATATTGTAAAGGCAAATAAATATGGTTACAGTGACCATCTTCTAGATGAAGATTGGCATAAGTACATACAATTTGTACATAAATAAATCTTCCAACCTTGGTTGGTTTTACAATTGATTTCAATCTAAGACTAAAAAATGATTTAACCCTTTCTATCCTTTTTGGAGCCCTGCTTTCTCTGTTGCTTCTGTCCCTTTTTGGAGCTTTCAGCTTGACTCTTTTTGTTGTTCCCATGCTTTAATGATGAGTGAAGAGGAAGCCCTTTCTTTTTATCTTCAGACTGTTTTTTATCAGGTGGAGGGGGTGGAGGTGAGTCTGGATCATGTGGGCAGATTGCATGTTTCATGATACTATTTATTGCTCTCTCTCTGATCAAGATGATCCATGCATCTGGGTAGTCTGATAAATTCAATTCAGGACTGTAGAACCTTCTTTCCAAGAATCTTACAACATTTGCAATCACTCTCCAGCCACATGATGTTGAGTCTCTCTGCAATGGCACATGAATTTGGTTGTATCCAAATTGCTTTTGTTCATTCATTTTAGCAATTCCAGGAAAATTCTGATCAATATGCATCTGAGAAGCTTTGCAGCACTGCATTGTAAAGTGAAAATCAGAATGGATGGCATGGCTTTGAAATAGAGAGCAACAAAATGTATAGTAACTTACACTTTGCAATTCCCATGCTGTGATGGAAGAGAATTGAGGAAAAGAGCTTGATATGCATTGAAGTCCACAATAATCAAACTCCAATGGCCTCTCTCAATGAGTTGCATGTAAATATACTTTCTTAAATGAAACAAATATGTTTCCAAAATGAAGATGAATACTTACTTTTCAATATATGGGTAAATAACACATTCTACCTCTTCTGTAAAATCCTGTAGAAAGGACTTGGCATCTCCATGTTTATGCAAAAAACAGTGTGTCACCAGAGGATTTAAAATAAATACTTTTCTTTGAACCGCTTCCTCACATTGTTGAAGAAGAACCCTACAAATCAAGAAATAAAAATGCAGTTAAGGAACTAGGAAATTATGCAAAATAAAAGCATTTTAAGGCCTCTAGATATACCTGAGTGAAATGTTGACCACACTATCTGATATTTCAACATGAAGCTCCCTCAACATTTTGTTGTCTTCAGGTCTAATGTCAAGAAACAATTCATTTTGCCATGGCATTGCAACATTAACTATTACCTGCCCATCTCCTTTCTTGAGGAGCTCTTTATTTGCTTACTGTAACTTTTGAATATGGGTTAAGATGACACTTTCCTCTGTAAATAATCCTTGCTTTTTCCTCTCCTCCTCACTATTTGCTGCAGTTCTAGTTTCATGATCATGAGTGACTTGAGCGTTGATCTCTTCAATGACAACTGTTGTTTTGGGTGCTCGAGCTGGAGGTATATTTAAAATATCGAAGAATTTTTTATCGTGGTGATCAATAGGAACCAGAGCTTTATCAAATTTATATCTTATTCTTGAAACAATAACATAATCCTTCGCCATTAGTGTTACCCTATGAGAATGAGTAGCACATAAGTAGGCATCATTCATAAAATCAATAGCAAAGTCCTCTGCAGCTTCTTGCAGGCATAGCAGTGCTTGAGTTTGCCACCTCACATTGACAAAGGATGAAGTCTTCATCAAAGAACAGAGGTTGGCTGAGATCTGCTTGTCAACTCTCATAAATGGAAGTCTTGGGATCAACAATCCCACAAACTTTTGAGCTCTTCTAATTTCCCTCAAGGACTTTACATGGTACTTGACCCTTTTTTTTGAAGGCTTGTCTGGCACATTGGCTTGAACCTTCTGGGAATTTTGCTCCTGGACATTTTCCCCCTGGGCATTTTGGTCCTGACCCTCAGGGTACAACTTCCTTGCTGTCTTTTTGGTTCTAGCCATACTCTGCACAAAATCAGAGTGTTTAGGCAAGGTATTAGGAAAAGTTGAAACTTACTCTCAAAAATCTATGATCAATGACTCTTTCCACTGTCAAAACTTACTCTCAAAAAGCTATGATCAATGACTCTTTCCACTATCAGAGGCACGACCTATGCAAGCGATAGCAGTCATTCGGAAATGCCCGGATGTCCCTGATCGCTTGCATCGGTCGTCTTTAAATTTATCATCAAATATCAATCAAATATATCTTACAATGCAAAATACTCAATTATCACTAAGAAAAAGATAATTGGAAAGCTATAATCAATGACTCGTTCCACTGTAAGAGACACGACCGATCCAAGCGATAAGAGTCATCCGTAAATGCCCGGACGTCCCTCATCGCTTGCATCGGTCGTCCCTGAATTCATCATCATATTTCAATAAATAGAAGTTAAAATAAAGGTAACAATGCGTTATACTCAAGCATCACAAAGGAAACCAAAATTTGCAAGCTATGATCAAGGACTCGATGCTATTTAAAAAACATGACCGATCCAAGCGATTAGGGTTATCCAAAAATCTCGGATGTCCCTAATCGCTTGCATCGGTCGTGTCCACATTACCTTACACAGAGAGCGCTCTCTATAGAAATTGTGAAGTAGCCTAAAAACGTGGTGGCGATGGAACCTCGACACTTGGCAAGTGTTGACAGAAAAAAATGAAGGAAATGAATAGGGAAGCTTAAATAGGTCCCAGAACTGAGTTGACCGTTGTGCCACGTGGCATGCCCCGATTGGTCCACGTCATATAGCCGTTTGTGAATTCCAATGTGTTTTGCCACGTGGCATGATTTGATTGGTCCATGTCATCATCCGTTGCATCGGGCAACATACACTTTGCCACGTGGCACTCTGTGATTGGTCCACGTCATTCGACGGTTTCTTCCCTCCTCGCCTATAGATAGCTACTTCCTTCACAAACTCAAACTTTCAACCTTCAGAGAATTTGTCTCACTAGAGACACGACCGATCCAAGCGATAAGAGTCATCTGTAAATGCCCGGAGGTCCCTCATCGCGTGCATCGGTCGTCCCTGAATTCATCATCATATTTCAATAAATAGAAGTTAAAATAAAGGTAACAATGCGTTATACTCAAGCAACACAAAGGAAACCAAAATTTGCAAGGTATGATCAAGGACTCGATGCTATTTAAAAAACATGACCGATCCAAGCGATTAGGGTTATCCAAAAATCTCGGATGTCCCTAATCGCTTGCATCGGTCATGTGCACATTACCTTACGGAGAGAGCGCTCTCTATAGAAATTGTGAAGTAGCCAAAAAACTTGGTGGCGATGGAACCTCGACGCTTGGCAAGTGTTGACAAAAAAAAATGAAGCAAATGAATAGGGAAGCTTAAATAGGTCCCAGAATTGAGTTGACCATTGTGCCACGTGGCATGCCCTGATTGGTCCACGTCCTATAGCCGTTGCGAATTCCAACGTCTTTTGCCACGTGGCATGATTTGATTGGTCCACATCATCTATCCGTTGCATTGGGCAACGTACACTTTGCCATGTGGCACTCTATGATTGGTCCACATCATTCGACCGTTTCTTCCCTCCTCGCCTATAAATAGCTACTTCCTTCACAAACTCAAACTTTCAACCTTCAGAGAATTTGTCTCACTTACATGCGTATTTTTCTTTCATCCCCGACACAACCGATACAAGCGATTTTTGTCGTTTGACCTACGTTTACTCGCTTCTAGTCGCTTGCATCGGTTGTGTTCTCCTAATAGGCATACAGGAGAAGCTGCAGCTAAGATGGAGGGAATGAATGAGATCCTTAGTGTCTCTCCATCAGAGAAACTTCTTGATTTCATGGTTCAAGAGGGTTTAAGTGTAGATTATTTTCCTAATGCAATGACGATATTCAACCCCAAAATTGATTTTGAAAAACTCTTAGAGAACCCGAAAAGTTTTCTTAAGGATGAGTGGGAGATTTTCTTGGGGTTGATCAATGGAAGGATCATTTCTATTTCTCTAAAAACCTATGTCCATCCTCACATCTTTGGGAAGGATCCAATAGATAGGGCTAAAATCACAAGAAAATGCAAAAGGATATCCCCTTTGCCAGGGAAGCTTGATTTATGCCCAGAGCATGAAAAGGATTGCTGCTTGCTCCCTTTAAACATTGCTTTCTTGATATGGCTTGATCATATCTCAGTTGAAAAGGAGGAAAATGTTCATGATGAAGACGAGCCTTGCTTAGAGCTGACACTTGAGGGTAGCTCAAAAACTATGAAAGGTGTCATGGAGATTGTTGAGGAGATCAATCTCCAAGCAGAAGAAGAGTAGGTCAAAGATTTTGATGTGGCCACTTTTAAAGCAGAGACTGCAATAAGGGAGCCAACTGAAGAAGTTCAAGTGTCTGAGAAGTCCCTACTTCTCCCAAATCTACCTTTTTACTTTATCTCTGAGAAAGACTTCATACCTCTATTTTACATTCAGGAACTTTTCAATCTAAGGGAGGACTACTGCCTTGCAGCTATAGCTGAGGCAGAAGAAGTTGCAAGGAGATTCATCAATAAGAAAGGAGAAAGAAGAGAGGAATTTTTGCATCTTGATTTGGATTTGTCTAATGAAGAATTCAAAGATTCATCACAAGCTCTTTCAAAATGCTTTGAGAAAGCTATCTCAGAGAAGCCAAAACTTGCTGATGAAGAGTTTGATGAGCATCAGAAGCAACTTGGAATATACTCGTTTGGGCGCGGCTATTCATTCTTGGATGTCGCTGAGGACAAAGGAACAATTTGTATTGACTCAAAAGAGCTCATTGAGGAGGAAGATGAGGTCAAGGTATGTTGTTTGATATATTCGTATGAATTAAAGTTTTTGTCCGAGATCTCCATTTTTTAGTGAGAAAATGACCACGACCGATGCAAGCGATGCAGCCTATCGGATAATTTCCGTTGGGCCTTATTGCTTGTATTGGTCGTGTTCGGACTTGAAGAGGAAGATGAGGTCAAGTATGTAGTAAAATATATTCTCATCATTTAAAGGCAAAGGAGATGAGATGGGCTTGATGCAAAATCTCTATCTTGTGTCAGTTTGTCCAAGTTCTCCATTAGAAGTGTCAAAAGTCGATCACGACCGATGCAAGCGATAAGGCCCATTAGATATTTTCCGTTGGGCCTCATCGCTTGCATCGGTCGTGTTTGGATTTGAGGAAGATGACGTCAAGGTATACAGTTAACTATATTCTCAAGAACTTTAGGTTAGGGATATGAGATGGGACCAATGCAAAATCTCTTTCTTGTATCAGATTTGTCCAAGTTCTCCATTAGAAGTGTCAGAAATCGATCACGACCGATGCAAGCGATTAGGCCCATCGGATATTTTCCATTGGGCCTTATCGCTTGTATGGGTCGTGTCTAGGAGTTGCATGTAGCAATGATAATACATATCTTGCTTGTGGGAATTCCCCTCATTTATCAAACATTAGATGTTTCTAGGCAGTTTGCAAATAGATATTGATGACGACCGATGCAAGCGATAACGACTGTCTGAATTTCTCTGAAGACCCTTATCGCTTGCATCAGTCGTGTCTCTTGCTTTTCTTTCTAATAGTTTCAAGTTACTTCACATGTTTCCTAAAGTGTGCTTGCACTTCATCTAACCTTGTTTTTCATTTTTACCACAATTAACTTTATTGGATGAAGACAATTACCTTGGCAGGGGCAAGGGAACAAGAAAAGCCGTAGAAGAGAAAGGAAAAGCAAAGGTGGATATTCATTCTATTATCCACTATCTTCCAAACTTGAACCCAGACACTTTTTGTGTTATTCACAAGCACTATAGTGAGGAGCCAGACTTTGCATTGTTCTGCTTGAGGACTCTATCAAAATACATGGGTTTTACTCCAATACCCTTTAATGCTTTCAGAGTTTTATTGCTTGAAAATGTACATATACAGAAATTGCCCAATGTGATATAAGACATTGCAAATTTTTTTGGTGTAATTGATCCATGGCCTAATATTAATTGTTATTGATTCTTTGGTCAAAGTCATCTGATGGTAGTAGACATATTTCTTTTCAAAGCATAATACATCATGAAATGTACATACATGACATCTTTTATTTCTCAAAGAAATAAAAGACATTGCAAATATTAAAGCTCTGTTTGAAATGTGGTCTTTTTCAGTTTGTGATATTGATACATGATGATTTTGTCTGGAGGTAGCCATATCCTTTTGATTATATTTGGCATGAGGTCCTTTGTAATTGTCTTCTAAAGAACCAATCAAAAAGCTCTCTGAAGGCATTGCTCTTTGTTACTCCTCCTCCTTTCCTTGTACACCTAAAGAAGCTTGTCCTTGCTTGATAATGAGATTTTTCCATGCCTTGGGTGTTCCACATGGCAAGTGGTTCTTTTTCTGCAAAGAATGCACCATGCACAAGAAGAATATGCTGGAAAGCAGAAGAATCTCATTAGATCTTTATTTCAATTAAAAATAAATAAATTGAATAAAATATCTTTGGAGCTCACCAAGTAGTATGTTATGTCTTTGGCACCCCATGCCTCTATGATGGTTTCTATAAGCTCTGTGGTCGCCTTTCTGAAATCTGTCACATAACTTTTTGATGTTACCTGCTGCCTCATGATCTTTAAAAGATTATCTAGTTTGACCCACACCTCCATTCTCTTTTTTGCTATTTCTGGTTTGCTTTTTACATTAGTCGTGACCTCACAAAATGTTTTCCATGAATTCCACATGGCATTAAGTTGTTTGCCATCATGGTTGCTGAAGAATCTCCTTGCTTTTGCACCTCCCATTGAGACATCCTGTAAAACATCACCTGTATTTTGTGAAAGCTTTGGATCTTTTCTTAGATGAACATCACCACCATGAAATCCCATTTATGAAAGAAGACATTCACATTTTTTTATGCATTCATCTGCAAGAGTTGTAGGCTTGATAGAATATGCATAATCCAAGTGAAGACGGACCAACTTGTCAATGATTCTTAACTCTGCATGTAGTGTACATATGTGTACATTTGTCAATGCTATTGGAAGTATGGGATCCCAAATCATTGAAGAAGATGAGTAGTTACGAAGAATAACATTTTGTCTAGAAGGAGCCTCTTCACCCTCAGCTCTAGCAATCCATCCATTTGTGCCTGGGCTTTGCATGCAGTACAAGCAAGGGTACTTAGAATTTGCTCCCCCACTTATACCAAACATGCATTTGAGTGTCTTTAGGTCTCCACTCAAATGCCACTCAACTTGAAAGTTCCCGTAGTCTTTGACATTCAACAATTATCCTGCATGATGCCCTTGGATAACATTTGGAATGTTTGTCTGTGAGAATAACCATTTAAGTGTTTTATGGCTCTCAGATGGAACTTGAGCACAGCCAACCCACCATAACTCCATTTCTGATTGTACTTTGAGAGATGGAGTATCCAATTTCCCAAGACTATAGTCCAAAGCTTTGTTCATCAGTGCAATGCTTATTCTCTCCATCTTTTGATGTTTTTTAAGCTCAGCTTCATCAAGTTTGATTACAAATTTCAATAGACCAGAACATTCATGCTCTTTTATATTATAGAACTGAACCATGTATGTTTGAAGTTTTATAACATCTATCCATATGTTGTTAAATGCATTGTAAGTGAAATGTAACTTTTGTTTTCCTACTTTGTAAGGCATGTTACCGTGAATATGTTTATATTCACCAAATACTGATGTGATCTTCTTATTCAACCAGAGCCGAAACTTTCCTACATGATGGGGTCTAAGCAATCCAAAACTTCTAACTTTGTTAAATTTTAAAAATTCACACCAAACTTTTGAAATTGCTCTATAACCTTTCCTACTCACTCCGACACTATCACAAATATTCTGAATTTGAGATGGTTCTAGTAAAAGATTCATTTCTGTCATGAGTTTTTGAAAAACAAAGCGTTTCAAGCATGTATTTTCATTTAGTTTCAATAGTCTTAAAACATCATTTTGACTCAAAATTTCATTACAGAAATGCATGCGCTCGAAACTGCTCGACATATTGAAACCTAGCACATTTGTCACATGATCTCTAACAATTTTCATTCTTTTCTTTTTCTGGCCAGATTTTTCAGTCAAATCTAAAAAAGGTTTTACTCGTTTTGACCGCATTCTCAAACCTATAGGAGTTTCTTTCATTTTTTTAAAAGACTCTAACTGAGAAGATAAAGTGGATAATTTGTTTTCTAGCTCCCTCATATGTAAATTCTTCTGGTGTAGTATGTTTTGTAAACAATTTATGTATTGTACATAATTCCTTGAAATATCCCAGAGCCTTGAACAATAGCCTCGTAAACCATCCTCACCATCTCCCACAAATCTAATCAGATCATGAAGATTATGAAAAGGGGGGTACCTTCCAGTTTGTGGATCAATTGGATAAACAGATCCATCTGTCCATATGTCGATATGTTTCTTGCCTTCCTTTCGCAATCCATCCACTTCAGGAGGATGAAGAGCCCTTCGAAATACTTTTCTTGTCGTCGCATACTCCTGACTAACTGCAATGTTGATATGGAACTTTTCACAATGATTTCGATTGTTTGAAAGCTCAGCGAGAGTATTTGGGTTAATGTTCTCCATGGTCTGCTATGAAAAATGACCGGCAAGTGTCTAAAATGACGTGAAAGGGAGAAACATGCTTGCTATGAAAAGTAGAGAAAAAAAGCGCAAAACATCATCAGCACACATTATATAGGTCTGTGAACAAGAGGAAAATTCGACTTTTGATCAGCGCCCGGTGAGCACAAACTTCGAGGCGTAAGATATCACACAAACTTTTCATGATTATATGATACGAGTTTCTCTCTTTTCAAAATTTGCATAAGATACGTTTTAAATGAACTTACATGGAATTTCTTAAAGGATTTGACAACTTTAATCCCGATTAAGCACAACTAATTGAAATCCTTACACGGCCCTTTTTGGGCCGTTTTTCGCCCTAATGTTTCTACATATTCTTTCCACTTTGGCCAACTCTTTCTCCTTCGGCCTCCAACACGGATAAAGTAAATAGTCGTTGAAAGCATAAAAGTGTTAACAACCATGGCACACCCTAGCAAGTTGACTTGCATACCTTTCCAATGATTTAGTTTGCTATCCAGCTTGGCCAACACCCAATTCCATCGTTGGTCCATTGTGATGTCGAAGCCCATCGGGATGCCGAGGAGACGAAAAACTTGAACTCTGGGGATAACTTGACACCCCTGATCTAAAAGCAATTGGGGTGGGGGTCCACGGATTGCTCTGAAAGCAGTTTTAGCATGGTTGATTTTTGAGCCTGACGCCACACAAAAGGTGTCAAGGCAACTCTAGAACACCTCAATGCTGTTCATATCATTATGCACAAAGGCATTCATATCATCGGCAAAGAGTCTAGCAATCATTTGGCCATGATTTAGAGGTAGGGAAAGACACATGAGATTGCCAGAGTCCATGTGATGCTTTAGTAGGCTACTGAGGCCATTCGAGGCAATAGCGAAGAGTAGAGGAGCGAGAGGGCAACCTTGCCTGATAGATCTTTTTAAACGTATGGGCTCAGAGAGCTTACCATTGATATTTATTCTAGTTGAAGCGTTTTCGAGAAGAGTAGAAACCATTTTTTTGAACTTTTGGCTGCATCCAAGGTCTTTCAGTGATTGGAGAATAAAGTCCCATTCCAATATGTCATATGCTTTGTCGAAGTCGATCTTAATGAATACCAGATCTTGTGCAGACTCCTCAGCGAATGTAAGGCCTTCCCAAATGTCGACAATTGCTTCAAGTATAGATCTACCTTTGATAAAACCTTTCTGGTCCTCACAAAGCCATGACTTTAAATGACAAGAGATTCTGTTGGCAATAACTTTGGCAATTATCTTGTATCCAGTTTGGAGCATGGTAATCGGCTGCCAGTTTTCAATTTTGTTCTTATCTCCCCTTTTGTGAATTAACTTGATAACACCATTATTAAGACACTTAGGAAGGGCATCGAAGGACAGAGCCTCGAGCCACACCAAACGTAGTGGGGTGGCCAACACATGCTTGAAGGACTTGAAAAACTCATTGGTGAGGCCATCAGGACCTAGACTTTTTCCATTGGGAAGAGCATCAATAACCTCGATAATTTCGTTCTCAGAAATGTTAGCTTCCAGAAGAAAACTCATGTTCTGAGGGATTCTAGAATGAGCTACCCTTGAGATGGTAGCCATGCAGTCCTGCTTGTGCGGGGAAAGAGGAGTCGAGACCCCAAGGAGATGGGTAAAGTGCTCGACGATGATAGATCTGTTCTCGACATCCGTGCTACATTCGATCCCGTTGTTATCAACCAAGAAGGGGATGGATTCCCTAACTTGTTTCTTTTTGAGGATGTTACACATCTCTTTCGATGGTTTGTCGGCCTTCCCTGCCCACCAGTCTTTGAAGAATATCTGAAGATTTTTCCTTTGAATCTCCTCCTCTAATCTTAGTCTTCCTGATTTTCAGAAGACCTTGTTGGCATTGCAAGTTACCTTTGTTCACTTCTTCTTCAAGTCGTGATAGTCTCCGGTATACCTTTTCTCTTCTTTTTTTTTGGATATCTCTTATGGCCTTATGAGTCCTGATCCGAATTTGTCGAGTCCTTTCCATCGTGCTTCTCCAGCACTTAGCCGGTTCATTACAGAAGGCAAAGGCCTCCGCCCAAACAACATAAATTTCTTGGTGGACAGAGGGGAGGGAAAAAGACGTCTGACAAGCGTGAAACCAAGGAGCTTTCCGGAGCGTGGAAATCGGTTTGAAAGAAAGAGTAATCGGGTAGTGGTCCGAGATAGTTAGGTCCATGTGTTGGGAAATCGAAGGAATACCCCACTGGAGGATGGTGTTTTGGTCGATGTAACATCTATCAAGTCTTGCTTTCCTCAGAGAGTCCCCCAGTTGGAGGTTAGAACATGAGAACCCCTCCATATCTTTTACCTCGACCAAGTCGAGATAAAGCTTGATTTTATCCCATATCTCTTTCTCCTGACCCTCAATAATTTTCCCCTTGTTATTCCAACGGTCCTCAAGAAATTCAACCATGTTGAAGTCCCCACAAAGCAAAACATTGTGTGAGAGGAAGTCGAGGGAAGCCCAAGTCTCGATTCTATCTGTCTCACCATTAGGGGCATAAAGTGAGACCACAGTGAACTGGTTAGGGAGCCCGAAAGAGGCAGCAATCCAACGATGATTTCGAACTTCACAAGTCGAGGTCAACCTGCTGGACCAGGAGTGACTAATACTAATTGCAGCGCTGCCCGCCCCCCTAGGGTGCGAAGTGGAGAGCCAAAGGTGGTTCGGAGAAATGCGTTTAAGTCGTTTCTGGAGATCCTCTACGTCGATTTTAATCTCTTGTAAGCAAATAAAGTCGGGGTTGAGGCACTTGTCTTTGAACCATTGGCCAAGAATCGCTGCTCTTGAGGGGTCGGACAACCCCCTGACGTTAAACGAGGTGATTTTCATTATTGATGGTTGCCCTCTTTGAGGGGAGGGACCCGATCTTTTTTTTCTTTTGATCTTCTTTTTTACTCCCAACTTCTTTACTCAGGATCCTACTCTTGAGGGGGCTCTTCCACGGCATGCTTGACGGTTGTTTCCCTTTAAGCTTTGACTTTTGTTGCGGTAGTCTTGGCAAGCATACTAGAGGAGTAGGTCCGAGGAAGGAGCTTTCACTGTCTTGATTGTCTTCTTTGCTAGTGGTGAAGCCATCCTCTTTACTGGTGGTGTAACCTTCTTGGTTGTCTTCTTTGTTGGTAGAGCATCCAAGGGAAATGTCAGCAGGGTCTTCTTCATAAAGGTTGTCCCCTGGGAGGTCGAACTCATTAATCTCCTTTTCTAGGTTGCAGTACATGTTATTCGAAGGGGCAATGGTCGAAACTTTCCTTGCTAGTGCTCTTCGAGGGCTAGCTTTCCTCCTATGTCTTACTTCGGTGAACCCTTCTGACTCCGTCTCTGCAACATGAGTGCCCGCTTCTTCCTCCATCGGAGAGGGATGGCCCCTAGTGCCAACTTGAGAGAAAGGATCCGGGGTCCCACCTGGTTTAGGCTTATTTTTCTTGGTATTTTGCTTCGAGGGGTAGTCTTTGATCCTGTGACCTTGGAGCCCACAATGGAAGCATGCATTGGGCAAATTCTTGTAGGTAATCTCCTGATCCCACATTATACCATCGCCACAGTTTATGGAGATCTTTGATGGGAGGACATGGTTCAAGTCTGCTTCAACGCAAATTTGTGGGTGCCAGCGTGCATTGAAAGAGTATTGAGTACCCTCGTAGATTAGCCCCCCAACATCCTCTCTTGAGGCCATCGGGCGACCGATCGATGAAACGATTTCTCGAAGAAATCCATACAGGAAATAGGGTAGATTGGGAAGCTCGACCCAGAGCGGATAACGAAGAGGCTTTGACTTGTTCGGAACAAAGTCTGGGGTCCACTTAAAAAGGCATAAGGTTGAATAGCCCACCAGCCAGGAGCCGGCTTGCAGGGCCAAGAAGGCCATCTCTTCATTCTCAAACACTAGAAGTAGGTGATTCGCCGGCAAGAATTGACATTTGCACACAATTATGCCACGCGGGAACCACTCCTTACGCAACCAAGTTCTCACATTTTCTAGAGGGGGCCTAGGGCCAAAAACTTGGCCGATGAGACAAGTTTTCATCAATACTTCTTGCTTTGCCGCCACCGATTCCTTGCACAAAGAGACCACCGGAGATGCAACGTCCGAGGGGACGGAGTCCACCTCAGGGGGGCACTGGGGGAGCCACATTGTTTAAGACCAAAGATGGAATGACGGTAGACATGGAAGCGAGACTCAGCAAAAGCAATAGGAAAACTTCTTGAAAACTTCTTTCTTCTCTTTTAATGTTCCATAATTTCCTTAACTCTTTTTTTTTCTTTTCTCTTTTTTTTCCAAAATTACAATAAAAAGCTGCCTCTTCAAATTTAAAACGGTAGGATCGCTCTTTAGTTACTAATAAGCGAGAGAACTCGCCAACTGAAGTGATGGGAGCACTCCAAACTGATGGGATCTGCGGTTTAAATCAAAATGGACCCGCATTTTAAAGTAAGAAAGGCGACCCTTGGCGCGTATCGCGACAGATGGGGGCTGTGTATGTCGCGACAGACCCTTAGCGTGAATCGCGACAAAGGAGGGGTCTGAGTATTGCAACAGATGGGGTACGTGTATCGCGACAGACCGAGGGCGCCTATGGGCGTGTATCGCGACAAACCGATGTGGTGCGGATGTGCGTGTATCGCGACAGACCGATGGTCGTCGAAGGGCGAAATCAGAACTAGGAGCCTCCGAGGAGCACGACGAACTGGATGATGATGGCACCTCCGTCGGCTCCACCTAGAGCTTCCAACAGCTTCGCTCCACTTCACTTCCGTCTTGAAGCTGGTAGGTTCGAAACGAGCACGCTGCCTACTACATTACCAGGCAGTTCAAAAGCGCAGTCCATGGCTGTTCCCAAATTGCCAAATAGCAGCGTTCAGTCTTGACGTCTTGATGTCTTTTTTGAGCTACGATCTTGCTTTATGCTTTTGATAGTGCTTTAATTTATGGAAGCTCTACTATATAAGAAGCCATTGGCTTATTGTTCATGTGTCCTTCACCTAGTTTCAACACAAAGCTTTGGAGAGCTTTGGTACCTCAATAGAGGTGATGCTTCTAGCACATGGGACAGCCATGGTGCTATTTTGGAGCATGTTGAGGAGCGGCTATGGAGTTATTCTTGGAGAAGAAGAGTGTGCTCACACTCTTGCTTATGGAGAGGCTATTAGCAGCTTGGTGGTGTGGATCGGCCATCTACATGATGTATTTGAAGATTGTCTTTGACATGAAGATTTTAGTTTACTTCAAAGACATTGGATGGTGGTTAGCATAAGATTTACATCTTATGTTAAGAATTCAGGTACATATTCTCTTTATGCACACAGGTACTACTTGGAGTTTATGGAGGCAGTAACATCCATATCAGGAGGAGTCCTATTCGGCATAGGTACAAGAGAATCAGTATGTATATGTGTTATGCATATTTGGATGAGGTGTTAGAGAAGATATGTTCATATGAGTTTGAGGATTTCTGGCAGCAAACTTGTTAGCATTCTTTTCTACTTTTGTAAGTATGTGATGTTTTTCACACACGTGTCTAACTTAGGGTCTTCCATAGCCTAAGGTTAGATGAGGGTTTGTTGATTATCAGTTTTAGACTGATCCTTCCTCTTTTTGTCACTCATATTAACTCTTCTACAACCTATTAGGTCACACATCTCATATATATTCAGATTTCTATCCATACATCTGAATATGTTTGTTACATTTGTATATTCACTCTTCCATCTATTTATGTTCACATAGAGTGGTTGAGAGTTTCGCTCCCACATTGTACATTGAACATTGGTATATATGATAGTGTGAGTAAGCGTTGGCTTATGTACACTTTACACATGTTCTCTATCTTTGTCTCATCATTTGTATGATTAAGTTTGGTATGTTCTTGTTTTGTCAATATTGGAAGATTGTTGGAATATGTGTTGTAGATCCTGGACATATGGAACCATGGACTTGTGGTATTAGTATTAGGCCTACTAAATTTCCAACAAGTTCGTTCCTCGAGGGTAACTCTATGTCTCGGGTCTAAGTCTTCGAACTTGATCCACTGGGTGGTCTCTTGTTTCCAGAGTTATTTCCACTGTTTGAACCCCTTGTTCCATAGCCGCTTAGTAGTTTGGAGGTTCCAAGGATCCACCCCCCTAATGCCCATGATCGAGAACCAGATAGAGTCATTTTGTCTTATCCCAGCTGCCCACTTCCACTCATCCCTGATTTTGATGAATTGTTTGGCCTTGTTCCAATTCTTCCATAAGGAACACACAAGGCTAGAGCCTTTAGGGGACATCGAGTGGAGGGAGAACAATAGTGTAAGCATCCCTATGTCCTTCCAACCAGGATGGCCAAGTAAGGTAAGGTCTTTCATGTTTCTAAAGATCAATTTAGCCCAAGAGGACTCACTATTGCTCCAAGCCTTGATAAAACACTTAGCTACCAACTTGTCAGTCAACCCAATGATATCCAAAATACCCAAGCCCCCCGAGTCTTTTGAGCTAATGCAAGTTTTCCATTTGATTTTGGGAATCCCCCTCCTGTTGGGGTCCCTAGTCCATAGGAAGTTTCTACACATTCTTTCCACTTTGGCCAACTCTTTCTCCTTAGGTCTCCAACACGAGGTAAAGTAATAGTTGTAGAAAGCATAAATGTGTTAACAACCATTGCATGCCCTGCAAAGTTGACTTGCATACCTTTCTAATGATTTAGTTTGCTATCCAGTTTCGATAGCACCCAGTTCCACTGTTGGTCCATTGAGATGTCGAAGCCCATCGACATATCGAGGAGACGGAAGACTTAACCTCTAGGGATAACTTGACACCCTTGATCTAAAAACAATTGGGGTGGAGGCCCATGGATTGCTCTGAAAGCAGTTTTAGCATGGTTGATTTTTGAACATGACGCCACACAAAAGGTGTCGAGGCAACTCTAGAACACCTCAATGTTGTTCACATCGTTATGTACAAAGGCATTCATGTCATCGGCAAAGAGTGTCGCAATCATTTGGCCATGATCTAGAGGTAGGGAGAGACCCTTGAGATTTCCGGCATCCATGTGATGTTTTAATAGGCGACTGAGGCCATCGGAGGCGATAGCGAAGAGTAGTGGAGCTAGTGGGCAGCCTTGCCTGATAGATCTATACTTGAAGCAATTATCGATATTTGGGAAGGCCTGGCGTTTGCGATGATCCATCTTATAATCTATGGTTTAAATTAATTGAAAATATGAGAGCATAGTACCCAAGGGACTCGAGAATCCCACACAAGCACATAGAACACCTAGAACTTATTACCGATGAATAAAGGCCAAAATTGACTCGCTAAAGGACATTGCTTTGAACAATGAAACATTGTCATAGCACACAAGACCCTTGCTACCATTGACAAAGTCCATAGAGAATACCTGAAGGCCAATGAGAGAGGTTCCAAAAGCACCATGTGTTGGAAATTTAGTAGGCCCATTACTAATACCACACGTCCAAGGTTCCATAGGTCCAGCATATACAACATAGAATCTAGCAATCTTCCAATCTTGACAAAACATGAACATACCACATTTAATCATACAAATGATGAGACAAAGATAGAGAAACATTAAACAACATGTTTAAAGTGTTAAGTAAGCCATTGCTTACTCACACTATCATATATACCAATGTTCAATGTACAATGTGGGAGCAAAACTCTCAACCACTCTATGTGAACAGTAATAGATGGATGAGTGAATGTACAAATGTAATAAACATATTCAGATATATGGACAAAAATCTAAATATACATGAGATGTGTGACCTGATAGGTTGTAGAAGAGTGAATATGAGTGACAAAATGAGGAAGCATCAGTCTAAAACTGATAATCAACAAACCCTCATCTAACCTTAGGCTATGGAAGACCCTAAGTTAGACACGTGTGTGAAAAGATCACATGCTTACAAAAGTAGCAAAGAATGCTAACAAGTTTGCTACCATAAATCCTCAAACTCATATGAACATACCTTCTCAAACACCTCATCCAAATATGCATAAAGCATACACGTACTGATTCTCTTGTACCTATGCCGAATAGGACTCCTTCTAATATGGACGTTACTGCCTCCATAAACTCCAAGTAGTACCTGTGTGCATAAAGAGAATATGTACCTGAATTCTTCACATAAGATGCAAATCTTATGTTAACCACCATCCAATGTCTTTGAAGTAACCCAAAATCGTCATGTAGAAGACAATCTTCAAACACATCATGTGAATGGCCGATCTACACCACCAAGCTGCTATGGGGTAAATCCTCTCCATAAGCAAGAGTGTGAGCACACTCTTCTTCTCCAAGAAGAACTCCATAGCCGCTCCTCAACATGCTTCAACATAGCACCATGGCTGCCCATGTGCTAAAAGCACTACCTCTATTGAGGTACCAAAGCTCTCCAAAGCTTTGTGTTGAAACTAGGTGATGGATGAAATAACAATGAGCCATGCTCTTCTTATATAGTTTTGCTTGTCCCTTGAAAAGCACAATAAAAAACAAAATGCATGCGATCGTTCATATCCATCATAATGACGAAAAACTCCATTCATTGAATCCATCGATGTCCGTTGGCTTTTCTTTCCCAAAAGCATGATAAACAA
Organism: Ceratopteris richardii; assembly: GCA_020310875.1. Taxonomy (NCBI): domain Eukaryota; kingdom Viridiplantae; phylum Streptophyta; class Polypodiopsida; order Polypodiales; family Pteridaceae; genus Ceratopteris; species Ceratopteris richardii. Next base: position 67,883,483 of record CM035431.1, read on the forward strand.
AAAACATGCTGCCACGGGCTGTCGTCGGGGAGTTCGAACCCTGGTGGGGGCTTTGAGAGGTCAATGTACTATCCAAGGCACCCACGTGGGTTTCTTCTCTAATACATCTCATGAACAATATATATGTTGTGATGCGCCCATCGATTCTTCTTGAGATATTTTGGTGTACAACTTGAAATATGGCCAAGTAACATGCTAGACCATCTTGACATTGTTTCCAACAATCCCCCCTTCAATGTCAAAATGGTACAAACTGAACTGAACATGTAACTTCAATCATCTGTAAACTTCATAAGCTTCAAACTTGTACTCCCCAAATTGACCTTCAAATCTTTTCTTCAAAAGTCTTCTTCAAAACTGAATTTTACTTTCCTTCAAAAAACTTGAACTTGTTGAATATGAACCATAATACTTGAGAAAATATGCAAACTAGATATCCAATAGTGTTCTCATCAAGCAATCATTGCTTGATAACAAATGTAGCAAGTACTGACTCTGAACCTGCTATCTCCTGTCTTCTTAAGCCTGAAAACATACACTAGGATCCACATATTTGCATTTACCTTACCAAAAAAGTTTCTCAATGTACTTCTGCTGTGTCATGTAAATACACTAAACAAAATCAAGAACTGAATCTTGGAACCTGTGACTGACAACGCACAACTTAGTGTATTATGAATACTGTTGGTTCATCTCTGACTATACTCAAGTCAAGTCAACTCAACTCAATTGAAATCAACTGAAATCAACCGAAATCAACTCATGAGTCTCATCAAAATATCATACCTATGATGTCATCATGTCTTCATCCTTGTTCTAACTGTAAGTCTTTCATACCTCTTTCCTTCAGAATCTGGTATAAACATAAATGTGCGCACTTCTAAAAACATACCTCTCTGAAATATCAAGCTTCTCTTCAATAGAATTTTAGAACGTTCTCCTGAATAGGAATACCTAATAGGAACTTTCTCCAGACATTCTCCTTCTTCCTTCTTCTTTCAAAGCTGGAACATAAAGTGAACCTGACGAAGGAAATATAGGAATACTTGAAACAGGAATACTTGAAACAAGAATACTTGAAACAGGAATACCTGTAGGTATGACTCTGCATTCTTTTACATGTGGCTGAAAATAATTCTTCATGTTTCATCACCCCCCTAGATGACTTAACACTAGTATCTAGAATTCTTCAAATTATATCAAACTTTCTGAAATCTGGAACGTCTTCCTTCTTTCAATAAATCTGATCTTCAGTAATCCATACATGTATCTGAATCAAAAGTTTAGGATCCATAATCTTCTGCAACATAACAAGTATCTTCTTCTTTTTCTCTGCAACACAAATATGATAGAATCTGAATTTTTGACTTACTTCTTCCAATACTAAGAACCTTCACAAACAAAGGATAGAAAACTGAATCATAAATACTCAAGATGTTCATGATCATTTAAGATCATTCAAGATCATCCAAGATCTATCAAGATCTTTCCAACAAAATACCTGTGTAGAATCTGCTCTCATCAAACCTTCAAGACTGAATGTTTGATTTGTTACATGAATGTCTCTAAGTGTCCATGCTTCTTACATAAATTTGTAAAACTTTTCTTCAACAAAATCCTTCCAAGAATCTACAACTTCTACTTGAAATATAAGTGGAAAAACTCTCACCTTGAGAACTCCAAAAGCTGCAAGTTGATGCTTCATCTTTTCATATTCTTCCCGGCTGAAATGTGATAGTACTTGCTTGACTTTATTTTGGCTAACTCCACTTCTCAATCAAGTGATAGGATGTGATGTAACAACTTTTTGAATACAAGCATGTATCCAAAAATCTAGACAATCATAGAAAGTAGATTCTCCTTCTGACTGGTACATAAAAAAATATCTGAATTTTCTGAAGTTTTCTGAAAATACTGAATATGAGGTAACCTTTCCAAACACAAAACCTGAACCCAAGTCTCCAATATCTGCTACAAAAAACTCTTTTACCTCAAGAGTTAGATAAAGAAGAAATATACTTCTTTGCAACTTGTCATATACAAAGTAGCTTTGTATTAACACTCCAAGAATTCTTTGAGGGAACATATAGCTGCCTGCTTAAAATCTTCAACTTATATATAACTCATACATGAGTCAAAACATACAAGTTGTCTTCAAAATCTGCTTCTTTTCTTTCTCTCAATGCAATTCTTTGTCAAATCTACTAAATCATGACCGATTATCATGCAAAACAAGAAACTACTTCTTCTTTAAACTACCTTCACACAAGATGTTCTCGTAGACTTGTCTTTGGATGTAGAGGATAAAGTAGGAAAGTTATATGGAAAATATATGAGTAAAAGAAGTCTTACTTTTCTTTTGGAAATGATGGACTTTCTTCTTCTGCATCTTTCTTCCACTTGATGATGTCAACATCTTCAAACTTCTCTTCCATACCTTTTGTTCTCTTCATCTTGAAGTAGCAAGCACTCTTAACTTCTTCAAATGAACTTTTCTCTTCCTCTAGTGAGTAAGAGACAAAACAAACATGGTATAGAAATGGAAGTGAATATAGAATCATGTTTTACCATCTCCTCATATCTCTGAATCAAAACTCTGCTTCAAATGTGACTGATATGATTGGATTCACCAACCTTTTCCTTGAATTGGCTGAATTACCTTTCTAGAGTTACCTTTCTAGATACCTAGATCACATTTTGTATCTAGATAAAAACCTTCCAACCAACTTACAAGATTGGCTGAACACAAAACTGATGTGCTCTCCAAATTTGTCTTCTTAGAAAAAGCTTTCTTTCCATGAAAGAGATCTCTTAAAACTCTCTAGAAAAACCTCTAGATACCTGTTTTGATGTAGCTAATGCTTTTACTTTCAAAAGATGAAAGTGTATAAAAGCACTTCTTGAATCCTTCAAATCTCTTCATAACTGATCTTCTAAGATATGACCTGCAAATGATAATCTGATAGTAAAAATTGATACCTGTGATTTCATGTTGATCTGATTCCTTCATCTTCTCCAAACCATTGTTCTTCCTTGAATTTGAAGTAGTCTTCTCTTCATCAAGTCTTGGTCTTCAAACAATACTTTTGTATATACTTTACAGAAGTATTCAACTGCTAATAGATCATCAACTTCATACTCCATATTGATGAATACACGTGACTGAATTGTCTAATTCTCAAATCTCTACTCATCTAGATTAAGTGTGTATGTCAAATGTCAAATATTAGAAGATGCTCTTAAATCATATGTTGTAAACTTGGAAGTCTGGGAGCCTGGGAATCTGAATGAGCTTGAATGCTTTGATACCAAAACCCTAAAGCTCTGATACCAAAACCCTAAAGCTCTGATACCAAATGTTGGAAATTTAGTAGGCCCATTACTAATACCACAGGTCCAAGGTTCCATAGGTCGAGCATATACAACATAGAATCTAGCAATCTTCCAATATTGACAAAACATGAACATGCTACATTTAATCATACAAATGATGATATAAAGATATAGAAACATTAGACAACATGTGTAAAGTGTTCCATAAGCCATTGCTTACTCACACTATCATATATACCAATGTTCAATATACAATGTGGGAGCAAAACTCTCAACCACTCTATGTGAAGAGTAATAGATGGATGAGTGAATGTACAAATGTAACAAACATATTCAGATATATGGACAAAAATCTGAATATACATGAGATGTGTGACTTGATAGGTTGTAGAAGAGTGAATATGAGTGACAGAATGAGGAAGGATCAGTCTAAAACTGATAATCAACAAACCCTCATCTAACCTTAGGCTATGGAAGACCCTAAGTTAGACACGTGTGTGAAAAGATCACATACTTACAAAAGTAGCAAAGAATGCTAACAAGTTTGCTGCCACAAATCCTCAAACTCATATGAACATACCTTTTCAAACACCTCATCCAAATATGCATAAAGCATACACATACTGATTCTCTTATACGTATGCCGAATAGGACTCCTTCTGATATGGACGTTACTGCCTCCATAAACTCCAAGTAGTACCTGTGTGCATAAAGAGAATATGTACCTGAATTCTTAACATAAGATGCAAATCTTATGTTAACCACCATCCAATGTCTTTGAAGTAACCCGAAATCTTCATGTAGAAGACAATCTTCAAACATATCATGTGAATGGCCGATCCACACCACCAAGCTCTTGTGGGGTAAATCCTCTCCATAAGCAAGAGTGTGAGCACACTCTTCTTCTCCAAGAAGAACTCCATAACCGCTCCTCAACATGCTTCAACATAGCACCATGGCTGCCCCATGTGCTAAAAGCACTACCTCTATTGAGGTACCAAAGCTCTCCAAAGCTTGGTGTTGAAACTAGGTGATGGATGAAATAACAATGAGCCATACTCTTCTTATATAGTTTTGCTTGTCCCTTGAAAGGCACAATAAAAAACAAAACGCATGCGATCGTTCATATCCATCGTAATGACGAAAAAATCCATTCGCTCAATCTATCGTTGTCCATTGGAGTTTCTTTCCCAAAAGCATGATAAACAAAAAACACGCTACCACGTGTTGTCATCGGGGAGATTTGAACCCTGACGGGGCTTTAAGAGGTCAATATACTATCCAAGTCACCCACGTGGGTTTCTTCTCCAATACATTTCATGGATAGTATATATGTCGTGATGCGCCCATCAATTCTTCTTGAGATATTTTGGTGTACAACTTGAAATATGGCCAAGTAACATGCTAGACCATCTTGACATTGTTTCCGACACCATGTTCATCTCATCTCAAGAATGAAGAGCAAAGAGAAATCAATTAAATGCTTAACCAAGGATAAATATCTCACTCGACTAGTGTAAACCTAGAATCCCATACAATAGCTCTATTCTACTATAATAGAATGACAAGAAAATTTCTCTCCAAAGAGAGGACCTTACAAATTTATAAACTTTAGAGTATAAACTTCAGAGTTTGATATCTTGCTAATTTAGAGATCTTACTTCTCGCATGTTCATAGACTAGTGTAGACCTAGAACCCCATACAATAGCTCTATTCTACTATAATAGAATGACAAGAAAATTTCTCTCCAAAGAGAGGAACTTACAAATTTATAAACTTTAGAGTATAAACTTTAGAGTATAAACTTCAGAGTTTGATATCTTGCTAATTTAGAGATCTTACTTCTCGCATTCAAGTCAACCTTCTTAAATTAGTACAAAAGCTCATTAGTATTTGGGTCTAGCCGATGTTGAAACACAACCTCATTTCTAATGTTCTACTAGTAGGTGGTTTGGTAAAGATTTGGCCTCTTGAGGTGGAGGTCCACAATTCAACTCCCAAGCTCGACATGTAATGGCTCTTGGCAGTTTAAACCAGTTATAACCTAGTCTAACTCTTATTTTGTGGAATACGGGGGGTCTCGCGAGTACTAGGCCCATTCATGTGTACAATTTTACTTTCAAAGTTAAAGTAAGAGGGGTAGGCACTTGCCGAACCTCCTTTATAAAAAAAATCTATTGTTAAGAAATTCCATAGGGGCACATAAGATAAGTTCCTTGTATCCAAATGATTGGGGGTAGGAGTGTACACAAAACATAATGAAGCAAATTAGAGTTTGGCTTAACCAATTTACATATAATGAATATGTGAACAATACTCTCTTTTTTTTTCTATTCGTAGATTCTGCATGTTCTATTGCCAATATTAGCTTTACCTTCCATTTAACTATCCATAATCCATTCTCAACCAAAAAGTATATTGTGTTATAGTAGCCCGAAGGTAGCTCCATATAGTTTTAAATTTGAAAGTCCATTGTTTGGGAGTCCAATTGATCTTCAATCTGTCATTGCAAGAAGCTTTGAATAGAACTTCTTAGATCTTTTACTTTCTTTGTATATAAGTTGTGGACATTCTTGTAGTTGGACATGTTACTTGAAGCACTCCCACTGTGCCTTATAGTTACCTATGTGATAACTGGTAAAAAACTGTGAAAGGTTGCTCTAACTAAACTTTTTAACCCTTCTTTAAGGCATTTTATGGGATTTTATTTTAGGTTGTAAGTCGAGAACACTAGTGGTTAGCCCTTTTAATAAGGGGGATAGAATCTAGAAGGTTTCACACTAAATGTTAAGATTGATCTTCATGGTCTTCACATCAAGCTCGTTTTCTATGCATCATGATCTTCAAAGCAATAAAATCTTCTTGAGTTAAGTATTTGTTTCTTCACCTATATATAAATCTTCTAGCAAGTTCAGTCATGCTCCATTTTAGGAATCCAAGATCAATTTTGCAATCCACTTCAATTATTTTCCTTTGATAGATTCCACTTTCTTATGGTTTGTTGGCGACAATCGACAACAGACTCAGGAACCACTTGAAACACAGTTGCTTGCACAAAGTAAAATTAACATCTGGAGTGAGCCACATCCCAAGTAACAAGGACATAATAAATAATTTTTTTTGCATACACTTTATGGAACTTTTAAGCCTTGAGTATAATGTCCACCTTATGAGAGTGAAAGTGTGTATCCACGCATCCAACTCAACCCATATAAATATCTCTAGCCCAAGGGCTCTAGTCTTGCCACGTATCCAAGTCGCATGGTTTCCCAAGAAAGGTTCTTCACATGGGTTTCTAAGTCAAGAAAACACATGGGATCATTTAAAAATGGCATTGTTTCTTAAGAGAGGAGATCTAGACTTGTATGTAAACTTTCAAGGGGCCCTGACTTGAGTTATTCAATTGATAGAGCTCCATACTTTAGGATAAAAATCATAAGGTTCAAACCATTCAATTGCCAAGGGTTAGTGAATAACACCCAAGGGTTCTCCTAAAGGTTTCTTAAGGGTTTTCTAGGAAACACAAGGTCCTTAACCCTTAGGTACATATGTGTACACATAACAACCTCAAGATAGAAGTTATGTGGTAAAGAATGAATTTTGACCATGCACCTTGCCATCTCTATAAGTGACCTATTCTTCCTTTTAGAAACTCCATTCTATTGAGATGTATATGGCATTGTATACTAATGTTTTATCCCACATTCAGTGAGAAATGCATTTAAATTAGAAGACATGTATTCCTTGCTTGATCAGAACAGAGGGTGCTCATTTTACATGCTGACAATTTTTTAGCCAAAATCAGCTACTATTTGAAGCACATAAACACTTTAGATTTTGCTTTCAATGGATACACCCATGCATGCCTAGAAAAATCATCAACAAATTAAGTCACGAAGTAAAGGTGGCTCCCAAAAGAGGGTGTCTGCATAGGACCACAAACATCACTGTGAACAAGCTACAATTTCTGAGTATCTCATACTGAACCATCTTTTGGGAAGGAGGAATGCTGCATTTTGACCAAAATATAGCCTTCACATAGATGTTTATCACGTCCCTCAAGTTTTGGGTAGAGATGATACCATTTCAGCTTTTTGTAAGAATAACAAACTAGCAAAATTCGGATGACCAAAGTGTGCATGCCAAAGCTTTGCATCTGAGATAGGCTGAGAATCTTGAACTGCACATGTTGAGTCATTAACAGGTTTTGCATAGTCTATGAGCTTATGTAGCCTAGGAGATAAAATGCCAAAAGCACTAATAACATTTCCATTTGACAAATCATGAATTGTACATCTGTCATCAATAAACATCACAATCAAGCTCATCTTGGCTAATCCTTAAATTGATAATAAATTTTTCTTGATCCTTGGCACAAACAAAGCACCTGACAATGTGAAAGAACTACCATCAGTAGTAGTCAAAATGATCTTACCAACTCCCATTATAGGATAAGAGGAGTTGTTAGCGCACCTGATAATATTCCCTGTAGGGGAAAGCTTAAGTGAATTGAAGAAGCTACGCTACGAGGTAACATGTTTGGTTGGACCACTGCCAAAGTACCAAACATCTGAGTCCACTGAAGACATTCACTATTCATGAGAAGATGGGTCATAACTGCAAACTATAGCAAATGCCCATTCTTCATTCTGCACAAGATTAGTATGCTCTATTTTAGGTATAGAGACCTCTATAACAACCATTCTGTTCTCTTTTTTTTTTTCCTCTTTTGTAGCCAATTTTGTACAACTCTTTATGACATGATCATTTCCTTTACAATTTTGCAAAACAATTTTTGCTTTTTTGTTTTATTCTCAACTTTCTCTTCCTTTTTCGACTATGTAGAATTAGCAAATTTCTACTTATCAGTAGATGAGCTCCATTTATGTTTGCCTTTTGACTAGCTAAGAAAGCTTGATCTGTTGCATGCATGATGGACCTGTTTTGCCTAGACCGAACTGTTAAAAATAAAGAAGTACGCTCGTATATATTTTTGCAAAAAGGATTTTCTTCAAGTAGAAGGAAAATACAAAAATGAAAAATAGAAGCATTTACTTCAGCAAGTAGTGGAGGCCAAAAGAGAATCATTCAAAAGAGAATCAAATCCAAAATCTGAATTGTAAGAGGAGTGGCTGTCCAAAGTAGTGGAGGAATGATGGAGAAGAGCTCTCAAACTCATCATGAGAGTTTTTGGTCACTTGGCTATAAAAGAAGCAAGGGAGGACACTCAAGGAGATAGGAAGAAGGCGTGGAAGCCCCCTTGTATCTACTTCATTTGGTTTGAGTCATTTCGTTCAGTTCACTCTCATAGAGTGTGTCCAGCCGCACACCCATTTTTGGGTAGTCTACTTGTGAGAGTCATATCTCTCAACATATGTATCCAAATTTAGTGTTTAAACATTCGTTGGAAAGCTTATCTTGAGTACCTCCTCTGTCTAGAACAGTTTTATGAAATTCTTTATGCTCTCTGAGTTATTCAGGTTTTAGTGAAGTCCAGTTTTCAGCTATGTCCAGCCGCACACCCATTTTTGGGTAGTCTACTTGTGAGAGTCATATCTCTCAACATATCTATCCAAATTTAGTGTTTAAACATTCGTTGGAAAGCTTATCTTGAGTACTTCCTCTGTCTAGAACAGTTTTATGAAATTCTTTATGCTCTCTGAGTTATTCAGGTTTTAGTGAAGTCCAATTTTCAGCCTAACTGAGTGGACAGGTAGTCTGTTTTGAATCAAATAGTTGACAACTCAAATCTACTCCAAATTGAGTGTTTGATATCTCATTTGAAAGCTCTAGGTGTCTAGTTTGAGTGACCAAATGTTCAATTTCATTGGATATTTCAGTTGGTACCAGTTTTCATTTGAAGGTTCTGCTGTTGGCAAGAGTCTTCATCCTGAGAAGGTTTTCTACACTTTCCGCTGCGATTAGGAGAGGAATTCTCCAACATTGGTATCAGAGCCTTGGAGTTTGAAGAGGCAAAGCATTGGAACTAAACTGAAGCAAAGGGAAAGCTACAAATCAAGGGGGAGCTTCGTGAATTCAAAGAGAGAGCGCCACAACATACTTGAGGTAAACTTCAATCTTGGAAGTTTTCAATGGCTGATTTAGGACAACAAGTTGAGAAGTTAGACAAAGACAATTTTCAGTCTTGGAGGTATAGAATGATAAATTACCTTAAAGGTAAAGGTTTATGGGGTTTAGTTAGTGGAGATGATCCACAACCGGTAGACCTTGAAGATCCCAACATTAGTCCGGCACAAAGGAGACAATTTGCTGATTGGGAAGAGAGGAATCGAAGGGTGATGTTCCTCATCTCACAAGTTATTTCTAACACTATGATTGGTCATGTGCAAAGCTTAGAAACAGCCAAAGAAGTTTGGGAAGCATTGGAGAAGGTGTATGCTACCTCAACAAGGTCTCGGAGGATGCAACTCAAGAACGAGCTCAACAACATGAAGAAAATCTCAAACCAAAGCATTAGTGAGTATACATTGAGGATTAAGGAGCTTCGAGATCAACTAGCATCAGTTGGATGCAAGATAGAAGAGGAAGACATCGTCCAAACAGCCCTCAATGGCTTGAGGAGTGAAGAAAAGTGGAAGCCCCTCATCACAAACATCCTTTATAGAGATCCTCTACCAACATTCGACGAGATTATACCAAATCTTGTGGCTGAAGAGGTTGCTCAACAAGGAGAAGGCAACAAAGGTAAGGACAGCCATAGTCAAATTTTATATGCAGGAAGAGGTAGAGGAAGGAACTCAAGAGGAGGCTCGAGAGGAAGAGGAAGAAGCTACAACAATACAAATTTCAGGCAACACAACTCGGACGACAACAAGGACAACTCAAATGACAACACACATGGAAGAGGTCGAGGAAGAAATAGAGGAAGAGGTCGAGGTTCATACAATCCTCATAAAGGTATAGCATGTTATCATTGTGGTAAACTAGGACATTATGCAAATGATTGTTGGCAAAAGAATGGAAGGCTGAATGGAGGCAACCAAAGGAGCCAAAATAACCATGCGAGTACATCAAGTGAAGGAGACAAGCAAACCATGCTTGCCATGAAGCATGACTACAACAACTCGAGAAGTGATGACCAAAAATGGTTCATAGATTCAGGTTGCAGCAACCATATGACATGCCAAGGAGATTTGTTCACAAAGCTACAAGCTCCAAGTGGAAAAGGATGTGTAGAGACCGGCGATGAAACTCAACACGCAATTGAGCATGTTGGAGATATCAAGCTTGGAGACAAGAAGGTATTGGCTGATGTTCTTCATGTTCCTACTATTGCAAAGAATTTGATTTCAGTAGGACAAATGGTAGAGAAAGGATATCATGTTATCTTCAATGAAAAAGGCTGCTTTATAAAGAATCCAAAAGAAGGATTCAAGGTCATTGCTCAAGGAAGGAAAGAAGGAAGGATGTTCACTTTGGACATTCAACAACCGCATGGAAAGGTGATGTATATTCAGTTTGGAAACAAGAGGATAGCTGAAATCGATTTGTGGCACAAAAGGTTTGGACATATCAACATTCCCAAGCTCAAGGACATGAGCAACCATGAAGTGGTAAGAGGTCTTCCAAGATTCAATGATGCCGGACTACATGAGTTTTGTGAAGCATGCCAACTAGGAAAGCAAACTCGACAACCATTCAAGAAAAGCAACTATGTGGCAAGGAATGTCCTCGACTTGATACACACGGATGTATGGGGACCATCACAACAACCATTAGTGGCTGATAATAGATATTTTGTCACTTTTATTGATGATCATTCAAGGAAAGTATGGATGTTTTGCATAAAACAAAAATCAGATGTGTTCTCCATGTTCAAGAGATTTAAAGCACAGGTAGAAAAGGAAACAGGACGCTACATAAAGACCTTGAGGTCCGATGGAGGAGGAGAATATTTCTCCAAAGAATTTTCAGACTTTCTTTATGAAAATGGAATCAAGAGACAATTTACATGTAGGTACACACCTCAACAAAATGGAATAGCTGAAAGGAAAAATCGACATATCACAGAAGTTGCAAGATGCATGCTCAACGAGATGAAGATGCCACTAAACTATTGGGCTGAAGCAACTAGTATGGCCGTTTATTTGATGAACAAGTGCACAACGGCTGGAGTGCATAATCTAACTCCCGAGGAGGTTTATTCCGATAAGAAGCCTGACCTTACACATCTCAAAGTTTTTGGATGTGTGTGTTATGTTCACATCCCTCAAGAACTAAGGACAAAGATGGAGGCAAAGTCCGAAAAATGTATTTTTATTGGATATTCATCGGAGCAAAAGGGATATAGGTGCTACAATCCGGTGACAAAGGAGCTACGAGTCTCACGAGATGTGGTATTTGATGAGCTAAGACCATGGTTTGGAGACAAAGGGAAAGAGAAGACTCTTGAAGAAGATTGCGAAGATGATGAAGGTGCTGTCCAAGAAGAATTTCAGCAAACAAGCACTCAAATGTCAGGTCCAGAAGCTTCTACATCACTTGGAGAAAGCTCAACATGGAAGGGGAGGCTAAGGAGTCATTCCTCATCACCAACATCAGCTTATGAAAGATCTAAAGCTGAAAGTGCTGCCCAAAATAGTGATTCAAATACAAGTGAAGAAGAGTATGAAGAGGTGATCACACCGAAGGTAAAGTTGAGCCGATTGAAGAAGCAATGTTCAAAAGGAAATGAAAGGAGGTCTTCAAGAGCAAGGTATCCAATTGAAAGGCTGAGCTATGATAGTTTTATTGCAAAACATTTTGCATATATGACACAGGTGGTCAAAGATAAAGAACCGGATGCATATGAAGAAGCATGTACACAAAAAGAATGGCAAGAAGCTATGCAAGAAGAGATGAAAGCTCTCAAGGACAATCATATATGGGAGCTAGTTCCAAAGGCTGAAGGTATGAAGATTGTTCCAAATAAATGGGTGTTTAAAATAAAGAGAAATGCTGACGGCTCTCTAGCAAGGCATAAAGCTAGACTAGTAGCAAAAGGATTCAAGCAAACTCACGGCATCGATTATGAAGAGACTTTCAGCCCGGTTGCAAAGATGGGAACAATTAGAACCTTGATTGGAGTGAGTGCAGCAAGGAGATGGCCATTGTACCAACTCGACATAAAAAATGCTTTTCTCAATGGTGAACTTCAAGAAGAGGTATACATGAGTCAACCGATTGGATTTGAAGAAAAAAAGCATCCAAATTTTGTTTGTAGATTGAAGAAAGCTTTGTATGGGCTGAAGCAAGCACCACGTGCTTGGAATCAAAGATTGGTCGAGTATCTCACAAGGTGTGGGTATAGTCCAAGTAATGCAGATCCCTCTCTCTACATGAAGAAAGAAGAAGGCAAGCAGGTATATATTTGCATATACGTTGATGATCTCATCATAACAGGAAGTAATGTTACAGGAATACAAGAGATCAAAAGGAAACTCGGTAAGGAGTTTAAAATTTCAGATCTTGGTGAGCTGAAATACTTTTTAGGCAGTCTATGGGAAAGATGGCATTTACTTAATGCAAAGAAAGTACCTATTGGATGTTCTTTTCAGATTTGGAATGAGTGAATGCAAACCACTCACTCAACCTATGGACACAAATGTGAAGCTATGCTCAAATGATGGAGAGAAGTTACATGATGTAACTACATAAAGGAGTATTATAGGTTCATTGATCTATGCTACGATCACAAGACTAGATTTGTGTTATATTGTTGGAGTTCTTTCTCAATTTATGCAAGCTCCAACAAGTGAACATTTAAATTCAGCCAAACGAGTGCTAAGATATGTGAAGCACACTGTCAATCATGCATTGTTTTATAGATATGATGAAGAATTGCAGGTAAAGGGCTTCAGTGATGCTGATTGGGCTGGTTCCAAGGAGGATAGAAGATCCACTTCAGGTTATGTGTTCATGATAGGTAGCAAACCTATCACATGGAGCTCAAAGAAGCAACCTACTGTTGCACTATCATCTACAGAAGCTGAATATAGAGGTTTAGCCTTTGCAACTTGTGAAGCTATGTGGATTAAGAAGCTCTTGGCTGATCTTGATGTGCAGGTGGAGACCATTCCAATTTATGGTGACAACATGTCAAGCATTCACTTGACAAACAATCCAATGTTTCATGCACGAAGCAAGCACATAGAAGTGCATTATCATTATGTTCGAGAAAAAGTTTTGAGCAAGGATGTGGATATAAAGTTCATTGGAACTAATGACCAGGTTGCAGACATGCTTACAAAGTCCCTCGATGCTTCTAAGCTCAAGAGGTTCAAGGACGACATCAACTTACAAGATATGGTTGAAGGTGCAAGCTCACATGTGAGCTTGAGGGGGAGTGTTAAAAATAAAGAAGTAAGCTCGTATATATTTTTGCAAAAAGGATTTTCTTCAAGTAGAAGGAAAATACAAAAATGAAAAATAGAAGCATTTACTTCAGCAAGTAGTGGAGGCCAAAAGAGAATCATTCAAAAGAGAATCAAATCCAAAATCTGAATTGTAAGAGGAGTGGCTGTCCAAAGTAGTGGAGAAATGATGGAGAAGAGCTCTCAAACTCATCATGAGAGTTTTTGGTCACTTGGCTATAACCCTTAGTAGATATTCCTGCATCATGGAAAATGATAAAAATATAATTAGATTAAATCATATTTATTTACATGCATATTGAATAAGAAAATTACATCAATACCTGAACAAACACCATACCCTGGAAAATCAAGAATAGTCCAAGCCACAATACCACGAACCGTAATATATCTTTCATTGATGCCTTTCGATACATCAATGAAATTAATACCTCTCCATAACTCTTGAAGATCATCACTGAGAGGAGCAAGATATATATTCATATCTTTAACTTTTCTTTTGCCAGAGATTAAAAGTGAAAGCATTAAATGTTCCTTTTTAATGCTAAGATATGGTGGAGGATTGTAGTTTATGACTACCACTAGCCATGTTGACCATTTACTGGATTTCATGGAGAATGGATTAACCCCATCTAATGCAACTCCTAACTTTAGATTCTGTGGATTTTGTGCAAATTCAGGCCATGTAGAATCAATATGCTGAAAAGCAACACTATCATGAGGAATTCTGATTATTCCATCAGTACTTTTGTGATCATGTCCCCAAGTCAAAAGCTTTGATAAGTCGGGGCTTTGAAACATATGTCTAATCCGTGGAGCCAATGGAAAATGTATCAATACCTTTTTTGGGATTTTACCTTCTTTGCCCTTATATCGAGGAGATTGACATTTGGGACATGTCAAAGAGTCTGCATATTCACCTCTATATAAAATACAATCGTTACCACACGCATGTATACAATGATAATCTATACCAATATTGTTGATTATCTTCTTCATTTCATCATGTGAGGTAGGAAGAATATTCTGATTTGGTAAAAACTTTTCAAATAATAACCTCTAAGTTTATAAAAAAAAGATATATTGAAAAAAGTAAATAAATAAATATACATATATATACACATATAATTTTATATATGTGTATGCTTATGTGCATCTTTCAAAATATTCGCGCAAAATTTGATTGTTTTGGATGGCAGGATATGATTGTTTCTTTTGGAGGATATGAAGTATGTACCTTCATTGAATGATTTGTTGATTCTATCATATGTTCAGTTTGAAAGTGTGAGAAGTGGGTTTATAATTGCTATTCAAAGAATTTGGCACTGTTTATAGGCCATACGATGGTGACCTGGATGAATCGCATGCACAAAGGTTACTCAAGATAGAGAAACCTGATTATAAGGGACTAGTACCAGCAGGATTCCTAGGGTATGCAGTAAACCTCTTGCATGTCAATGATGAGCATCTGAACTTTAGGATACAAAGTGAAAATCATGGTGGCTTGAGAGGATCACTTTTATACAGCTTGTTCAGAGAACTTCAAGTTTATGACACTGAAGTTTTTTGAACAAGCTGTATAAAAGTGATCCTCTCAAGCCACCATGATTTCCACTTTGTATCCTAAAGTTTAGATGCTCATCATTGACATGCAAGAGGTTTACTGCATTTTCTAGGAATCTTGCTGGCACTAGTCCATTATAATCAACTTGCTCTATCTTGAGTAACCTCTGTGCATGCGATTCATCCAGGTCACGTACCATTGTATGGCCTATAAAGAATGCCAAAATCTTTGAATAGCAATTATAAATCCGTTTCTCACACTTTCAAACTGAACATATGATAGAATCAACAAATCATTCAATGAAGGTACATACTTCATATCCTCCAAAACAAACAATCGTATCCTGCCATCCAAACAATCAAATTTTACGCGAATATTTTGAAAGATGCATTAATAGTTTTAAAAGATGCACGAACAAAAAGTGTCCATTGAATTTAATTTCTTGTTCTTACCTTATCTAAAGTAAGAATAAAAACCTGCATGTATTTATATATATATATATATATATTTATGTATATATATAAATAGATAGAAAATTGGAAATTATACCTTAATAGTGTCGAAATAGATACATTACTCCATCCAAAACGATTTTGAAGGTTGAGAATAAGTAAGCTCGCACTTAGTCATGTCAAACGACTTCCTTCATATACATGCTTTAGACATTCCTCTCGAAGATATTTCTCATTTTTAGAAATATCAATGCTCTCACTGTCATTTTGATACCAATCCTCAATAAAATCTGCCATGCCATCATCTTCATCATTGTCACACAAATCTTGTACTTTATCGTCTTTTGAATATAGATCTTTCAACTTTGCATATTGCACAGGATTAGTTTTGCATAGCCTCCTCATGGAAGCTTTTGATAAATGAGGTCTTACTGGTAATTGTGAATGCTGTGGAGGAATATCATCAACATCATACATTGGAATCTACACATATAAATAAAATTCATTAGTATTCCATAAATGAATAAAAAGTAAACTTTAAATAAAAAATGAAGTATATAACTTATTAAATATGGATAGAAAATTTTTATTCTCTCTAGCTAAAAGGTGCTCTTGGAGGTCTACGCCATCCATAATTCACTAATAGTTCATCACCAACATTTAATGTAGTAATAGCATTGACAACTATGTATCTTGATACATCTCTACTCATGTATGGTGATTTATGACTATATTTTTCACGCTCCTCAAATGTGCAATTAGTCCTTGAACTATTATGTAACCCTTGACTACTATTTATTAAACCTGCTATATTTCCATGTGTGTAAGGTCTTCCATCAATATATAATCTTTCATTTTCTACATGTAAAATCCTTCTACTAGTAAAGGATTCAAGCATATTCCATAAGTACTCATGCTTTGAACATAACGTGAAAGTCGATGCCAATCTCCCCATCCATATATAGGACCACAAAATGACATAAGAGTGACTTCAGAGTTTGGAGGCACATACAAATCCTCTACAATAAAGAGACCACGACCAACATTAGTAATAGTGGATGGAGCAATCATATAGCGATTACCACAAAAGTTGAAAACCTCTCCATCTAAAGGAAGTGGTCCTCTATTCCATCCTCCATATCTTCTTCTATCATATGTTTGTACTAAAGAACGATCACGAGCTGGCAATGGATAATCTCCAGCCATTTCATTCTCTAAACCAGGAGGTAGAGGACACATACACGCATATTCACATATACACATTTACACATACACATTTATTCACATATACACTACACATTATTGTGGGATAAATGCATGTATTTTGTATGAATGAGTGTATATGCATGCATGTGTGTGTACGTATATATGTGGATATCTATATGTGTGTTTATGTTATATGTATGTATATGTGTATATGTATACATATATATATATATGCGTATATGTTTGCATGTATATGTGTATGTGGATATGTGTATGTGTATATGTGTTTATATATGTGTATGTATTCTGATTTTTTTTTTGTTTGAGATTAAATTAACAGGAGATATTGTATGGTTGAAAAAAATAAGAGGCGAGCTAACATACCACCTGAGTCGTGGTAGTTTTTTCGTAGAGAGCTACGTCTTCAGGAGTCATTTCCTCAGCAGAAGGTACACAAATTAATAGTTTATATTCATAATTTTTATATATTTTAGTAATTTTTTACATTTAATTTATGTATTTTTTACATTTGTTTCATTACGCGGAAGGATTATGGCCGATATCCTATGAAAGATGAGATCGAGTATGCTACACATTTTGGATATCGGCGTTTGAGCGAGTATATGCAAGATCATCCTGATGCCTTTGTGAATATTTTTAAATTTTATATAATTATTTTATTTTTATGAATGTTTTAATTCTTTTATTTATTTATGTTTGTTATATGTAATACAGGAGTATTATGGAGAGAAAAATATGGATGAGGTGGAGAGACAAACACAGGAGGGACGATCTCGATCGTCACAGGGTGATCATGACGATGAGGATGAGGAAGATCAGGATGATCATGATATTGTTGATGATGATGATGATGATGACGATGATTAGGATTTTAGTTGATTATGACATTAGATTATATGTATTTACATTGATATATATATATATATATATATATATATATATATATATATATATATATATATATATATATATAGATATATATATATATATATATATATATATATATATATATTATATCTATATATTTTTCATTTTAGTTATGTTTTGAATTATGTGTATGGTATTAAGTAATGAAGAGTTTTGTTCTATTGATTGTTATTATTGTTTATATTAAGCATGTGCTTTAATACTTTAATTATATAATTCATTCATATGTGTGTACCTAAGTGTATATGTATGTAGTGTATATGTATGTATGTGCATTTGTATGTGTGTGTATATGTATGTATGTGCATGTGCATGTGTAAGTGTATATGTGTGTATGAGTATGTGCATGTGCATGTGTATGTGTGTGTATATGTATGTGCATGTATATGTGTGTATGTGCATGTATATATGTATATGTAGGTATGTGCATGTGTATATGTGTTTTAATACTTTTATTATATAATTCATTCATATGTGTGTACCTAAGTGTATATGTATGTATGTGCATGTGTATGTGTGTGTATATGTATGTATGTGCATGTGCATGTATAAGTGTATATGTGTGTATGAGTATGTGCATGTGCATGTGTATGTGTGTGTATATGTATGTGCATGTATATGTGTAACTCTATGTGTATATGTGTGTATGTGCATGTATATGTGTATATGTAGGTATGTGCATGTATATATGTGTTTTAATACTTTTATTATATAATTCATTCATATGTGTGTACCTAAGTGTATATGTATGTGTGTATATGTATGTGTGTATATGTATGTATGTGCATGTGTATGTGTGTGTATATGTATGTATGTGCATGTGCATGTATAAGTGTATATGTGTGTATGAGTATGTGCATGTGCATGTGTATGTGTGTATATGTATGTGCATGTATATGTGTAACTCTATGTGTATATGTGTGTATGTGCATGTATATGTGTATATGTAGGTATGTGCATGTGTGTGTGCATGTGTATATGTGTTTTAATACTGTTATTATATAATTCATTCATATGTGTGTACCTAAGTGTATATGTATATGTGTGTATATGTATGTATGTGCATGTGTATGTGTGTGTATATGTATGTATGTGCATGTACATGTATAAGTGTATATGTGTGTATGAGTATGTGCATGTGCATGTGTATGTGTGTGTATATGTATATGCATGTATATGTATAACTCTATGTGTATATGTGTGTATGTGGATGTATATGTGTATATGTAGGTATGTGCATGTGTATATGTGTTTTAATACTTTAATTATATAATTCATTCATATGTGTGTACCTAAGTGTATATGTATGTGTGTGTATATGTATGTATGTGCATGTGTATGTGTGTGTATGTGCATGTGTATGTGTATGTATGTGCATATGTATGTGTGTGTGCCCGGTTGCAAAGATGGGAACAATTAGAACCTTGATTGGAGTGAGTGCAGCAAGGAGATGGCCATTGTACCAACTCGACATAAAAAATGCTTTTCTCAATGGTGAACTTCAAGAAGAGGTATACATGAGTCAACCGATTGGATTTGAAGACAAAAAGCATCCAAATTTTGTTTGTAGATTGAAGAAAGCTTTGTATGGGCTGAAGCAAGCACCACGTGCTTGGAATCAAAGATTGGTC
This sequence comes from Ceratopteris richardii, assembly GCA_020310875.1. Taxonomy (NCBI): domain Eukaryota; kingdom Viridiplantae; phylum Streptophyta; class Polypodiopsida; order Polypodiales; family Pteridaceae; genus Ceratopteris; species Ceratopteris richardii. Next base: position 67,902,991 of record CM035431.1, read on the forward strand.
GAGTATCTCACAAGGTGTGGGTATAGTCCAAGTAATGCAGATCCCTCTCTCTACATGAAGAAAGAAGAAGGCAAGCAGGTATATATTTGCATATACGTTGATGATCTCATCATAACAGGAAGTAATGTTACAGGAATACAAGAGATCAAAAGGAAACTCGGTAAGGAGTTTAAAATTTCAGATCTTGGTGAGCTGAAATACTTTTTAGGCAGTCTATGGGAAAGATGGCATTTACTTAATGCAAAGAAAGTACCTATTGGATGTTCTTTTCAGATTTGGAATGAGTGAATGCAAACCACTCACTCAACCTATGGACACAAATGTGAAGCTATGCTCAAATGATGGAGAGAAGTTACATGATGTAACTACATAAAGGAGTATTATAGGTTCATTGATCTATGCTACGATCACAAGACTAGATTTGTGTTATATTGTTGGAGTTCTTTCTCAATTTATGCAAGCTCCAACAAGTGAACATTTAAATTCAGCCAAACGAGTGCTAAGATATGTGAAGCACACTGTCAATCATGCATTGTTTTATAGATATGATGAAGAATTGCAGGTAAAGGGCTTCAGTGATGCTGATTGGGCTGGTTCCAAGGAGGATAGAAGATCCACTTCAGGTTATGTGTTCATGATAGGTAGCAAACCTATCACATGGAGCTCAAAGAAGCAACCTACTGTTGCACTATCATCTACAGAAGCTGAATATAGAGGTTTAACCTTTGCAACTTGTGAAGCTATGTGGATTAAGAAGCTCTTGGCTGATCTTGATGTGCAGGTGGAGACCATTCCAATTTATGGTGACAACATGTCAAGCATTCACTTGACAAACAATCCAATGTTTCATGCACGAAGCAAGCACATAGAAGTGCATTATCATTATGTTCGAGAAAAAGTTTTGAGCAAGGATGTGGATATAAAGTTCATTGGAACTAATGACCAGGTTGCAGACATGCTTACAAAGTCCCTCGATGCTTCTAAGCTCAAGAGGTTCAAGGACGACATCAACTTACAAGATATGGTTGAAGGTGCAAGCTCACATGTGAGCTTGAGGGGGAGTGTTAAAAATAAAGAAGTAAGCTCGTATATATTTTTGCAAAAAGGATTTTCTTCAAGTAGAAGGAAAATACAAAAATGAAAAATAGAAGCATTTACTTCAGCAAGTAGTGGAGGCCAAAAGAGAATCATTCAAAAGAGAATCAAATCCAAAATCTGAATTGTAAGAGGAGTGGTTGTCCAAAGTAGTGGAGAAATGATGGAGAAGAGCTCTCAAACTCATCATGAGAGTTTTTGGTCACTTGGCTATAAAAGAAGCAAGGGAGGACACTCAAGGAGATAGGAAGAAGGCGTGGAAGCCCCCTTGTATCTACTTCATTTGGTTTGAGTCATTTCGTTCAGTTCACTCTCATAGAGTGTGTCCAGCCGCACACCCATTTTTGGGTAGTCTACTTGTGAGAGTCATATCTCTCAACATATGTATCCAAATTTAGTGTTTAAACATTCGTTGGAAAGCTTATCTTGAGTACTTCCTCTGTCTAGAACAGTTTTATGAAATTCTTTATGCTCTCTGAGTTATTCAGGTTTTAGTGAAGTCCAGTTTTTAGCTATGTCCAGCTGCACACCCATTTTTGGGTAGTCTACTTGTGAGAGTCATATCTCTCAACATATCTATCCAAATTTAGTGTTTAAACATTCGTTGGAAAGCTTATCTTGAGTAATTCATCTTTCTAGAACAGTTTTATGAAATTCTTTATGCTCTCTGAGTTATTCAGGTTTTAGTGAAGTCCAGTTTTCAGCCTAACTGAGTGGACAGGTAGTCTGTTTTGAATCAAATAGTTGACAACTCAAATCTACTCCAAATTGAGTGTTTGATATCTCATTTGAAAGCTCTAGGTGTCTAGTTTGAGTGACCAAATTTTCAAGTTCATTGGATATTTCAGTTGGTACCAGTTTTCATTTGAAGGTTCTGCTGTTGGCAAGAGTCTTCATCGTGAGAAGGTCTTCTACACTTTCCGCTGCGATTAGGAGAGGAATTCTCCAACACGAACTTCCTATAAGAAAACAAAGACTAACTCCTCAAATATTAAGGCATTTTGATTACCTTTCATCATTAAGTGAAGAGTAGAAGCAAAACTTTGATATGAATTTGGAAGACGATTCAGAACAATCTGCACAAGTGAACTGTCTAGCAAGACTTAATCAGCAAAAATCAAATCTTTGATCTTTTTCAAAAAACTATCCATAGAATCTCCTTCATTCATATGCTCACTCTCCAACTATTTTCAGAGGTAAGCAAAATGAGCCTCATTTCTTGCCTCGTACAAAGTGGTAAGTGTATCCCAAGCATCCTTCACTATTTTGAGGGATAATGGCACGTTTGATAGACAATGTTATCAATGCATGTGTTTGATCATCTCTGTCCTTTCAAAGAAGTTTGTCTACAGTAGGTGCAGTAGGAACTGAAGCACGAACATGAACCTGAACATTATCATCTTCAACACCATTTGCATCACCTTCAATAACTATATTTGCTGGTGTAGTAGGTAGTCTTTCAACACCCTGCACAATATTCCACAGTCCTTTTGCGACCAATACATGATGCATCATATATGACCATAATGGGTAATTGGTACCATTCAACTTATCCTCAACAACCAACATACAAAATACATCATTGCTCTTATCCATGGCCACTAACTAAAATACCTTGATGCAAAAAAATGAATGTATCTCAAGAAATTGAATAGAACTACCCTATCAAGCTCTACTAAACCTGTAGCAGACTTTGAAGTGCTTGTATTGGCAAACTAAAACATGTATATATGTTTTGCACAAAAAAGACTAGATTGCTTGCACAAGCTCTGCAATGGTGGATTAAGAGGCAAAACGAGCTCATATCAAAATTTTGGCACCACAAAGTAAAGCAATTTTGAGCTCTTAATCACCCTGAGTACACTCATCCATTTTCATGTGATTCCAAGAATATGACCAAAGGGGTGTCGATGATGCCCTAGATAAAGTGAGAACATGCTCTGATACTAGTTGTTGGAGTTTGAGGTCTATGAAACCACATGAACAACACAAGGAAGAATAAGAAGAAGAAGCTTGGAGCACAACACAAAATACTTCATTTATTACTAAGTGAATGTACAAAGATTAGTGACCCGTTAGGGTTAAAGGCATATATACAAACTAGGGAGAAAAACCTCCTAAAGAGGGAATAAAGTGCCCCAATGGTCCTAGTGTGTTCACACATATCACTACCAAAATATATCAACATGAAATAATGGGTGGTGGATAATCATCCAGAAGCTCTAACCCATAAGAAAAAGTCCCTAACTTTTTAAGAATCTTCAAAGGTCCACAAAATCTTGGAGATAGTTTAGGATAGGGTCTTGTTTTCAAAGTTTCATATTTTTGAGAACTTTCAATACAATTGTTCTCCAACCTAAAAGGAAATATATCATCTTAGGGTCACTATATACTTTAGTTCTATTATGCACTTTGCTCATGTTTTCTTTAACTACTTTTAACTAGTTCATATCTTCCAAGGAATCTTTAGTTGCTTGGACTTTCTCATTTTGCAATCCAATTGCATATAGTGCACTTGGCTGGAACCCATACATTAACATAAAGGGATTATATTCACTTGTTTAATGCTTAGCTCTATTGAAAGAAAACTCAACTAAGGGTAAATATTCTTCCCAATCAATTTGGTTTGAAGATACATAGGGTCATAACATATCTTCAAGTATTCTGTTGACCCTTTTTGTTTGCCCATTCGTCTATGAATGTTTGGTTGTACTCACATTCAACTTTGTTTTCAACCTACTGAAAATAGATCTCCAAAAATGATTGATGAATTTTCTATCTTTGTGAAACGCTATGCCTTATGGTAGACCATATAGTTGGTAGAGATTTTTCGCAAACATTTTAGTTAATTCTGGAGTTTTAATATGTTTTGAGTAGGAATGAAATGATTTTCATCAATTGATCAATAATGACCTAAACTACATCATGTCCTTTTTGGGTTCGAGGCAAGCTTGTAATAAGATCCATGGGAATACCTTGCCATTTTCCATTGGGAGTTTCCAAAGGATGTAACAAGCCTCTTATCTTGAACTTCTCTGCTTTATTTACTTGACATTTTGTAGAACTAACTACATAGTCATGTACATCTTTATGTACACTAGGCCAATTGAACTATCTTTTGACCAATTCATAAGCATTATTGATTCTTGGATGATCGATGCTTGGGGCATCATGGCATTCAAATAAGACTTTCCTTCTACGTTCTTGATCGCAAGATACACATACCTTTCCTTTGTATAACATATATTCATCATGAATACTATAATGTTTAAACTTACCTTCAAATGGCAAGTTTTTACCTTGGTTTAAAACCTTCTTCCACGCTTGTTTAAAACTTGTATCTTCTTGATACTTGCCTTTCATCAACTCTGCTAAGTCATTGGAGATTCTTGTGAAACTCATAGAATTCAATGTAGGAATGCAACTTAAAGTGTCCGCAACTACGTTGAATTTTCCTCTTCAATATCTGAGTTCATAGTCCAATTCCTAGAGTATCTAGGCCCATCTACCCTTTCTACATGTTAAGTAAGATTGGTTTGCAAACCACTTGATACTTGCTTGATCAAATAAGGAATTGACCATGAGTCTTGGCTTGCCTTAGTTGCACTTCTTGAAGCACCAAAAACTTTCAAGATGTTGTTCATCCAAAGACCACAACACATCCAACCGGAAAGGAAAGGACTTGTCAGGTAATAATTTATGGTCCAATGCTACTCGTAAACTAGGTACCACCAACTCCATAGGCGTAATTGCCTCCAACCCATATGCCAATTTAAAAGGCGTACTTCTTGTAGCAACTTTGTAAGCAGTGTGGTAAGCCCATAGGACCGAAGGAAGAAATTGATCCCAACGCTCTGGACATTCCAGCACAAGTTACTTTAGCATGTTAAGAAGGGTTTTATTGGTACTTTCAGCTAGTCCATTTGCACAAGGATAATACGGAGAGCTAAATTTATGGACAATCTTCAGGGTGCGAGTAAGCACTTGCATTAAGGTATTCACAAAATGTGTACCTTGATTAGAAACAATCTATTAGGGAAGACCATAGCGAGGAAAAACATCACTCATCAAACATTTGACGACCACTGATGTAGTTGCAGACCGTAAATCCCAGGCTTCAGCCCACCGAGTGGCATAGTCAGTATAGGTAAGTATATACCAATGATTGGTAACCGTAGCAGGAGGCGTAATGGGGCCAATAAAATCCAAGCCCCACTTTTGAAAAGGCTCAAGGGGAGGGACAGGTTGAAGTGGAAAATGATGCCGTTGTAAAGGTTGGCCAGATCGTTGGCAAGCATCACACTGTTGGACATGAGTAGCAATGTCACACTACATAGTGGGCCACCATAATCCACTCTGCAAAATTTCCCGGTAGGTAAGATCTACCGAGAAATGACCACCGGACGGAGCAGAATGAGCCATTGCAAGGACCGAAGAAACTTCATGTGGTGGAATACACCATAAAAGTGCACTATATGGATCCATATGATACAACTGTCCCACAATTAGCTGAAATCATTGACTATACATGGCTAGTTTACGACGAGCGAAAGTGGAAGTATTAGTCGGGGAACATCCATTGGTTAGAAAAATCATGAGGGTATCATAGTACGACGATGCCACAAGAAGCACTTGGGAATCATCCTGAACCAAATCCGTTGCATAGATAGCGGGAGTGGTATCATCAACACCATCGGGGAGTTCACCGGAATGAAGCGGAGATAGAAAATCAACAAGAGCATGCACTGACCCTGGACGATGGAAAACCTCATAATCAAATTCTTGTAGCAACAACACCCACTTGGCTAATCTACCCCCTAAATGTTGCTGAGTTGCCAGTTCGGTCCCTGCAGAATAGGAGCCTGTGTTAAGAGTGTTTTCAGATGATCAAATGAAAGTTAGCACTCCTCAGTCCACACAAACTATCAAGGATTGCTAGTAATCAGCCGATTCAGTGGTATATCTACATGAGCGAGCCGCTGAAGATGTCGACCATGCCAGCATATTTGTCCAAGGAATTGCATAACTTCCTTTGATGTCGTAGGAGCAGGTGCATTCAACACTGCTTTCACTTTATCAAGGTCCACTTGAATGCCTCGTTGCGAAATGATATGACCAAGAAATTTGCCACATGAAACTGAAAAGACAGACTTGTTGGGATTTAAGCACAAATGAAACTCCCTACACTTAGAAAAGAAGCAGCGTAGGTGATAGAGGTGAGCTGATGCTTCACCAAATAACGAAAAATCAT